>CM030864.1:8598605-8956105 GCA_018105865.1 Metaphire vulgaris | reverse complement strand
CCTTGACTGAGCTTTCTGCTAACAATGACATTATATGTGACCAAGAACACTGGTTAAGCAGTGAAGATATATCAAAGCAAGAAACACTAAACGATAAGTTTATTGTTTTGGATCTTCTACCATGGATAAGCACCAGGGTCAAAGGATTCTTAGAGAAGACCGTTTTGAGAGGGTTTGCTATATTTTGTGGCTGATTGGTTGGCTTCTTTAGTTCAGCTAATAAGTTCTGGAAGCAACGCTTTATAGTATAATGTTTGCAACACTTTAGTAATCAATGTCTATATGCCTTGTAATAATGATGATGAGTTTGTTGACATCCTAGCAATGTTGTCCAATTGTATAGATGACACCTCTTCTTGATTCTATTGTGATGTGCGGAGACTTAACTTAGAATTCAATGTTAAATCAAACTTATGGGACTTGTTTTCAACATTTATGGTTGAGGCTAACCTGCATTGTACTGATAATAGACTGTCCCAAAGGTGTATTATCGTTTAGGAACAGTACCTTCACAGCTTGTTCATTGATTGATCATTTTGTAGTTATGAGAATTTGTCTAATAACATTATATCGTTGGATATTGTGGACTCTGGCATTAATCTCTCTGATCATATTCACTGTGCTCATGGAGATGGAAATGCAGCTTAGGAATGGCACTGGACAAGTCTGGCGTACAGTGCAAAGTGTGGTGAACTCAGGACCTCATCTGGTGCTAGGATCATAATCTTGAGGTGCCAGGATAAAATGGTTTCCATCATCTATTATGAGCAGACTCGTTTGCTACTTTGAACTGGTTAAGACACTGTCAAATTTCTATGTTAAATCCAATGAAAACTCAGCTCATCAATAGAATTTTGTATATGATAACATTATAAATAGTTTAAAGCTTGCAGATCAAGTAGTGCCTAGGGCTCCAGTCATTTTACAAATTTTGGTGGATGCCACTCTGGATGATTTAAAAAGAAAATCTATTGAAACCTTTAAGCTGGACAGCTGTGGCAGAAAGCCTCGACAAGGGGAAATTTTATGAAAATGAAGAAGGCTGTTAAGAATATAAACTTTTGTATAAGAGAAAGAAAGTGATAGTCAAAACTTCTTCAGTGATAGGCTGAACGACGCATTGATGCATAAAGATATGGAGACCTTCTGGAAGTCGTGGGAACAGCAAGTTCAAAAGCAGGGGAGGTAAAGGGTCTAGCCAAGGTGTGGAGGGTGCCAACATTGAAGCTGATATTGCTGATGTTTTGCCAGTTTCTTTAAAACTGTTTGTACAACAACAATGCTAATGCCCATATAGATTTTGGAAATTGAAATTTGAAGAAAGTTAAGGGGGCATTTGAAAAGCAGTTCCACTGTCCTGCTCCTTGGTTGAAGATGTTGCAAAACTGCTTTTTATGCAAATTAAAGAGGGGGAAAGCCTCAGGTTTTGACAATGTAACGTGTGAACACATTTTATATGCACACTAATTGTTTTTTATCGTGCATACCGATTCTTTCTATTATGATAATGCAAGCTGGTTATGTACCAAAGAGGGGGTTCGGTAGAGGGATTATGATCCCCTTGCTGAAAAATGGATGCTCAGATCCTACAAATGTGAAAATTATAGAGGAATCACTCTAAGGTCAGTCATTTCGAAAATTTTTGAACATTGTCTCCTGGAAAAATTTGGTTACACTTTATTACTTCAGATTTACAGTTTACAGGTTTAAAGTCTCCGACTGGATGTGCAGATGCTCTATACACCCTGAGGGGAGTTATAAAATATTTGGAAACCAGAAACAATTTCACAGCTGTTATTTGCCCTAGGTGTTTCTAAGGCATTTGACAAAGTTTTGTCATTATGGGTTGTTTTTTGGCTGGCACAGAGGGGCACCACGCTGCTTTATTGATATTCTTTTTGATTGGTAATCTAAATGTTGCATCAATGTTCGATAAATGCTCTTCAGAGTCATTCAATCATGGCTGGTGCGGCAAGGTGGGTCCTCTCTCCTGTGCTTTTCTCATATATAATGATCTAATTATTTCACTGCAGAATTCTGGCTATGGTTGTCAGTATCGATGGACTGTTTTTGGGCTGTCTAATGTATGCAGATGACATCTTGTTAATTTCGCATTCTATTACTGGGATGCAACATATGTTAGATATATGTACCGCTGAGTCCATGATCTGGATCTTAGAATTTAACACTAAGAAATCAACGGTTATGCGAGTCGGTAAAACGTCATGCATGTCTGTGTGCGCCTCTGATTTTGGATGGTGTTGCTTTGCCATATGTACAGGAGATTAGATATTTGGGTGTTGTGTTGAAGACAGGTCGTTACTTCAGAACCTCTATTACGGAGTTAAATTCGAAATTCTATAGAAATTTTAACAGCATATATCATCATTCAAAATCGGCTTCTTCAGAACTGATCTGTGTTAATCTATTTAGTGTCATATTGTTGCCTTTGGTTTTGTATGGGCACTGAAGCTAAATCTTATCCTAACAAAAAGCACGTTAAATGCTTTGAGGACTTATCCAGCAGGCTGTTTGCAAAATATTTAACGTTCATTGTAAAGACACAATCGAGTGTATAAGGATATGGTTGGATTGCAGCTGACACATGATGCAGTAAAACACGGCAGCAATCCTTTTTATTGAAGTATAGGGAAAATCGCTATTTTTTCTGACTGTATAGTTAATGTGTGCTTGAGGTCTGAGGTTATGGATATAATGGAATGAATGTTATGTTAGTTAGACTAGGTATTTGAGTTTTGTTTGTTTGTTTTTACTTAAAGTGTGTGTTTTATTAGCTTATTAGTTTATTATTGTCTTTTGATTGTATTTGATGCTGTGCTTGTCACGAATAAAGATTATTATAGTGCTATGTAACGCTTTTGGGCGAGGTTGCCAACAACTTTTTGCAAACAAATTTTGCAACTATATTTTTGGCAATTTTCTGTAAAAGTTTCCGAGCAAACAATTTTTCTTCGCATGATAAAAAAAAGGAAATTCTCACTTGCAAGCGCCCGATGTCACTTTTGGGCGCGTTATCTTTGCATTTTGGCTATTTTCACACGACTTTGTCGATAAAAATGTTTGGGACATGGCAACACCGCCTGGCAAGTTTACTCATACAGCTTGACAAATTTGCACATAGACTTTATAAACATCACTAAAAAAGTTAACGACATCAAAAATATTATTATTATTATTATTATTATTATTATTATTATTATTATTATTATTATTATTATTATTATTATTATTATTATTATTATTATTATTATTATTATTATTATTATTATTATTATTATTATTATTATTATTATTATTATTATTATTATTATTATCATCATAACCATCCTACATTACAATATTTTCATATTAAATATAGTAGATTGTGACAAAGTACATTTAGACACAATATATATGTTGTCGATATCAGATAGTTGTTGTTCGAATTTCGCCAGTTGGAGCAAAAGGAAATATTCCTGGATAATCTATGCAACGAAGAATACATGATTTTTTCATAATTATAATAATAATGTTCTTCAGATTTAGCGATAGTTCTAACAAAATCAATCGTACTGGCTAATATCTCTCATTATCGTCAGTTATTATATCTGTATTTAACGGTAATGCCGCCACTTATACATTGCATGCGGTTGTCGATGTAAAGCCCGAGATTTCACCGCGCGGAATGACATGCTGGTATTAAATGACGGAAAGAACCGCAGATAAAGGAAATGACCGTCTTGTAAGGACGACAGTAAGACCAGTGTTTATTCTAGGCCTTCTCTCTTGGGAATTCCCCTCCCCAAAAAGATTTTAAAATTCCTCTTTTATATTTTGCATGAGGTGGAAATTCTCTCCTGTAAAGTGTGAGATTGGGGGGGCTTTATTATTTTTGGAGAGGAAAAATGTAGGCTGCCATTTTTTGCTTTGCCATAGGTATTTGGAGAAGGGTACAAAATATGAAATGATGGAAGGGATGAGCTTTGGTTTGTCAAGTTTTTGGAGACTCACCTGCCCCTCCCCAAACATTTCAAAATTCCCAATGTCAAGGTACAGAATAAACACTGCAGAAGACAAAGGATTGTTGCTTTTAGGTGTTGGAAGCAAGTGTTGTATTATTATTACATATTATTATTATTATTATTATTATTATTATTAATACATATTATTATTATTATTATTACATATCATCATCATCATCATCATCATCATCATCATCATCATCATCACCATTATCACCATCATCCCATTATTATTATTATTATTATTATTATTATTATTATTATTATTATTAATATTATTATTATTATCATCCTTTTTATTATTATTATTATTATTATTATTAGTTATTATTATTATTATTATTATTATTATTATTTTTGCCATTAAACTTAAGAATTTCTCATGGGCCATATTACCAAAATGTCAGAGCAAGGCACATTACAGAGTCCAGCTATATACTTAATGGGAGCGTTTTCGATTGAAAAGAGAGTGTCGCAAGCGTAGGAAGTTTGGACTGACATACGGTTTCGGCAATTTACTAATATACGAACACATTTTAACATTTACATCCTCACTTTGCTCAAATCAGTGATGATAAATGAGAATCTCTCAACTCTACTGATCTGTCTTGTGGTGTTCTCAAGGCTCGGTTCTTGGACCTCTGTTATTTACTCTCTACAAAACCCCTTGGGTTCACTTCTTGATGAACATCAAGTGGCTTATCATCTTCATGCTGATGATACTTAATTTCTCATCTCTTTTTGATCAATCTTCTTCAAACTCATTCCTTTAGACTTTCTTCACTAATATTCAGTCATGGATGGATTTAAATAATCTTCTTTTAAATATAAAAAACTGAGTTCTTGCTATTAGGTACTCAGCTCAATTGTGCAATTTTTGAATCTCTGAAATCTGCTAGTACACTAGGGCCGGATTTAAGGTCCGATGGACCTGGGGCTGAGAAAAGACCAAGTCGCCTTATACTGAGAATCTCTGACAAGCAAAACGGTTATCTTCCTTCCAAATCGTGCTGCAAATCGTGCTGACCAGCAAAAAGGTTATTTCTAAAATCGGTGAGGCTTTATTATGATGGGCCGGGGAGGCTACAGTCTCCCGCAGCCACCGTCTTAATATGGTCCTGAGTACTAGGAGATTCCATTGCTGTACCTAGAAGGTATTTCTACTCGCAATCCTCGTCTGATGATATTTGACTCTTCCCTCTCTCACTGTCATCATAAATTCAGTCTGCAATTTCTCATTATCGTGTTCAGGACATCTATCGCATCAGACCTTCTCTCTCTAAGTCTGTTCTTATCCAGTTAGCCAATACATTTGGTATCTAGTCGACTAGATTATTGCAATTCCTGCTTTTCTGCATAACCAGTTCAAATATGCAGAAACTCAAGAGAGTACGAAATTCCCAGATTTACAGTCATATCAACAACTCCACGATTCAGACATATTACTCCAGCTAGAGTGCTAGACAGTCCATACATTGGCTTCTTATCAAATACCGAATTAATTATAAAATTTGTCTTTTAGTATTTAAAACCATGCTATATAATGAACCCTATTACCTTAAGACTTGACTTTTATCCTCGATTACCTTGAGTAGTAAATTAATCCACTAGGTATTCGGCAAGGAATTTCATTTCTTGATCCCTATTTCACGCACAGTATGGCGCTAGTTGTTTCTCAGTGTGTGTGGCTAAAGCTTTGGAATTCATTCACTTCGCATGGCTGGACAATTTATCATCTTTCAGATCTGGTCTTAAAACACTTAAACAATACCTGTTTAACTTGGCTTATCCCCCTTAGATTGCTCCTACGCTGTTCTGACTGATTCTCCGGATTGAACTGGCTCTAATTATATTTGGATGTGTTGCGCGTATCGGCTGATTGCCCAGGCATTATGATAATGGCGCCATAGACATTGATTGATTCAATCAATCAATCAATCATTACATCGTATAGTTGCAATGTACCAGACGTGGAACGCATAATAGTGATTTTTAGTGATGCGGAAGACACAACATAATATAATGCGGTAACTGGTGTCTCCGGTCGATAAAACGGCTGCGAAAGCTGGACAACAATTAAAGTAGATGGACTGGCGCATACAGGCATTTTGAAATAAAGGCCCAAGGCAGATAATGAGAGCTTCCTGGAAATCAAAGAAAACGAATGAATGGCAAGAATCCCAACTGAAAACAGTCAGGAAAAGAAAACTGAATTACTGGGAACATATGTGCAAACAAAACAGTAATATAGAGAAAGGAATAATACAGATACTATGCAGGATGCGAAAAAGACATAGACCAATAAAAAAAAAGTGGGAAGACAACATCAGAGAATGGACAGGACTCACTATAGAGCAGACGACAAGAACAGAAGAAGAGCATAAGAAGACACTCACAATGCAGCAATCTTCCGGATGAATACGGCTAAAGACAGGACAAGACAGACAAGAGCATTGCTGCGGCGGCAAATGCGCTACACAAACAATTCTATTACTAGGACTCTTCCAGTCTAAGTTTCCCATACGCTATGTAAGAAAAATGTTCTAGAACTGCGGTTCTCAACCTGAGGGTACGTCAGAGGTTTTTCAGGAGTACGCCGCCCCGGGACTGGCGTATGTTAAAAATTTTTAGAACGTGAAACTTTGTCATTTACAATGTGCAATTGTACATGCAAGTAAGTGTGCACCATGTGTGCATGAGCTAGCCAAATTCTTCTGCCGTAATTGCAGCAGCACCAAATACCGAGTTCATGCCACAAAACTCATATATCAAGAATGGCTCCTGATACTAGCCTGCTTCAATGATACAATACATGCCTTAATGACCTGAGCAAATCGCTGCCGAGAGCGTCAATTCAGTGATCGATTTTGTTTTTGAAGTTCGAGTTTTCGTGATGAAGCAGAACTGTGGGGAAGTCAATATCAGTGAAGGAAATTTCACCATGTTCGACAACATTGCGATAACGCCGGAATTTAAAAAAGATGTTGCTAATATACAACGACAAATTGAGTCCCATTTCTCCTCCTTGCGGGAAAGAGTTCCAGAGGTACTTCCGATCTGAGCTGTGTAGATGACATGCAACCCATTTCAGTGTGTATGTCAAAGCCATTTCTGAATCCATACAGGAGCAATTAATCGACTTCATCAACGATTCCACCACGCGATATGCATTCGACTCTTTCCCTCTGACAATGTGTGCCGAATGTTTGGCCTACCCCCTGCTGTTGCTGTGGGGCCCATTAAGTTGTTGCTGATGATCCAAGCACCTACCTCTGTGAGTGGGGTTCTCAGCCATCTTCTCACCCAGAAACGAAGTTTCGTGCTCGTTTGTCCGTGGCACTGTCCAAAAACCATCCCCGAATTGAAGCTCTGATGGCGCCCAACCCCTCTTACTGACTCTGATGTGTGTGCACCTGTGAGTAGTACAACCGAGGGACTTTATGACTGAAGCTGCGTGAGTTATAGACGTCTATATGTAGGTGCTATTTAGTAACTTTTAAGTATAGGCTACGCTTATAGTCATCATTTACAAAATATACTTCTTTTGGGGATGGGGGCGTTTTGGGGTGGGCAGGAGCTGTTGTTTGGGAGGTACGCGTCATATTCCAAAACTATCGTTGGGGGGTACGCTGGGACGAAAAGGTGGAGGACTGTTCTAGAATATAAAACTTATTCCCAAAATTGCTTATTGTTTCAGTTTAACACTCAATCCGCCGCTGACTTACAGGTATGCTTACTGAAAAGGTAAAAAGTAGACCACACTCTGAAAAAGCGTACGGTTTTCGGTGTTGATCTCCGACACTAGGCAAGCAGCTACGCAGGTGGCTACACTATTAATCTAGATAAAGTAGGTTGCCATTGCTTTCTCTTGACCTGCGTTTGACCTCCGCAGCTTGCTTGCTGCTGCCAATTTATCGACGCCCTGGGCGATGAACTTGTTAGTCGCCGGCACCAAAATAGTACTAAACCATGCAAATTACTAACCGCGCTCGAGACGTTTGCTTAACTTCAGTGTTCTGACGAGTCCCGGTCGCACAGCGCCAAATAGACTGGCTTAATGGATCAGTTTTCCAGTTTTTTTGTACGAGAACATTTCAAACCAGCCCATCACATCTCGGTCCTTGCCTGCTGCAGGCACATAGATTAAAAACCAAGTCTTCATGGTGCATTAACCCTGCAGGTGTGAGGCACACTGGCGAAATCCTCTCCTATTGTATGGTCTATGGTCTGTATGATCACCGCCGTTGATTAGTTGCAGTCATATTTGATTGCATGTGTAATGTGTATCTTGGATCCACTCGCTCCCGGGAGGAGTCACCAAATGCGGAATACCGCATAGTCCAGGACATGGTTTCTTTACTTGGACAAAGGTGGGCAAACTACAGCCCGCAGGCCGCTTTCGACCCGCCACTGGATTCCATGCGGCCCGCCACCGGATTTCATGCAACCCCGCAATTAGAATTATACATACAACCGGAAAGAAAGGGGAGATAATTTTTAATTATTTTTATGTAAACATGGCACTTTTATTTTAAAACCCTTAAAATACGCTTCGAATGGGTTGGCAAAATGGCTGCGCCGGGGCAAAAAGGACTGCGCCTTCAAATGGGTTCTGCTTTCAGAAAAGAACTTAAAATTCTTCGTCTTTCCTCTTTAAATTATACATATTTTGCATACAAAGGTCCGGTACGGTCCGCCTATTTTCGCGCCCCTTGACTTTGACCTTAATTGTAACTACTGCGCTATATAAATTGTCTTAATAATAATAATAATAATAATAATAATAATAATAATAATAATAATATAATAATAATAATAATAATAATATAAACCTTAAACCTTCAATAATTGAACTTTAACGTCATAATAAAAGTTTTTAAAAAATAATAAAATAATAATAATTTTATAAAATAAATTTATAAAAATAATAAAATAATAATAATAATAAATAAATAATAATAATAATAATTTTTATTTGTCACCTGAAAGGGCCGTTTTAAAGGGGTTTCAGATGAATTGCTACATGAGAAGGTGCTCAAATGTCCCCTCAGCCTTCACACATGCCGACGAGCGCTTCTTCGCTGACAGTATCGACTTCTTGATCTGGTTCTCAGGCAAACTCTCCCAGATATTCTTTAGCACAAATCTTCAACTCCCGTGATGTTCTGGCTTTGGCTGATACTTTTTGATATCTGTCAGGCATGATTCCCAGACGTGGAAGTCAGTGGATGCATATCTTGGGGGTTTGAGTGGCCAGTCATCTTTCTTGATGAAATCTGGACAATTTTGTTCCAGAAAATCCTGGAGTCCTGAGAGCAGTGGGCAGGTGTTCATTCTTACTGGAATATAAAATCTTCTCCAAGCAAATCAAGTCAGCCCTGCAGCCAATCATAATGCTGCTGAGTTTATCTGTTGGCCGTAAGTAACCTGACCTTGTCTGGCGCGATGACAACGATGCTACTGTATTTTGGACTTTTAAAATGATACATTTATTATGACGTTATATTCCGTTGTCAATTTGAAAAATTTGGGTCTCAAATTTTTTGTCCATATTCAGCAAACACTAAAGATACCAGCATGACGTTTGGCAATTATATCAGAAAAATTCCCAGGCATATGGCCTAGAAATTTCATTTAAATCGCTACACGGCCGAGATATTAAATACCATAAAAGGCTAGTTTTTACTTGTTCACCCTGTATACCGATGATTATTAGGTTACTTGCCAGTTCAAGTTAAACTTGCGGTCTTGAATTTCTTATGCATGCTCAGGGCGCGATTTGCGAGAAGGAGAATCTTCCCCCACTGCTAAACTGCATCCCCTACTGCTACATCCCCATTGCAACATCCCCTGCTACATTTCCCAACAACTACATCCACAAGCCGACATATTCTTTCTGACTGCTCCAGGTCACAAATCGCACCCTGTACACATACTTATGATGACACTCAGACATATTTGCACAGGCACAATTTTTATCTTCAGGCCACATAAGAAATAGCACTTACTTATGATAATTCACTTAGTGAGTGAACCGCGTAATATAGCACTAATAAAATAGCATAAATAAAATTGAATGAAAATATTTAGCAAATAAGTAATACGATTAATTTTTGTTTTATCCAATAGACAAATATAATTTGTCTCACCTATTAAAAGTTCTTATTTTGTACAAATCCCACGACAAGCCCGATTGGGCCGAATGAACAACCCAAATGCTGCGGCCCATGTTGCACGTCACTCTCTCATTATGTACCAGGTGATGTAGGGCCTATGTGTGTGTGCGCGAGTGTGTTGAAATTTGTCAATTTACCTCGTCATTTGCTACTTGTTCGATCTTTCGTCCTTATTAGGATTTGAATCATAATATTTTCGAACTTTGAGAAAACTGACTGCAAAAAGAAGACGTAAATAGTTATAGAATATAATTTGTAGGAAATTCTACGGTTTTCTCCACAGCCTATCGTTACCGTCACTTAAATGGAAGAACTTATTCACTTTTTGATTTTTTAATTTGTTTAAATCTATTTTCAGCTAATATTGGAAAATTTAGTTTAGACAGCTGGATAAACTGCAACTTAAAGTGAAAGCGAAACAATACTGCTGTTACCAGTTATCATCCAGATGAGCAGGGAACACACGATGTTAATTATTGGACCAAGCGCTGGATATAGCAAAGGAGAAAATTGTGGATTCCATTAAGAGCACTCCTGAATAACAGCACAATAAGATATCACGCACTAATAAATTATTAAAAATCAAAGATAGGTCAATCAAAACATAACAGTTAGCCGTAGGCCCTACAACAGGTCCATGTTCATTAAAAATTAAAATAAAGAACGAGTTTTTTTAGAATTTCAAAAATAGGTATAATAACAAGAAAGAACCAGATCACTGAAGTTACCGTCCTCAATTGCACGACACACATAAGGTTTGTATTGAAATTTACGGATTTCTCAAATGTAATGCAGACAATCATTAATCCTCAAATGCTGGGACCAGGACCAAGTACTTGACTATTTTGACTCATTTTGTCCTTCGTTGGCGCATTATGACGCCGCTTTGAGAAATATGCGCCCACTGGAGCAGTAGTTGCGGCGCACAGGCTTTGAAAGTGTGGTTGTAGTGGAAGAACTGTTTTTATGAGACGGGCCGTCTCAGTCAGACGTTGCTGAATTTATCTTTTGTAGTTGTCGCTATGGATCCAATTCAGCCACATCAGCAGCTTCATATGTTAAATTGATAAGTTAACCCTTCAATAGAAGACAGTTAAATTACAAATGGCCCAGTAACAATAAGTCCAGGAATAAGTGCGCCAATCTGGATGTCAATGGCTGATATATAACGACTAATTTGGTTTGGGCTGTTTGGCGACCAACCGTCGAGCGGCTGAAACAATATTTAAGTGGCTGTCGCCTGGAACGGCCTACCTCAACCCGTTCAACTCTCCCCTTCACTCAACATTTTAAAAAAAAGAGGCTAAAGGTTGTTCCGCACTTTAACTATGTAATGTGTTCACACAGTCCACCTGTGGACGAGTCACCGATATAATCTGAACGGGCTATTTACTTTACTTACTTGAATGTTGCATGTTCAGTTATGGACACTAGGCCAACATTTGCATTCAATGCAAAAACAACATAACACGATATGCAAAAACACAAATATCCCATTCTTTTTAATGCCTGCAGTTTTAAATGCTGTAAAAAAGTTAAGCCATTTTTATCTCAGCGTGGGACAGCTGGCACATTAGTGATATGTCTTTCAATTACTTAAATGTCTTTAATAGACTTCATCTTTCTCTAAGCTGACATAACAATGGCAACTGAATGTTGGGAATCCTTAAACGAGGTTTTGAATCAGTTGGCTTTGGAATGCTCTTGACGCCAGTATGCGTGTCTTAGCAACTCCTGATTCTATATTCTCTTTTTTAAACGACTCAGACTTAAAACTTATCGCTTTGTTAATATACATTAATTTGCTGTGGAGCGCTTCTGAGCGATTCTTCAGAAGAAGCTAGCTATATAAATATTTCCCATTACATTACATTACATTGCAATGATGGTAGGGACAATAGTGAGTCGAGACAGAGATAACACAGGCCTGAAGAAAAATTGGTTTAGCATTTTTCATGAAAACTAGGTGATTCTTGTATAGCTTTTTGGAGTGCTGATTCCAAATATGCTGTCAGATTTCTTCCTCAAGTACTGTTCTTGCAAGTCCGAACAATGAAATTAAAATTTATACAGGTAAAAATGTTGACAATAAAGTGAAAAGTGTGTATAATAAAGTCAATATTGTTACAAAATTTTATTTCTTTAACAATATGACAGTGAAAGTTAGGTAGATAGTATTTCTTCCTAAGAACACAATTGTTGAATTTCAAGTTTTTTACTCTTTTCTTATGCGATATATTCCGAGTTTGATGAGAGACCAGCCAGCCCCGCCTCATATCTGTGTGAAGCCACGGTCACCTGGCGGCTCAGGCCGACAGATGCCGACAAGTTTAGATGTCGATAAGCAAAACAAACATTTTTAAAAAGTTGACAAGCAAAAATGTCATCTTCGAATGTTTTAAAATGCTGAGAAGCATAAAAGGTCATCTTCAAACGTTTTTTCAATGTTGGACAAGCAAAAACAAAAGTCATCGTTTTTGCGCGGGGCCTCAAGATACGCGCGGGGCTCCGGGCACTGCGCGCCAGATTTTTAACGCGTAAAGACGGGCCTGAGACCAGCAGCACCTCCCATCATGCTTGGCATCCCAATGGCCTTGGTATCGTTTTCTATGTCGTTAATATCTTGTCAAACCGTTCACCTTGTTTACAGGCTTTCTGTTTACTTGTTTACTTGTTCACTTACTGATACAAGATTTCGGAAGGAACCCAGGTGAGAATACAAAAAGCGTAGCTTCAGACATCTTTTCATTAATTATATTATTCTTTTCTTTGCACCTAAGTCCTTCAAATGTCTCTTGACACGTTGTCAACTATATTTAATCAGGGCTTCTTCATTTCCCAAGAAGCATCTTTTTTCGGTGTCATCTGATCTCCTCCGGAAGCTTTGGGTATGTCAGAAAACCAACAAAGACGCCTTCTTTTAACTTGTTTCTGGTAATTGAGGAATATTTGGTTAGGTACTGAAAAAGCAAAGTTTCCAGATTTTGTGAGGGTGGTTTGGACAAATTGCTTCATGGGGCCCAATTATTTATGTAGTGGTGGAAGAAGCACTTTTTCTTTTCGAGGCTACCAAACTGACGCATTGACAATGATTTTGCTTCCTGGTTCAAGATTGACCAAGTTTTAGTCATAGCTTCTTGGTCCATGTTGATCCCATCGCCCTACTGTCCCATTCATAGAGAAAGGAAGAACTTATGAAACCACTCTTGCTGTCAGTGACATACTTTAAACTTTCAAGTCGCCGCGCAGAGAATCCACTCATGATTGTGATATTTGATCTTTTTTGTAATACAACTAAAAATTGTCGTAGCTTTCTTTTGAGTGTAAATGGAATGTGTCAATTATAATGAAGAATATATTGTATTGTGCAAAAGAGACAACTCCTGACAGAAATTATAGTAAACAGGAAAACTCAGCATGCTGGACACATAATGCGGGGTTCAAGCACAGAACAAGAAAAGTCCTATTAGAGGGCAGATATGAGGGAAACAGGCCAGAGGAAGACCTAGAAGAGACTGGCTGACGACGCAAGGAACACATACAGAAAAGAACTATGGAAGACTAAAAGGATTGCTGAAGACAGAACGAAGTGGAAACAACTCATGACCGTCAACCTTCAGATATGAAGATGACACATGATGATGATGATGATGCAAAAGAACAGTTTTTAGATTCTCTTAGAATGACGATTTGCCAGGGTCGCCTGAAACCATCGGATATATGGGGTTGTTTTTTCTGATGCGTAAAACTTGTAATTGTACAAAATTTTCCCATTGTTAGTTATTAGTTTTTTTATTGGCGTAGCATTATTATTTTTAACAGCTGACATTATCGATCTTTGATCAAAAGATCAAAGATAACGATCTAAGATCACATTCATGATCTTTTGATTCTTTGATCTAGATCACTTTTACCAGTGATCTTTGACTCTGACTTTAAATCACTTTTTCGGTGATTTTGATCTTTATTATCAACAGAAGATCAAAGATCAAATTATACGTATTCTCCCAACTAAGTCAATCAATCAACGAACTTCAATGTAGTGAGTAAATGGCGGACAAATCGCATTCGGACCTCAGTGATCATGTTAGTGCAGCCCCCCGGCAGATGATGAGAGGAGGCTTGCTCAGCTGCAACTGGTCGTGAAAAATGCAGTCAAGATAGAGGTCATGCACTACCTGAATAACCCAAATAAGGAACTTTCTTTGTTGGCATACCTGGGCACGTCAAGGCAGCATTTCAGAAAATATAACACAACCCTGCCATCATCTTCTGCGCTTATCGAAAGACTTTTTAATATTGGAGGTTTGATAGCTACACCGCGAAGAAACAGGTTGTCTGACGCAACGTTGGAGCGTCTGGCTCATGCTGGAAAATGAACTGCCGTGTTCAACACTGACTGTTCAACTGACAGTTAGTTGCTAAAATTATCATGAACTGTTTTCAGTTGTGTTAGTAACTTAGTATTACAAAAGTTTACATGCATCGTACAGATGCACTTGCCACTTGTATCGTTATCATACGACACGTCATACATGATATAATAACTATATTTGTATGGTCTTTTTGATCTTAGATCACTTTTAAAGTGATTTTGATCTAGATCATTTATACTCTAGTGATCTTTGATCTTGAAACGTTCTTTCATCAATTTCTCAATTTTTCTCAATTCAAAATCAATTTCTCTCTTTTTACAAGTGATCTTTCCTAACACTGGTCGCCACATCATACGGAATTGAATTGAAGGGGTCGCGGCACTATAAAGGTTGAGCACCGCTGTCTTAGATGAATCAATGAAGTGTCCCAATCGTCTTTATTGTATTTGATCCCAAATTCTTCTGATAACCCTGTGAATGTGGTTTTTCTATTCTTCCATACCATTGAACCTGAATTTTAAAGATTTCCCACAATTATGACCATTTCTTTAAATTTTCCACGCAACATAACACACCTTATCAAGACACACCAAGACTTTTCCTGGTCTCTGAGTTTGACACTGTGTATGCAAAAAACTGCTCTTTTCACAAACTTCGTTATATTCCCTTTGATGTTTCTTGACCATAAACTCGCCACATACATAATAAAACTGTTAGAACTATTGACACAAAGACGATTTGCCATTTTAAAATAAAAAAACTAAATGCCACGATTTATACGAAGATGACTCAGAAGCAAGGAGAGGACGCCAGCTTATAAAAATCAGAAGACTCTTGCTGGCGCCATCTGACGTCCGTGTCAAAAACTATGGTGAGCTTATTCCGTGCCTATTTTCGATTCAGTATGCTGAAAAACATAAAGTAAGACCACACCAGAAAAAGCGTTTCCCTATGCAGGCCTGTGTATTGTGTAATCGTAGTCGTAAAACTATATGAGTGATTGGTAAGACCATCTAGAATACTGCCTTCTGCCATGAAATCCGTTCTTTAAAAAAAGAGATAGAGCTTCTTAGGGCGGAAGATGGTAGAGTGGGTTATGCGGCTGGAGCGTCAGGCTGACGGAACGGATTCAAGCAGTAATGCTTCGTTGTAAAACTACTTTAAATCATAAGTTTCATGCTAAGTTTTAGAACAAGTGCAAATCTAATCTAATCCAATCTAATCTTAAAACTTATAGCGCCACTTTCATAATGCACAGGAGCATCAACCGATGGCACACCAAATCCAAATCACTAAAGATCCAGGTCAAATCCAGGGTATCCGGCCGAACAAACGGGTGACAGTCTATAGTGGATAAGCCCGGTCTCAAAGATGAGTCTTTAATCTTGCTTTAAAAAATTTGTAATGAATCTGCAATGCGAACATGCTGAGGCAATGAGTTCCAGAGTTTTGGGGCGGTCACTGAGAAAGCACGAGAACCAAGATTTGTCCTGAGTATGGGAGATAGAGAGAACTATTGCAGACGAGGATCTGGTCGAGTATTTGTTTGTTTTGTACAGAAAGATTTTGAAAGAAGGTAACTGGGTTCTTGTAGTAAAGTGTTTTGTATACCTGAAGACAGATTTTAAAGTCCATCCTTTCTTTAATTGGAAGCCAGTGAAGACCCTTACGACTGGGGGTTATGTGTCATTGCTTTGGGGGTTTTGAAACTACTCCCGAGCTAATGAATTTTGAACTCGTTGGAGTTTTCAGCTAGTTTGATTTAGAAATGTCAAAAGAAGGGAATTGCAACATCAAGACGATTGACACTAAGGCATTTATTAAAAAGCATTAATGCAGGCTTATTCAGAACTTTCCTAATACGATACAAACTCACGAAGGTGGTAGTGAGCTACTTGCCAAAAATGAGTTGAGAAAGAAAGCGTGGAATAAAAATTACTCCTAGATCCTGTGCAGAACTACTTACAGGAACAGTTGAATCGCCAAGTTTAATAGGAGTTTATAGATTCAAATTTCTGAGCTGGGGGCTGCAGGTCTAAAAGTAAAAATTCAGTTTTAGCTGGCTTAAAAGCAATTTGTTTGAATCAATCAAGGACTGAATATGAGAGAATGCTTGAGAAATAGTTTCCAAAGAAGATTCTGGGTGAAGACTTATCAAAATGAAAGAAAGATCTGAGTATCATGTGCATATAGGTGGTAATCTAGGTGATGGTTTGACAGTAATGAGCCAAGAGGAGTCGTGTATAAAGTGAACAAGAGAGGACTAAGAACTTAGTCCCTGGGGGACCCTACAATTTAAATTAGCTGATGATGAAAAGGTGCCATTTGTCCAGACAGACTGAGTAAGTGAGGACTCAAATAAGTAGTGAACCAGCAGTGCTGAATCAGAAAGACCAAACCAGTGTTGGAGACGGTGTAGAGGGATGGAATGATCCACATATCAAAGCCGCTGATAGATCAAGAAGTATTAATGCAGGACTTGCCATCGTCCATTGCATTTATGATATGATCGTGGACAGAGAGCAGAGCAGTTTCAGTAGAATGATATTTACGGTATGCCGACTGAAAGTGAAGAAAAAGGTCACTTGAAAAAGATGGCATGAATTCGATTTGCAACTACTCTCGAGAATTTTTGATAAAAAGTTGGTTGATATAGGCCTGTCATTTGCTAAGTCATTTGGGCACAGGGATGATTTCTTTATTAGCAGGTGGACTACAGCATTTGCAAAGGAAGATGGAAAGCAAACTTCTGTTAGTGAAAGATTTATCAGATTCAGAATAACTGACCAAGGACATCAAAACATTTTTGAGTATGTAATTTGGCAGTATATCAAGAGAACAATGAATAGGCGGGCGATGAAAATCAGTTTGTGAAGATCAGAAAGAGTGATAGATTGAAAGAAACTAAATACAGGTGGCGGTGAGACAAGAAGAGAAACCCAGTTGAAGTAATACTAGAACAAAGATTTACAATAAAGATAGTAAATGGATGCCATAATTTGCATGTGAAAAAATACTTCCAATATTGTGGACTGACAACATTAGAAAGGAGAAGAGAGAGAGAGAGAGAGAGAGAGAGAGAGAGAGAGAGAGAGATGAATTTTATTGAAACTTTAAAAATAACAACTGTAAAGTAAATGTGCCATATACGATCGATCCTAAGTTTAAATTGGCACACTGTAAACAGAACAAGAGGTACAAATGCAAATTGTTTAAACAGAGGTGGGTCCAAGAACAAACAATTTAGGAAGTGCACGGGTAGTGGACAGGATGAAACAGTTTGACGAGGTGGGAGTGACAGTTGAAACTGTAAACGGATTCAAAGGCTATCTTAGAAACTAGGTTAGGGCTGTCCATTAATTACGCCAACAATTTAGAGGGGAAGGGGGCTTGGAAAAGTTTGACAGTTGTTGACAGGGGAGGGAAGGGGGCGGAGGTCATGATAGTTGGATGTCAATAATCTAACTTTTAAATAATCAAACAAATAGAAATTTCATAGAATACTACTTTTGTATAAATGGAAAACAGCATTTAGAAAAAGGTAATCACTACCACATTTTGACACTGGATGAGGAAAAGGGAAAAAATGATCACCACAAAAATAATAACCTTTGTTATTGGACCTGTCATTGATCTTGGTGGAGAGTCAAGAGTTGTTGACGTAATTATGGGGTTAAGTTAAAGTTGACAGTTGTTGACAAAGGAGGGGCCAAAAATTGTCAAAAATTGCTGATATACTAATGGACAGCCCTTTATTTCATGAGAGTTACTGCAGGGTTTGCATAGGCTACTTAATCCATAAACTGTTACAAAATCACATTATTGTTATTTATTATTATTATTATTATTATTATTATTATTATTATTATTATTATTATTATTATTATTATTATTATTATTATTTTTTACAACTAGTATTGTTGTCGAACATACAACGTTAAATATAGGCATAATTTAGGCATAGCAACGGTCTGATCAAGATTACTTACCGTAAACGATTATAATCGTATATATCTTGTATATTTTTTGTGTTATTTGAAATACTGAATGTCAAATATAAAAGTGGCTGAATTGTCAACAAGCCTATTTTCAATATATAATTAATCAGCGTAGTCTATTTTTCTGGCATAAGTATTGTAAACCTAGCGTTATTTGCCATGCTGCATGTAAAAATACTATTGTAACTTTGTGGCGAAATGGGAATGTTGTGAAATAAGCTTGAAGTAATATTGCACATACACTTTTGTCGGTTCAGATCTGACGGTCTTAACATCCTTTCATGCTGGTCAGAAATCATTGTTAATATTCTTCACTTAAAAGTTAAATAAATTTTTATTTCGGCGCGCCTAAGCTTCTATACTTTTACAGTTACTTATTTCCATTTTCCTTAGACTTCTGTAAGTGCGCATTACTTCTCATCACATCTTGAGTCCCATATTGGGTGACCAAGGCCTACTGATATTTTTCTGCTATTTAACGATTTCCTACTGCACTTTGTTATTTTTGTCTGGATCTTCAGAAATGTCACCGTGTAGACACAAGGCACGGGGCTGGGCTTCCCATTAGAGCGTTGAAACTAGTCGGATTTGCGCTGAATTGTGAGGAATTTCACGAGTGGCAGAACTCGATTAACCTGGCGTGGTATCGCTTTCCGCAACTTTCGCACCTCAAAGCTCATCGTCGGCTCCAGGACGGTGTGTGAGTAGAGGGGTCGTTGGGGTGGCAGTTTTTCACACGGGGCCAACCATTTGTTGATAGGCGCAATATTGGGTAAAGGGTCATAAAGGGTAAAATACTGCAGGGCCAGGCATTCAATAGGGCACGGGCCTCCAAGGGGGCCACTGCCAATGCTGTAACCACTCTGACGACTCCATTATCAAATTTATATCATATATAAAAATCAAATCAAACGTCTTAACAGAACCTGTGATTGTCAAAATTCATCGTTGTAAAGGATAAAACTGTCGTTGTTCACTAGGGATTGTGCTTGTCATTAACATACAACGTTAAATTCTGATTTGTGCAGCGATCCATGGTTGCCGGCAGCGGTCGTTCACGAACCCAGTTAATAAAGTTCCCATCGTAATCCAGCAGTTAACTATAAAACTGACCGTGCTGCTGCTGGTCAAGGCTGTCTAACTAGATATACAATTGTTAAAGGTTATCATTGCGTATTCTTCTGAATACGAAAATAAGGCTAGCAGGCCAAATGAAGATAACATTTTCTGTTAATTATGGCTGAATTAATTTATCTAATGCAGCGGTTCTCAACTCAGTTGCGACCCCCAGGGGGTCGAATGACGATTTGCCAGGGGTCGCCTGGAGATATCAGAAATATGGGGTTGTTCTTTTCTTGTTATTATGCAAAATTTCCTCAGTGTAGTAGTTACGACGTACTAGTTGTTTACTATAATTGTCATTCGAGGATAGACATGGGAACAATTAAATAATAACGATTTCGAACATTTTGATTGTCGTAGCATTATTATTTTTAGCAGCTTACATTGTGAACGAAAATAATTTTACCGTTGGGGTCGCCACATAATGGGGAATTGAATTAAAGGTCGCGGCACTTTAAAGGTTGAGGACCGCTGATCTAATGCGATAAAAACATAAAACCTTGCAAGTTTGAGGTCTACGTATTCATCGCTCCAAATGTGTTCAGCAAGGCTTGGGTGTTCAGCAGCAGCAGCAGCAGCAATGGCAGCGTGCATGCATCATCTTCATCGTAGTCATAAACGTCAATCCACCGATTCATAAACAATTTTCATTCATATTGTAAGGAAATCATAAAACTGACTAATAAAAGGAATAATAATTAAATACAAATAAAATCTGAGGTCCATTAATAATAACAAGTAGATAGAAAATGGCTAAAAATAGGTGGCAAAGAGATAGGTAGGGTCATTGATAGGGTGGCACCAGTCTACAGGGCAATATTAAAAATGGAGCGGTTCGAGGATTTACACACAACACGTTTTGCTGACTGCCAAACCCTATATAAGGAGGCTCATTCCCATGGTCGTGGCCGATAGCTGAAGACAGTGTTTGTCTGTGAAGGGAACAGACGGCAAGTCCCCTGAGATCCCGGTACCAAGCGGTACCGAAAACTAGAAGGGAGATCCGGTACCAAGCGGGAATTAGGACGATTAGGAAGGAAGGATTCCGGTATCAAGCGGTACCGTCGACGGCAGAAGGCAGAGAGGTATCAGCCGAGGGCGACGGTACCAAGCGAGGTTGTGAGAGTGAAGAAGAGGTACCAGCGGTATCGGCTGGCAAGGAGGTGGTACCAGCGGTATCAGCGGAAGAAGAGGTACCCAGTATCAGTTGAGAGATAGGAGGTACCAGTGGGATCAGCCGAGTCAACAGGGTGGTACCGGTGGTTCTACAGTGAAATGAGATTGGTACCTTGAGCGGAAGTAGGAACAGAGTTTGAGTTTAGATAGTCTGGACACGACACCAGTCAAGCGGAGTCGTGAGTGGTACCAGACGTTGCAGAACGGGTACCAAGAGCTAAGGTATTAGAGGACGAGTGGCACAACGGTACCGGGCGACAATGAGAGCCAGCCTCAAGAGCCAAGAAGTAAGAAGTGCGAGTGGCTGGACGGTACCGAGTGAACAGTTGAGGAGAGCCACGATAGGCAAGGTACCTAAGTTAGAGCGAGGTTAGAAATCCCAGGAGAAGTGATAAATCCTAGTGCCAAAATGCCTAGGTCGGACCGCCACGAGCCTGAATCAGGGATACGCGTGAGCCAGACGGGTCATCTGGCAAGGGGAGAGAGTAAGAGGAAAGCAGTAGCCTGGTTTCGCCACAATATAGCCCAGCATGCGTATTTGCTTCGATCGTTAACGGATGAGGTACATATCATCATATGCATATTCTCAAACAATGATGAATGGCACTCAATCAGGCGCGCAGAAATTGTAAGGCTAAGATTATGACCAAAATTGATCAAAATATTATCAAAATCGTCATGCAAGGTTCATGCACAGAACAGGCCAAATATTCTTGGAGGCAAATACGAAGGAAATCCCCAGGAAGGCCACGTAAAGAATGGCTGGATGAGGTTAAAGAACAAACAAAAATAGATGAAAAATGAAAAGATCCAAAGACAGGAATCGATGGAGACAATTCTTAACTAGGTAGGAGAACCATTGAAGCGCTGGAGCCACTCACTCCGAACGTTACTTCCATCTTCTGTAGTAGCAGCTCATTATCCACTGTATCGAATACATTTGAATTTAAGCCTTTTCATCGGGCTGGAAAGTGGAAATATCCGCCGTTGTTTTCGTACAACGTACCTGTACATCGTACATCCGTGTAGATGAATTCGGTGTGCGGCCAGTGTCCTCGGTGAGGAATCTCGGAATCTACCTCAATCGCACGGTTTCGATGAATACACGCGTGGCCAAAACCGTTGCAGAGTGCTTTAACGAGTTAAGATTTATCAGAAGCATTCGCCGATCAAGTGTCTACTACTGTCCTCAAATCGCTGGTCTCATCACTGGTGCTGACCAAGCTCGGATTATTGCATGAATACACAACTACCACTTAACTGCCTTCAGTCGGTTTTTGAACACCGCTGCACGAATGATCTACCAGGCCAAACTCGGGGATCATATAACACCGCTACTCCGCATTGGAGCACTCTACATTGGCTGGCTGTGCCGGAACGTATTAATTTAAAGCTTGTGACGCTGGTCTTCTGCTGCTGAATGGTCCTGCGTATCTGACGACCGAACTGAAACGTGTCGCCGACTTGGAAGGTCGGCAACGCCCGGGATCCGCCATGTCTGCCTTACTGGCTGCTCTGAGGACGCGTCTCGCACCGTAGGAGACCGCACATTTCGGCGTGGCTGCCGCTAGGCCTGGAACGGTCTACCTCCATTCGTTCAACTTTTTCTTCGTTTCACATTTTTCAAAAAGAGGCTAAAAACTTGGTTGTTTCTGATCTAGTTATAAACTTTAACTCTGTAACAGCTGACGCAGCCCACCTGTGAACGAGTCACCACAATAATTTACTTCTACTTATCACGTCATCTTCTTCATCATTATCTTCAATTTCAGCAATTAATCAAATCATCCTCTTCACCATTCTAAGTATCTGCTCGCCAGTTCTTCCGCATAGTGACACCTACTCATACCGCCGTCTAAAAAAAATTTACGTAGCCTTGTTCTGTGACAGCATCAAATCACCTGACATAATTATTAACCACCACCCCTAAAACTACCCTGCCATCTCTTCGACAAATACAATTGTGTGCTATTTCTTATTCTCAATAAACATGTCCTATCATCACAAGACCTCTTTCTTCATCTCACAACAGCAAACCTGGTACAATCCCTTTAATTCACGCTTTCAAGTCATTTTCGCAGACGTCTTGAACGACCCGGTCTATCATAGAACACATTCTCCATCCGACCTTCTAAATCTTCGTACTGCCACAAACAGTTACCATCATTTTCCTTTATTTTATTTAAATTAAATTTAATATCTGCCAAAAAGAATTACTATTTCAACATTATTTCATTAAATAGCTCTAAATCTCGAAAGCTCTGGAAAACTGTACATAATCTTTTCCATGGAAAAGACTCAAAACTCTCTCTTATCAATCCATTTTGCTGTGTGCACAATCTCCTTGCTCTATCTGCTGCATTTTACACCATAGATCAAAATTTTGCTTGAGCTTTTAGATATGCCAAGCCAGAGGGAGCTCTGGCTGGCATATCTGAAAAGCTCCACCACCAATGGTTTACATCTTATCTCAAATTTCGGTCTTTTCTGGAGTTTCCTGTCTTGGCCAAATTGCTCTGTCTTGCAGTGCGGGGTGCCTCAAGGATCTGTTGTTGTGCCTGTAATGTTCATCCTTTAGACCACTTTCATCTTTAATTAACTCCCTCAATTTGAATCACCACTTCTATGCCGACGGCACTCAGCTACCCTTTCCTTCTTACTCCAACATTAAGCCCATCTATAATTCCAGAGATCGGCAGACATAGACAGTAGAAGGAGTCTGCGATCTGGCTCCACCAAGCACTCCCTCGTGCCGCGCACACGCCTTGCCACTGCCCGCGACCGTGCCTTCCCGGTTACCGCAGAGAAAGCCTGGAATCGTCTTCTCATTTCTGTCCAAACATCAACTTCTCTGGACATATTTTAAGAAGCGACTGAAGACTTGGCTGTTCGAGATCAGCTATTCTGTTAGATCCTGACCTATGGGCCTATTATTCATGTACTATGTAATGTGTTCGAGTAGTCCTTCTAGGACGATTTACCACAAAAATCTTAACTTTCAATAAATAAATAAATAAATTCAGCATGAATCGCCAGTCTCCTCATTCTTTGAATGGATGTCATCTAATCTCCTTACTCTCAACCCATCTAAGACAGTAAGTAAGTAAATAAAAGAAAAATCTGAATTTCTACATGCGCCGAAAGCAGCACAGCAGTAGCTGCTTATTCTTATGCGCTTAATCTTTCTTGAAATAGCTATAGCCAGGGTGGTTTGTCGGCCAGGCAAAGGTCAGTGTATCTATGAGGCGGCGGGTCAGGTTGTTGTTGCTATGGGGAAATGACTTTTCGAATAGGAAGGTTTTAAGTTTAGACCTAAAGGTTTGAGGAGACAGTGAAGGAATTAAAGGAAATGAGGATTCGAGCTTATTGTTTGACCATGTCGTAGGCTGTGGAGGGAGGCTGAATTGAGTTCCAAAGTTCTGTGCGGCGTATGAGAAAGCGCGGTTGCAGATCTTGGAGTGACGACTGATTTAACGGGCGTGAAAGTGTGAGATAAGATGATGATCGTGCAGGTCGGGGAGGCTGAGGCGTTAAGAGTTTACGAAGGTAAACCGGTTTTGACGAATGAAGTGAACGAAAGTGAAGTGAAGTAATCGTTATTATCTTGTACTGTATACGTTCGGATATTTTAAGCCAGTGTAGTGTCTTAAGTATGGGTGAAATATGGCAGAACTTTGTGATTTGGTTACTGCTCGGGCTAGTGCATTTTGAATTGATTGTAATTTGTTGATGGAGGTTTTTGGGAGGTTATAGTAAAGGGAGTTGCAGTAATCCAGTTTGAATGGACTATTGAAGTGGCGATTGTGGATGCAGTTTTGGTGTCAAGGCAAGGACGGAGGCGACGTAGATCACGAATATGGGCATAGCAGGATTTCGATAGTTGGGAGATCTGTGATTCTAAATTTAGGGATGAATCAATTTTGAAACCAAGATTTTTGCAGTTGGAGCAGAGGTTATTGTGGTATCTGGAGTCAGGACTAGCTTGGGACTGTCATTTTTTTAACTTGTTGGGGTAGACCTATTAAGAGGAATTCAGTCTTGGATGGATTAAGAGCAAGGAGGTTAGATGACATCCATGACGAAATAGACGAGAATGCTGATTCAAGCAAAGTAATTGATGTGTCAAATGAGGATGGCGAAAAGGACAGGAATAACTGAGTGTCGTCGGCATAGAGTTGGTGATTCAAGTTGAGGGAATTGATTAAGGATGATAGTGGTGTGGTATAGACACTGAACAATACAGGCCCTAGGACGGATCCTGGGGCACTCCGAAGTTTACGCTATGAGATGATGAGGTTTGTTTGAGACACGAAACTTGGAAGGAACGAGACTTGAGGTAAGATTTGAACCAGTAATGAGCTTTGTTGGATATGCCGAACCAGAGGAGAGTCGCTCCGAGTAGAATATTGTGATCGATAGTGTCGAATGCGGCAGAAAGGTCGAGGAGGCAAAGACCAGTGATTTGTCGGAGACCGATAGCAGTTAAGAGTCTGTCGTAAATGTAGGCTGGGACAGTTTCTGTAGAGTGATGTTTAGTGTAGGCAGATTGATGAGTGTTATATAGTGAGTTATTTGAAAGATGATCTGTGAGTCTAGAAAGGACGATTTTCTCCTTAAGTTTTGATAGAAGAGAAAGATTTTAGATCGGGCGGTAGTTATTAAGATCTTCTCGGTCAAGGCCAGGTTTTTTTAGAAGAGGAATGACGAAAGAGTTTTTAAACGAGGATGGAAAAAATACCTTGTGGTGAGAGATAAGTTAATAATTCTTGTTATAGTTGGCGTAAGCACAGTGGAGCACTGTTTGAGTAGAGAAGTGGGTATGGGGTCAAGATCGCATTGTTTATTTGGAAAGGAGAGAAGGAGTTTGGATACCTCTTCTTCAGTTGCAGGATTGAAGTTGGAGAAATCGCTCGGAGGTTGTGACGGAGATGGGTGGTGAGGAGAGGTAGTTTGATTTAGTCAAAGTCGAGGCAAGGTTGTTACGAATCTTGGAAATTTTTCCAGAGAAGAAATTAGCAAAAACGATTCAGCAAGCTGTGACACGGAAATGGTTTGAGGAGAGGATTTGTTTCTTTGCGGTGGAATAGGTCATTTATAGTTTTCAGAGTTTTCGTGGATTAGAGCTGTTTTTGTTGAGATGATGTTAGAGTAGTATTTCTTCTTTGCAAATATGAGAGATTATGGTAACGGTTTGTGGCGGAACGAAGGTTTTGAAGGTCAAATGGAGAATGTGTTCTATGGTAGGTTCTTTCGAGGCGTCTGCGAAATGATTTGAAGGCATGAATGAAAGAATTGTACCATGGTTTGCTACTGTGAGATGAGAGAGAGCAGAGAGGAGCATGTTTGTTGAGTAGGTTAGATAGCATGCAATTGTATTTGTCGATCAGTGATGGTAGGGTAGATGGGGGAGTTGGTGAGGAGGTCAGATGCTTTTATGCTTTCAGAGAATGCGGTTATATCAATTTTGTTAAGACGACGGAATGAATAGGTGCTGCGAGGAGGAGGAGGAGCTGGCGGGCGATGCTTAGAATAGTGAAAATGGGGAAATGATCAGAAGGCGACAGAGTTTCTTTTAATTGGACTACCCCAACAACTAAAAATTTACAATCCTAAGCTAGTTTTGGTTCCTGACACCACAATAGCTCCTGCAACTGCAACTGCAAAAATATCGGATTAAAATTTTATCCTTTTCTAAACTTCGAATTCCAAATCTCCCAACTTTCAAAAGCCTGCTATGCTCAGATTCGTGACTTTGTCGCTTGCGTCCTTGTTTCGATACCAAAACTGTCTCCACTATCGAGATTTCAATAGGCCTTTCTAAACTTTATTACTGTAACTCCCTCTACTACGACCTTCCACTACGACCTTCCCAGGGCCTCCATAAATAAATCACAATCAATTCGAAATGCACTAGCTCATGATGTTACTAATTCGCCTAAGTTTTCCCATATTTCACCTATATTATATTCATGTTAAAAAAGTCAAAGTTCTTTTCCGAGTCTCACGGGTTCGCGGGGCGGCGCTGATCTCCATTGCTATAGCCCTCAGCCAGGCGTGCAATGCCACGGAAGCAGGGCTAGTGCATCGCGTAGCGTACCTGTTTGACTTGCCGCATACATTTTACCACTGCTCCTCATTTTACCACCACAAAAAGGCTGAGTAGACCTTTAGGCTCCTGCGGACCTCGAACTTGCGACCTCCTGCTCCATCACCCAATGTTGTTACCACTCTGCTAACATCCCGCCCAAAATCCAGCTTTTCACTTGCTAAAATAACTGAACGTATCCAATAAACGATCTCATTCTCGCCGCACCTGTTGCGGCGATGAGAATGAACGGTCGCAAATGAACCACATCACTCGGTTTTGAAATCGCTTCACTGGCTCAAAGTGCCAGAACGGATACATTTCAAGATTCTATGTCTGACCTACAACGCCATCCAGTTCTCAAAACCCATGTACCTTCGTAATCTCTTTACAGTTCAATCGCAACGGCCAACTCGTTCATCTGTCAGCCTGATACTCATTCGACTAACAGCTATGTCACTCCAAATTCTCAAGATCGGTCGACCTCGTAACACTGCGCTTCCTCTCTGGAATGATCAGAGATACGAAAGATCAATAACTCGGGTCCTCTTCAGACCATAAATCAGTCACCATTAGCCATCACTCCACAAAACTTTCCGAAAACAACTCTAAACTATTCTCTTCAAGAAATCCTATGGCGAAATCTTGAGTACAGATTCTACCGCCGCAAATCTTGTTATTGTCCTCCATAAAAAATACTTTGCTGCGACTGCCTCACCTGGATCTACAACCTTGACCACCACGGATTACGGATTACGGACTATGGATTTACCTAGACTGAGCGCTCGTGAATAATCTGGTGCACTGCGCCAAGCTTTCGGGCAGCGCTATAGAAATTTCATGTTTACTTAATTACTTACTTACCTGAACGTTGGAACTCTATTCCAGATTCCCTCCGCAAACTTGGACACTTTAGAACAATAAATTCTGAATCCCCATTTCCTATAATTAATTCCTGAAGTATTCAGGTCTAAGAATAATTCCTTCCTTTTCCTAAAACCATTTCCTGCGCAGCTGAGGCAACCTTAGGCTCACTGCCCTTCAGTTATTGACCGATATTGAACGATAGATCGTGGCCGATCTTTCACCTTTCCCGTAGCTATTTTAAGTAAGGCTGAGGGCCTAAGAATAAGCAGCTACTGTTGTGCTGTTTTCAAAGCGCTATATAAATCTACGAGATTGTACTTACTTACTTTTGGACCTTGCATGCACGAGAAAGAAAAAAGCGTGAACTCTAAATGTTCGTTTTAACATGAATAAGAAACGTTGTGAAGATATTTTGTTGCCGGAGAAAAATAAAGAGACCAGGCACCTCTGAAAAGTAATTTAACCATCTGTATCGATTACAATCATAATCGTGATTATGATCGTGATCATCATAAAAATTGTCATCTATGTTCAGTATTAATCTTCGACAGCGCCAAACGCCTACGCCAATGATATTTATAAAAGATAAATTATACCGGGGAAATTAACTGAGTGCCAGCTGACACTGCTGGAATGCTGGATCAGCATCATAATTATCACGATCATCAAGGTGAAGGAATTTAGGATCGGTTAGGCCAAATTTTCATCACCTACTTTCGATACAAATATTAAATTATGGAATTATTCTAGGCATGTAGACCATATAGGCATTGCTATGTGAAAATTTTTCATAACGGCTTGGAATATTTAATGTTCTTGTTTCATCATCATCATCATCATCATCGTCGTCGTCGCCGTCGTCGTCGTCGTCGTCGTCGTCGTCGTCGTCGTCGTCGTCATCATCATAATTGCTCTCTGCCAACTCATTAGTGGCAATAGCTATTCAGAAAACATTTCTAAAGCTTTTTTGTCAAATGTTAATTCTCCTCCTTCTGTCAGTTGTCTTTCTTGACAATCTTCTTTTATGTTGTCTCATCCAATTTTTCTGGGCCTGCCTCTCCCTTTTTACATTCCTTGTATGCATAGAGTGCTTTTTGGGAAATCTCGAGTCTTCCATCCTGTTTACATGCCCATACCATGTTAGCCACCTTTTTCTGAGTTTGTCTATTCTTTTAGTACAATCCGCTGCCGTATATCTTTATTTCTAAGTTTAGGAAGTTTGCTAACTCCAAGAATTCTTCTTAGGCAGCTAATTTCTGCAACGAGTAGTGTTTTTCATCTTCTCTTTTTGTGACCCAGGTTTCAGATCCATATAGTATTTATGGAACGACAACGGTATTATAGATTTGGACTTTGGTGCTTATTTTAATTTATTTAGAGTTCCAGATGCGTTTTCAGTCTTCCCATTTTTGTAATCCTTTTGCTACTTTCTGTTTTTATAGTTTATAATTTTATAGGTTACTTTTATTTCATCTAAAGCGCCTACGTTACACAGGACTATACCATAACCAATGGTTATGACAACAAAAAGAGACAAATGCAATTGCAGAATGCAGTCATAAGCACATAACATACTAAAGTTATCTCACAACTAATTACGATGTTGTAATAGTATGATCTCTTAAATTCTTTCAGTTTAATTCAATTCATTCCATATGTGGAAACTTAAGCCAATTGAACAAGCAATCATATTTGTTTTGCATATATGGTTAATATCTTACCATTGTGTTTATAAAAGGAAAAAGGATTCCTACTATGTAGACACCTGCTACTGGTGCAAAAGTGGCATTAACTAATGATAAAGACAGCTGAAACACATTTGAGTCTTTGGCAAACATCATGAGGAAGGAAATGAATATATTCAGTACTCCAAATGAAGCCGCTGTTCATGAAAAACATTTGAAGCAAGCATTTAAAACTACAAACATAAAGTTCGTGCATACAATAATTATTTCTAGATTTGCGTTGTAATCTTTTGATAACAATATACGCCGTTAATGTCTGCGTATAAAAAAACAAATTTTCGGTCATTCATTCATGCGTGTAGGTCAAAATCTAATTTGTGAATATGAAGAAAAACTCCGTTTTCCGGCTGCAAAAAACTTATAAACATGTAAAACTTATAAACTTGTGAACTTATAGGCTACGTCTTTGCCTTTATACCAAAACTGCTTCCACAAGTGCCACCTCAATAGTCCACTCCAAATTAGATGACTGTAACTCCTCTCTACTATAACCTTTCTCAAAGCCTCCATCAACAAATTACAATCAATACACGATGTCACTAAAAAGGTAAAGGTAGGTTCCGTACTCGAGTCCGAGCGTTGGGTTTCGGCGCTTATCTCCGGTCTAGGCAATCAGCGACGTGGGTGGTATAGGCCATTAATCTGAGGTAGGTTGCCATTATTTTCCCCAGACTCACGTTTTGACCTCGCAGCTTAACGCTGCTCCTCATTTTGCCACCGCCCTAGCGAACAAGGCTGAGTCGACCTTAGGCCCCTGTGGGAATTGAACCCGCGACCTTCTGCTTCATCGTCCAGCGTTGTTACCACTCTTCTAACTGCCCGCCTCTTGCGATGTCACTAAGTCACCTAAATTCTCCCATATTTCACCTATACTAAAATCATCACATTGGCTTAAAATAACTGAACGTATCCAATATAAGATAATAACACTTTACATATAGCTAACTTAAGTCATCAAAACCTGTCTATCACTATTAATTAACCCCTCAGCCTCCTCCCGACCCACACGTTCGTAATCTCATCTCACTCTGTCACCACCCGATGAATCAGTCATCCCTGAAAATTTGCAACCGTGCCTTCTCATACGCTGCACCTGAACTTTGGAACTCAACCTTGCTTCACTCCGCAGACTTGACACTTTCAAACAATAAAATCCGAATCCTCTTTTCCTATAATTACCGCATAATCTTTTCAAGTCTTCAGGTTTAAGCTTAAATCTTTCTTTTTCTTCAATAATTTCTCCATAGTTGTAACAACCGAGCCTCACTGTCCTTTTGATGTTGACTATTGCCTGGCTGATCATAATACCTTCCCATATCTATTTTAAGAAATGCTGAGCGCTTAAGAATAAGCAGCTACTGTTGTGCTGCTCACCAAGGCGCTATAGAAATCCACGAGATTTTGCTTACTTACTTACTCGATTGAAAATGCAGTACAGCAGACATAAGCGAAATTTACAACCCATGATTGGTTTCGATAACTGAACGAATTAGAAGGCATATGAGTTTAAGACAATATTTATTAGAAAATGGATGCAAGCTTTATTTGAAGAATCTTATCTTAGACAGACATTGCCACATTCGATTCATATTTATTGTGTAAAGTTGTCGACAAATGAAAATCGGTGCCGGTATCAACACGCCGAAGCGTCACATAATAAACATGATTTAAAGTGGCTTTATGAGGCATTGCTGCCTCTGTGAAAGCCACAAAGGCGCTAACGGGGCTTGAAACTCGTTCTTTCAGCCTGCCGCCCAGTGCGTACCCCACTCTGTCGTATTCTGCCTCATGTCAACAAATAGTTGGTTTAATATAGAAATTAATAAGTTTCATTTTTAGTATGTTGGGGCCACTACAATATTGGCTAAGCACACACACACGCGCGCACACACGCACACACACACGCACACACACACACACTGCTATTTTATTCTCGCCTACTTGAAGACAGAAATGCATCATCATTAACCGTGGGCTCATCGCCCGTTGGTGTATAATGCATCTCCACAGTTTTCTGCCATTCTTTACTGTCCGTTGCTCTGTGGCTAAGATCCTGTAAACTGCTTCCACGCCATTCTTCAATATCATCACACCATTCCTTGTGTGGCCTCCTCTCTTATTGGCACCTCCATTATTCCAGACATTAGAGCTTTGATCTTTCTGTCCTCTTTCATTCTGCATATTTGTCCAAAAAGATGGAGTTTTCTTTGTTTTACTCATTCCAGCATGTTTTGTTTGGGCTGAATTCTCCTGCATAGTTCTTCATTTGTGATTTTTAGACACATCCGATCTTTAGTATTTTCCTATAGCATTTTCTTTTAAAATTTTCTTTCCAAGTCTTTGGTGATGGTATATGTTTCTGCATCCATATAAAAAGCTGCTGAAGATACAGGTTTCGACTCTTTCGAGCATTTTCTTTTGTTTCAGTGCTTATTGCTTTGCTTTTCCAGATCTTGTCCATTGCCGTCAGTTGATCTAGAGGCTTTTGCTGCTCTCTTCTTGTGACCTCTTGTCTGCAAAGTCTAAGTCATGCGTCAATGTCGCTTCCAAGATAGGTGAAGTTTTCTACGTTTCTCTACTTTTATTCCATTTACTTTTTCTTCCGATCTCTTTGTACAAACACCATTGTCTTTGTCTTCTCATTGTTTATCGACAGTCCATATGTGGCGACCGTGCCACAGATAGCGAGAGTATTATTATTATTATTATTATTATTATTAATTATCTTCTATCGTTATTAAATGTTGCTTTAACTGTATAACTTGCTAGTTAATAATTTAGGCGGTAAAACCGTGGACGCCATCCGAACCCCTTCCAGACGGTTTATATTAGAAATGCTTTACACCGTTGGAAAGGTCTCGACGAGTAGTATCCAACGACATACAAAAAAATATTATTTTAAATTTTTATTTTAAATTTTATTTAGACTATAAAAATATCGCTGTTACAACGACCCGCGTGTTTACTTTCCGTAAACCGGCAAAAAGGCGTATGAATATTTATGATTCGCGTGACTGCACCTGTCTTATTGCGCTAAAGTATCCTGCATAAGTCACACGAATATGAATATTCATTAAAGTAGTCAGGTCACGTGTGATAAATTAACCCATCAGCTGAGGTGGGGCCCGTACCGGGGCGGGCGCCTCGGTACGGCCCCACCGGTTTATTTACCGTCAACCGGCAGAGAGCCGGTTTACGGTAAATAAACACGCGGGCCGTTGTAACAGCGATATTTTATGGTATAAATAAATTATTGAAATAAATTTTTACAATATGTTTTTATGTCGTTGGATACTACTCGTCGAGACCTTTTCCAACGGTATAATATTTTTAATACAAACCGTCTGGAAGGGGTTCAGGTGGCGTCCCACGGTTTACCAATTTAAACTAATTAATTAGCGTTTATTAATGCTGTAAATGTGTACTAATTTTAATTGACCCAGTTTTTAATTCCTGTAAAACGAACGAAAACTGCGTTGAGCTAGGCCGCTAGGGGGTTATAAACTATGGTTATATTAGTAGAGGAGAGCCCCGAGCGGTGGAAATTCAGTTTCCCGACTAAAAATAACCCACTATGGTCTGATTTTCAAGATGCTAAGACATCGGTAAAAACGATTAGAAATCGCAGTGCCGCCCAAGACCGAGAGATGGGCTATAGAGCTACATAGGCTGAGAGCTTACTCTTCTGGGAGTGCTCCTATATGAGACTCTATCCTTTGGAGCGCACGTTAACAATCTGATACGCTCCTGCCACTACCAACTGCGGAGAGTGAGGTCAATTCGACGGTACCTGCCAGTGAGCGCGGCTGCCAAGCTAGCGCGGGCCCTGGTACTGACACGAATTGATTACCGGTACTGTAACGGTGTGCTTCTTGGACTTCGGATACTAGACTGAACCGCCTACAATCAGTGCTGAACCAGGCTGCACGAGTGATTTTCGGCTGTCGCTGGGGTGACCACGTCACTCCTCTCATAGAGATCGACTCCACTGGCTCCGTGCTCCACAGCGCATTGTCTACAAGCGCTGTTTGGCTTACGTTTCGGGCTTTACACAATCCATTCTGTCCTAATTATCTAACTGTACTTGTACGGAGATCGACTGTGATCGAGAGGAGATCGGTTCTTAGGTCCAGTCGGAGAGTGCAGTCGTTGGACCCTCCCCGTCCAAGACCCCTAAATTTGGGGAAAATCATTCGCGCGGGGAATCCCGCCTGTGGAACTCTCTTCCAGACAACGTGACTGGAGCAGTCTCAGCTGGACTTTTCATTAGAAATTTGAAGACACATTTATTTAATATTGGATATGAACTGTGTTAAGCGCTTTTGTTGTAGGCCTTAGCCTTGCCTACTGCGCTATATAAATTGTCAATAAATAAATAAATAAATAAATAGAAACCAGCAACTATATGTCGCCGAGAGATCGATCGGTCACTCGACCGGCAAACATTCTTCCGCGTCGGACCGGGGAAAAGACCTTTAGATACCAGTAACGACAGGCGACTGAGACAGACGGGCGGCTGAGCAAACGAGATCGAGCTAAATAAATCTAATCCCCCGCCTGGGAGGCTGACGAGTGACGAACGCTATGCCAAGGACTATGGCTATGCGCTCGAGCAACGACGCTATTAAATTTAAGCCGCTGTGCGCCGCTAGCGGAGACGCTGACGAGTGACGACGGACGAAGCAGCGTTGACGGACAGCAGGCAGGGAGACCGTATGACGGCGGCTGACGACGAGAACGACAGACGGAGCGAGGGACGATAGCTGCTGCAACCGTGGTCGGTCGCATCGTAGGTCTATCGGCGCGTGGGTATCATTGACGACGGACCGGACTGAGGAACAGACGACTGCGAGGACCGATAGTTAAAGCGACAGCAGACAAGACCGGGAACGACGCATCTTTGCCAGTCGAGACGGACTGCGACGACGGAGACTGGACCGAAGGCTGTCGGCAGTAGAACGGGGACAGCGACAGTTGTTTGACGGAAGGAGCAGTTAGAGGCTTTTAGAGCGACGAATGTGGGCGAAAAGATTGAGGACGGCAGCAGCCGACCGACGAGGGCTGTCGGCCTGCCGCATCCGCTGAAGAGCCGAGTAGTTATTATTACCGCGCGTAAGGAGGCGGCACCAGTAAGTAAGTAAGTAAGTAAAATCTCGTTAATTTCTAAAGCGCTTTCAAAAGATGCACCGAAGTAGCTCCTTATTCCTATGCGCTTAATCTCAAATGAAGTATCTATAGCCAAAGGTGGGTCATGCCGGGTCATTTAATCAAAGGGCGATTGGGCAGGACGCTACAGCTATGGAGGAAATGATTTTATAAAGATAAATGATTTTAGTTTAGAAATAAAACATGAGGAGATGCTGCAAGAAGGGAGAAAATTGTGACTCAGAGTTTATTATTTGGCTTTGATACATCAATGAAGTGAAGGGATATTGGAATTGAGCTCCAAAGCTCAGGTGCCGCGTATGAAAAATCACGATTGCAAATTTTGAGAGATGATTCAGAGGTCGAAGGAGAGTTACATGAGAAGAAGATCTAGTAGATCCAGGTTGTTGTGGAACTATCAGATTTCTTAGGTAGACTGTTTTTGATGTATGAAGTGAGTTATAAGTCATCGATATTATTTTATATTCAATGCGTTCTGCTAGTTTGAGCCAGTGGAGAGATTTGAGTAATGGTGTAATGTGGCAAAATTTAGGCGATTTAGTTACTGCACGAGCTAAGGCATTTTGAATCGATTGGAGTTTACATATGGAAGCCTTTGGAAGATTGTGAAACAGTGAGTTGCAGTAGTCTAACTTAGAGTGAACTATTGACGTGGCAATAGTAGAAGCAGTTTTAATATCAAGGTAGGGACGAAGGCGACGTAGATCACGAATGTGAGCATAACAGGTTTTGATAGTTTTGATAGTTTTTGATGCGAACTTTATCGATGATGAAATGAATCGTGCTTAGACGTCTTTTGTTGCAGTTGTCAAACACTTCCTAGGATACTAAGTCAGACATTTATTTTGATCTAGTTCATTCTATGCTCGCAAAATTTAACAATCTTGGCTGCATTACCTGCACAGAAAACTTAGGCGATATGAGTGAAGAACAAAGTGAAAAGTTTCATCAGGACATGAAGACATGGAGGAGATATCAGGGAAGGGGGCACTCACGTGATGGCATATTACTTCGGCGAGACTTTCCAGACATACGTCACTTTTGGAAGTCTTACAAACGACAGTGTACTGACTGATATCTTAATTTCATATGGCATAGGGACCTATGTGTGAAATTAACTGAGCATTTAGCATATACTTTACTTATTATCCTAAGCATTTCTGTATCGTTTATTAGAATGCCATATTATATGTTAAAATAATAATTATTAATATCTTGTTACATCTCGTTATTATCTTGTTATCTCGTTTATTAGAATGCCATATTATATGTTAAAATAATAATTATTAATATCTTGTTGCACCATAGACTTCAACTGATTCCGCATTTAACGCATTATTGGTAGAACTGAAATATAAGGTCGACTAAGCCGTCTCTAAAAAAATATAACTGATTCAAGAACAGGCATAACTTTTCAGGCACCAAATTGTGTGTTGACTGGTGCAATCATTCGGCAACCTTACCAAGAAGCTGAATTATCGGCGTGAATTAATTCAGTTACTTCGCAATATCTGGTAGGAACGAGTAACATAGCATTTTCAGCAATAATTGAAAAAGCAATAAATATGTCAATAGTATTGGAAAACTGGCTCGGTTTTTGTCTTTTTGATATTCGTCGTTGTCGTCATCATCAGTCGCAATATTGTGATGGTGATTCCATTATTAAAAATATCGCTACCATGATGGCAATGCTCTTCATCAACATACATAAAACTTTAGCCAGAATGGTAGAACATTTTTCCGACATTCGTTTTTTACTGACAATCGATGATAAAGCGGATGCACTACGTCGCTGAGACAGGCTGCAGCAAGCCCGCTCTGACCGGATGACAAGGTGCTACAATCAAAGCATTTTGAAGTCATTAATATGTCCATGGCAAAGCAGGTTCATATTTTGCTGTCTGGCTACTAAGTGGGGGGAAAGCTATTATTAATAAATGATGTAGTGACACTCGGTACAGACGTTTAACAGAAGATAGAACTAATATAATAATATAACAAGGTTTAAAGTGGTTCAGTAGGGACTGCCCTAATATAATAATATAACAAGGTTTAAAGTGGTTCAGTAGGGACTGCCCTGTGTGAGAAAGATCACTGCTCTCCTACAGTCTGAACATATGCACATGAAAACCAGATATCTTGAGGAAATTTCTCATTGGATAGGATTAAGTATTAATTAAGACAAAACTAAGGCAATGACGATAAACTGTGAAGAAAACCAGAAACTGGAACGAGCCACAGAGCAGAGATGTAGCAAGTACACAATGCTTCAAGTACAAGTACAAGTACAAGTACCTGGCCTCCGAGTACAAGTACAAGTACTTGCATTCCAAAAACTCCGAGTACAAGTACAAGTACCTGGCCTCCGACTACAAGTACAAGTACCTGGCCTCCGAGTACGAGTACAAGTACAAGTACCTGGCCTCCGAGTACAAGTACAAGTACCTGGCCTCCAAGTACTAGTACAAGCACAAGTACAAGTACCGAAGCCTCGAGTACAAGTACAAGTACCGATCCTCATAGCCAAATACAAACAGCAAGTAGGCCTACACTTTATTAACGGGTAGCTGTTTGTCACGGTTATTGAATAAAATGGTGCTAGAACAAAATGTCCGAGGACAAAATGTCACGACAAAAATGTCACAGACAAAATGTCATGGGTATAAAATGTCAGCGGAAAAAATATCAGCGGACAAAATGTCATCCTAACTCTAACCCTAACACTAACCCTAACCCTAAACCGTGACATTTTGTCCCCTGACATTTTTTCCGCTGACATTTTGTCCGCATGACATTTTCTACATGACATTTTGTCCGTGACATTTTGTCCTCGCACAGTTTGTCCGGCCACGAATAAAATTGACACTATTAGCATCTAAATATCATCACAGTTGCACTAAAAAAAGAGATGATAGTCTTGCATCGGTCATATTAGCCCTATGCGGTCTCCGCGATCAAGCCAGCTTGGCTAAATACGCGTTTAATTGGTGCGCCAGAAGCAGGCACACTAAGGTCTCTAATTAATGGCTGCATTATACAGCCTGTTGAACTCCTTTCTATTAATTTAACTGTTCCAAAATACGATGGTATCAGTGGCTTCATCATAAATATCGTTGAGTTCCAGGTACTTGGCCATCTGTGAGGATGTGCTTGTCATTAGCCTAAAGGAACAGCATTACTGGTACCATTGAAGTACATGTAGCTAGAGATGTAGCAAGTACACAATGCTTCAAGTACAAGCACAAGTACAAGTACAAGTATCTGGCCTCCGAGTACAAGTACAAGTACTTGCATTCCAAAAACCTGAGTACAAGTACAAGTACAAGTACTTGGCCTCCGAGTACAAGTACAAGTACAAACTAAAATTTGTACTCGAGTACAACTCGAGTACAAGTACAAGTACCAAGTACTACATCTCTGCCACAGAGGAAATTGAATATGTACCGGAAGTTCACATATCTAGGAAGCATGATGTCAACCAGAAGTGAAAGAGAAGATAATAAAGCAAGGATTTGCAAAAGCACAGGTGGCCTTCAGGATGTTGCAAAAAATCAAAGCAAGTGACCATACGGACTTAGTTGCTGACATTCAATTCAAATGTAAAATCGGGGTACTTCTTTATGACTCGGAACGTTGAAGGTCAGTTGCAAAGCTTCCTACAGAAATACAAAGCTTCGTAAATAAATGTCTACGGAAAAACGCAGGAAGTGGCCGAGGAAAATCAGCAGTGAAGAACTGTGGAAACAACACCACAAGAACCGATAGCTGAAGAAATGAGAAAAAGGAAATGGATATGCATGGCACATAATTCTAGAAAACCGACTGAAAACATCACAAGACAAATAGCTGGCATTGAGCTGCCAAGAAAAAAGAACAAGAACAAGTCCGCGAAAAACGCGCAAAAGACAGATGGCGGAAGATGGTGGAAGATGGCAGAGTGGGTTACGTGCTGGAGCGTCAGGCTGACGGAGCGGGTTCAAGGCCCGTTAGTGCCCCTAGTGGCTTTCACACAGGCAATAATGTCTCCTGAGCCACTTGAAATCATGCTAAATTTTAAGTTTTAAGATAATTCTAAAAAGCATAAAAATGGATACACCTGGAGTAGACTAGAACATCTGGCAGCAGATCGAGTGAAACGAAAAGCTCTTGTTCGTGGCCTTATGTTCCACTGGGAGTGCAAATGGCCAAAGAAGAAGAGACCCGGTATTGTAATGTAACAAGAGCAGGAATGGCACATATCACCGTATATATGATATGCCATCCGTTTCTACTTTCAATCATTTTTTATTTAACTAAACAAATTATAAACCTATTTCACTATTGCCTGTTTTATCTAAAATATTTGAAAGGGCAACAGACTATTTAATAACTATTTGACAAATTCAACATGCTTTCACACTCTCAATTCGGATTTAGACCTAACCATGCCACATATATGCTTCTGCTCAAATTTACTGATGAAATCTCTGCAAATTCTGAAAAAACACTATTGGTATATTTCATGACTTAACATAATCATCATCATCATCATCATCATCATCATCATCATCATCATCATCATCATCATCATCATCATCATCATCATCATTTTACTCTCTGCCAATTCTCTAGTGGCAATAGCTAGACACAAAATGTTTCCAAGAAGTTCTATCTTCTGTTAATCGTCCTCCTTTTCCTTTCATGTTCATATCTTCTTCCATCCAATTTTCCTGGCCCTTCCTCTTCCTTTATTTCCTTCTATTTCATGTAGAGTGCCTCTCATTTCATCCATTCTGTTGAAATGTTGACCAGTTGAGTCTTTTCTTTCTGATGTTGTCGATAATTATATCATTTACGTTGAGACGTTATCTTATCACTCTATTTCTTAACTTTTGTAGTCCGGTTACTCCAAGGATTCTTCGTAAACAGGCAATTTTGGCCAGTAGCAGCCCATGTTCATCTGTTTCTTTCATGTTCCATGTTGCTGCCGTGTATATTATTTGTGAGACTATTTATTTATTTATTTATTATTTATTTATTTATTGACAATTTATATAGCGCAGTAGACAAGTTTAAGGCCTACAACAAGAGCGCTTAACGCAGTTCATATCCAATATTAAATAAATGTGTCTTCAAATTTATAATGAAAAGTCCAGCTGAGACTGCTCCAGTCACATTGTCTGGAAGAGACTATTATGGTGTTGTACTGTATATTGTGACTTTTATGCTTATGTTGATGTCCTTGCTGCTCCGGATTTTCTTAATATCCCCATCGTTTGCAGTCATTTGGCGATTTTTAAAAATATATCCTCTTGATAACTTCCATTACTGACAATTTCTCCCCCGACATAGATTAAAATTTCGAATTGTTCAATTGTTGTATTTATCTTATGCTATTTTTATTTCAGCTTTTCCCTTTCTGTTGACTGCCGTGGTTTTTGTTTTCTTTAGTTTAAACCAAAGTTTAGAATAGTAAGTCCGAATCTTTCGCTTGTTAGATTGGCTTCATTGCTTCAGTGTTTGAAGACCTGATTTGTTGTGTGTGACTGACATCGTCTGCAAACTTTAGATTGTTTAATTTTTCTCCACAACACTTAATGCCTATGTCCAGTTCTCTAATCGCTATTTAAAAATTGCTTCCATGATGATAATGAAAAGTATTGGAGACAGCATGCATCCTTGTCTCAGTCCTACATTTGTTCTAAAACCATTCTGACAATTCAGTACCGGTATCAATCTTCACTGCACTTACTGACTTTTTATATATTGCCTGCATTCAGCGGGTGACTTGACATTTGATGTTATTGATCATAACATATTACTACATATAATATTATAGAGTCAACATACTAAAATATTATGGAGTTAATGGGATTTCCTTAAATAGTTTACCAGTTACTTATCTAATAATAATAATAATAATAATAATAATAATAATAATAATAATAATAATAATAATAATAATAATAATAATAATAATAATAATCTCCTTCGTGATGGAGATTATTATTATTATTAGTTTATTATTAGTATTTTATTAGTATTTTATTAGTAGTTATTAATATATTATTTCAGTTTCAGTTTCACTTTCGCTCTTAATAAAGACAGCTCTCTTTTGAGGTTTAAACTAATTGAGTTCACTGCTTGTTATCTCCTTAGTAATAATTTATTATTATTATTATTATTATTATTATTATTATTATTATTATTATTATTATTATTATTATTATTATTATTATTATTATTAAGTCATGAAGGAGATAGAGGAAGAAAGAAGCCTGATAGATACAATCCGCAAAAGGCAGAGAAATTGGATGGGACATGTCCTCCGCCATGACTCTCTACTAAGAACAATAATCGAAGGAAAAATGGAGGAAAAGAGAGTGAGAGGTAGACCGAGAAAGATGATGTTGGAGTGGATGATGAATAAAGGATATCAGGAACTCAAAGAAGAAGCAAGCAATCGATCGGAGTGGGAAAACTGGATACCTGGACCTGTCGAGAGACAGAAACACTGAATAATAATAATAATAATAATAATAATAATAATAATAATAATAATAATAATAATAATAATAATAATAATAATAATAATAATAATGATAATGATGATGATGATGATGATGATGATGATGCTACTACTACTACTACTACTACTACTACTACTACTACTACTACTACTACTACTACTACTAATAATAATAATAATAATAATAATAATAATAATAATAATAATAATAAGCAGTCCATCGAAATCGATGATGACAGATCGCATGTGAGTCCATAAATGATCTATGACCATAAATGATCTGTTAGCATTCATATGTGGGTGCGCATATGGCTATATACAGTGTAGTTCAATTTTGCTGCACACGCTTTTCCACATTGGTTACATATGTAATCCGTTGTAGAGGCGGAGTCTAAGTTTGCACGGTCCTTCCTCTCCTGACACTTCCTTTAAAGTTCAACTATCCGATTAGCCTCTTCTTCCCACTTGTTAATGTTGATTTTGCATTTCTGCATGGTAAGTAAAGTAAAGTAAAATCTCGTGGATTTCTATAGCGCCTGGAAGCAGCACAACAGTAGCTGCTTGTTCTCATGGTTGCCTTTATCTGGTCCTTGTATCGCTTATACTGACCACCTTGTGTCCTATGCCCATGAACAAGCTCACCATACATAATAATTTTTCGCAAACGAATATCCTCCATTCGAGAAACGTGTCCAGTCCATCTCAACGATATCCTCGACAATGTCGCTTCCACACTCGTGCAGTTCGCTCTTTTCAACACCTCAGTGCTTGGCACTTTGTCTTGCCACTTTATAGATAGTATGGATCGAAGACAGCGATTGTGAAAGGCCTCAAGGACTCTGATGTGGCGTCGATAGAGAGTCCAGCATTCGCTACCATTCGCTCAACTTTATAAACAGATAAACAACCATAAACAGGAAAACACGCAATCAATGCCACGAACTTTCCACAGTCGTTGTCGTAGGCGACCGAAGCTAGCGGCCGCTTTCTGGAGTCTTGTCTCAATCTCATCATCCAGGAGGGCATGTTCATTCAGTGTTGAGCCGAGGTACATAAACTTCTTCACTTGTTTAATTTCCGTGCCATCTATCCTTACTCTCACCTGAACAGAGGGTGTTCGAGGGGGAGGTTGATAGAGGACTTCGGTTTTAGACAAGTTGATTGTGAGACCGAAATTTTCCACCGCATTTGCAAATCTGGAAGATAATTCCCGAAGGTCGTCCTGACTGCATGCGAAAAATGCGCAATCAACAGCGTGCAGTGAGTCTTGTATAAATTCCGTGAGGACTTTTGTTTTTGCTTTAAGTCTGCCGAGATTAAACAATTTTCCATCGGTGCGAAAACGAACGTATATACCCACTGCTGAATTTCTTGTCGCTTCTTGAATGATTGCAGCATAAAAAAGAATGAACAGAAGTGGAGCAAGGACACAGCCTTGCCGGAGGCCGTTTTCGATCTCAAAAGCTTCTGACAGGAAGCCAGCTAAAAAAATGTGCCCAGCCATTCCATCATGGAGTTGCTTGACTACTGCTACAAAACCGGGATGGCAGCCAAGTTTGTGCAGCGTTGACCAAAGGGCTGATCTGTCTACAGTGTCAAATTCTTATCTAATCCTATGCAACATACCCATGTCAATTATACCAATCCTAATAAAATGAATATTGAATTTGGTGTACTAATGTATCTAACAAAATTTATTTGCTGAAGATTCTAATCGTATTGCTAGCCATGTGAATATTCATTAACTTATTACTCGAGTAAGTTAAGTTCAAAAGTACAAATATCTTGGAAGTTATATAACAGAAGATGGTCGATGTGAACGAGACATAAAAGCTAGAATCGCCATGGCTAAAGAAGCATTCTGAAACAAAAAGAACTCCCAAGGAGAAACTTAGGATTAGCAACAAAAGAAGAGAATAGTGAGGTGTTATGTAACATCTGTGTTCATGTATCCTTGTGAAGGCTGGACAATAACAAAAACTATGCAAAAGAAAATTGATGCATTTGAAATGTGGTGTTTCAGAAGGATGCTAAAAATCAGTTGGAAAGATAAAATAACCAATGAAGAATGTTTGAAGAGAATGGAAAACAGAAAGACACTGATGAAAGAGATTGTCAAAGGTAAACACAGTATGCTGGACATATAATGAGAGGATCATGCACACAGCAAGCTCTAAATGTCTTGGAAGGGAAATATGAAGGAAAAGCACCTAAAGGACGACCACGAAAAACATGGTTAGACGACATAAAAAGCTGGACTGGCATAGGAAATTATGGGGAAATGAAAAGATTAGCTGAAGACCGAGACAAATGGAGACAAATCGTGACTGCCAACCTTCGAATCGAAGATGGCACACCATGATGATGATAAAACATATTATGAAACATGTGAAATGCATTAAATGCATTATTCAATCTCTACTCTACTCTACTCTACTCTACTCTACTCTACTCTACTCTACTCTACTCTACTCTACTCTACTCTACTCTAATAAAGTCATCTTTACTCAACATATTGTAATGTGGTATGCAGTTATAATTATAATGTATAACTGATAAAATTCAAGAGATCCAAAATAAAGCAACTAAATCGCACATCAATTCAACAAAGTACACTAATACTACAAATAATTGAGTCACCAAAGATTATTAGTATTGCTGACATACACAAAGAACAAACATAATAATTTTCATGCTTAAATTTAATGTTTAAATAATAATACTAACAATCTATTACCTCAAATCATTTATAAACTGGAATATTTGACCACCAATAAAATAATACATACTTATTAATTATGTAAGAAATGTAAGAACTAGTCAGGCACGTCGGAACAAATTTTCAGCAGGGGTGCAGATTTTCTTAAGAAAACAATAGTTCGCATCTTAAAAACCTTAACTTGACAATCAAAAAAAGGTCTTCACGCACGGAATTTACTTTCTTACAATCCTGATAGGCAAAAAAGGTCTATCTGATTTCTCCAGGGGTGCAGCTGCACCCCCTGCACCTATAATTTTTAACGGACCTGGAAATAGTTAGCACTTAATTCATCCTTTTACACGCATTAACACAATATTATTTACTTTTAAATTCTTTGGTCAACGTATATGGTACCTACAATGCTAACGGACATATTAAACTTAAATTAATTTAAATATAAACTAAAACAATATAAGCTTCATAATTGACTCTAGTTACTTACTAGGCTATCATTATTGAAATATACTTTTCTTTTAATACTGATATATTGACATTAAGACGTCAATATACTTATCTGAATGTATGGTATGTCGTCTTTCGGGAAATATTTTCTCTTTCGTATCTCAAGTTTCGGAGCGGGAAGTTAGAAGATAGGTAACAACGCTAGACGATGGTCGCGGATTCAATTCCCGCAGGAACCTAAGGTTGACTAAGCCTTAATCGCTAGAGGGCGGCGGTAAAGTGAGAAGTAGCGTTGAGCTGCGAGGTAAAGCGTAGATATTGTGAAAGTAATGGCAACCTACTGGATAATTAATATATTATACCACCTAAGTCGCTGATTGCCCAGGCCGGAGAAAAGCGCGGGAGCCCAACGCTCGGACTCGAGTACGGGACCTACATTATATCAAGTTTAAAACCAGTACATGCGAATTTATGATACTCTGGAACCAGTACTTGTGAATTTATGATACTCTATATACTTCTGTATAACATTTTATACGTTATTATACGAATATTATTATATTCGTTCATTTTACCTGCTATTGATCCAAGTTTTTAAATAATAATAATCTGTAAAACTTTTTGCTAAGTTTGACTAAGGTTTGTCTCTAATTAGCTAAGTGTTTATTATTGTGATTATTGGTAATAGGTTTTGAGTTTATTGATTTGCTTGTCTGTCTCGTATAAATTGTATATGTGTTATGTTCTATATACCATTAGTTGAGTTGTAAATATATAAATGTCTAGGTGGTTCAGGTGATGTAGATTATGAGGGACTCCATCGGGTTTCGATCCAATTCCGTCAGCGTGCCCCTATATTCTCTAAGTGTTCTCTATTCTGTGTTCTCTATCTGCAATCTCTCCAATCCGATTAGTTGTTGCCACCAAAAACAACTTTGCATTTGATTTTGATCGAGGAAAGTAGTTCAAAAATGTGTATAATGACAGTTTAGTTTCATAAAAATTGTATGGGAGATAGGCACAACCAGTGGCGGCAACCAGTGGCGGATCTAGAATTTTGGACCAGAATTTTGGACCAGGGGTAAAATTTCAAAAATTCAGGCAAAGCCATCAATACTTAATAACGTGACAGTTGGCCTACACCTTACATGAAATAATTGAAATCACTATGAAATTATGAACTCTGGAATTTGTGAAAGTAGAACTCTATGAACATTTTAAATTATTTAACTGTAAGTAAATTTATACTCTTTTTAAAACTGATATACAAAACATTGAATAATACAGCAATTATTTATGCGTATTGGCACTGCTTAATTGTGCATATATGCCTAGGCCCTAACTGGAACTTTACGTTTTTATTCTTCATTTCAGCAAAAGTGTCAGCTACCACTATTGAAATCTACAATTTCAGAAAATGACTTTTCAATATTTAGCAATGAAAAGTCTGACTGTCGGATTTCATCCATAGTTGAGCAATGAGCAAGTCTAGCCTTTTATTTACTTTGTATGCTAAATATCCGTTCAGCAGATGCACTGCCGATAGGCAAAACGTTTATATTCTGTAAAAAAGTTCGCTAAGTTTTTTAAAATCCCTATCATTTAAAAAATTCCAATAAAATATAAAACCACCGATTTTATGAACTTTTGAAATGACGGCATCTTCCGGCATCTGCTTGTACAATTGACAAAACTATTTAAACTCTGATAGCAAATCCGTTTTCTGTTTTTGTCTGATTCATACATATCTGCCAACTCGGATAACGCTTCCTCACATTCATTACAAGATTTCTGAACAAAATATTTCGTGTTTAAAACTTTAAATTACTGCAAAACCGATGTGGTCTTTGAAACGTTCTTCTAGTTGATTTGAAAAGGTATCTAACAAAGTGTGAAATGTATCTATTTTAAATCTTAACATTGTTTCTTTAAGAATCAATCACAAAACATCCTTAAGAATAAATCACAAAACATCCTTTTTTCTGTTGAGGTCGTTTCACAGCAAATATTTCAGACCCTTCACATTTGTTAGAAAGATCGATAGCATCACTTTAAAGATTGTAAAAATGATATCGTCCTCATTTCTAGTATTCTACTGTGGCAAGATTTGCTCAAACTTTCCGCAGTTATTAAGTCTATTGAATTGTTTTGCAAATATTCTGACAACTTATTTATAGAATCAAGTAGAATCAAGTACGCTTCTGGGCGCAACATAGGCAGAGAATACATATTTTATTTGAACTTGCATTCTAATTTGTACTCAATAAAAATTCAGAAATGTGGATAGAACGTTTTATGCATATTTAAACACGTTGTTTACAATAGCTTCGCAAAACTGAAACCAGATATTTAATATCATGTTTAATATAACTAGGTCTATAGGCGGTAGACTGCTGCACTGCTGCATCGATCTATCAGACCTAATTCTGCTGTCACGTCATCAAAGATAGCAAATACATTCTGCGTTAAATTCTACTTGGCGTTTATATTTATCCGGCGCTGATTATTTATAACAAACATACTAAATTGTTTTCGGAAAACAGGCCACTTTACTTAAAAAAAGTCGTCAGGGTCAGCTGACCCTCTGATCCCCCTGTTAGATCCGCTTCTGGGCGCAACATAGGCACAGAATACATATTTTATTTGAACTTGCATTCTAATTTGTACTCAAAAATAAATATTTGCTACCTCAAGGAAGCGCTGACTAGCGAACTGAGAAACAAGCCAGAAACGCCAGGTAGTTTTGAAACAGTTCCAAAACCAGCAGTGGAATCATCTAGATATTGCAAACAGTCAACTTAAATGTCAGAAATATTTAAGATCAGATGTCGCCTATTAATGACTTTTAATAACATACATGGAATCTTGGTGATTTGAGAGACTTCGTAAGGAAGCGAAATTGCAATGAATCTCTTGTCCTGGCACTGCTAAATTTCGTGAGTCGAAATGTAAAGGTATCACCGATTGCACTCTCGATGAATAACTGACCTGATCTGGTTTCCTGACTCGACCTTGTTGCAAAGGATCGCATCCATTGTAATAAGCATATAGTACAAGTCCATTGCCAGTGAAAAGCGTCAAAAATATCAGATACAGTGGTAGATTTAAGTAAATTGCCCTGAAAGTTGTCAATAAACAAGTACCGGTAGGCCTAAATGTGTATAACCATCTTGTTAAAATTTGCAAAACAATATAATTGCACGACGCCAAAGAACGGTCACGACCGTTTTTGGCGTGCAATTGCACAGTATATTGTTTTGTAAATCTACCGTTTGGCTGGCTGGTTTAACAATGTGTTTTAGCAATACTGTCATATACACAATATTTCTATAGGCCTCTTTTTGAAAATCACACAAGAGCGCTCTTGCTGCTATGTATTTAGAGTTTTAAGTTCAAATTGAGTGTTAAGGCATTTCAAACAGAAAATTTTAATCAGCAGTGGCAAAGGAAATGGAGATGGAACATGACAACTGCTTTCATGAATCCAAAATGGAAAACAGAAAAGAGGAAGATCGAATAATACATGAAAAGAACAATAGACAATTAGCTAAAACTAACGAACTAAACTGGCTAACGAACTAAACTAGCTGAAGACCGAACTCCATGGAAGAATTTTGTCCACAAAGAGTAATAAAGTCTGCTGTTGTTGATGGTCATCAAATCATCAATATCATCATGATCATGGTCGTGGTGGTGGTGGTGATGATGATGATGATGATGATGATGATGTTGATGATGATGATGATGATGATGATGATGATGATGATGCAGAGGAGGAGGAGGAGGAGGAAGAAGAAGAGGAGGAGGAGAAGGAGGATGTTGAGTGACGTATTCTGGGCCATTCAGACTCAAATCATCAATATCATCATGATCATCATAAACATAAGAATGATCTTGATCATGATCATCATCGTCGTCGTCGCATTACAATGTAAATTTTAAACACAGTTTTAAAAGCGAGTCTTCAACTGCTTGCGGAAAGCGACAGACTACTTTAAGTTCTGTAGCGCTGGTGGAAGGACGTTCCAAGCATGGGGCCCAGCGTACGAGGAGCTACTTCGGTGCATCTTTTGAAAGCGCTTTAGAAATTAACGAGATTTTTACTTTACTTTACTTTACGAGAAAGCACGTTGTAACATAACTGTCCGAGAGTTATGGTATTGGCTGGTAGAGGCAGATCGTAAGCCTGATCTACCGCTGGCAGTTGATGTTAGCTGAAGCAGATCAGTAATGTAGGTCGGGCCAAGACCATGCCGTGCGCAAAACATCAGAATGCACAGTTTGTTTCGTGACTGGACCGAAGCCAATTAAGGTCACGAAGCGCCGGGATGACATGGTCTCTAGGTTTCAGATCAAGATTAGACGTCCAGCAGCGCTGGAGTATGGCCAATGTAGATTTTGGAAGGCCGGCAAGAATGAAGTTGCAGTAGTCGAGCCTGTATAGGACAAACGCAGAAACTGGTTGTGAGGCGACTCGATTTTTTCTTTTTTTTCGATAGCATCACCATGTGACATGGTTCAGAGCAGAAATCAATAGTCACATACCCGTTTGCACACCAGTCTGCGGCATAGCGACGATGGTGTGTGAAGTGAAATGACGTTCACTTTAATATTCAGTATTAAGTATTTAAGTATTCAGTATTAAGTATTTAAGTTTTCAGCCAATAGACAGATCTGGCGGATGCGTCATATGTGATAGAGACAGCTATTTGGCTGACTGTCTGACATGTTGCTTCATGATCAGTTCGTTTTCGAAAAGGAAACGAACCAGGTGTCTGACGACGATAGAAGAATGGACAGTGGTGCCCTGAAGTGCCAGATTGTTATCTTTCCATCTTTTTCTTGGTCTTCCTCGTCTCTGTTTTCACTGTATTTTGTATGTACGTGGTGCTTAGTAGACGCTTTTGTTGCTTCCCGTTCTGTTTACACGACTAAACCAAACTCCTCTTTCTTCTCGGACTAACATATAACGTATGTATAACGTATCACGGACAGTGACAGAGCAAAATGACTTAATTAAATGAATGTCATTTCGCTTCACACACCATCGTCGCTATGCCGCTATGTGCAAACGGGTATGTAACTATTGATTTCTGCTCTGAACCATGCCACATGGTAATGTTATCGAAAAAATAAACAATAAAAAGAATAAACAATTTTAAGAAGAAATAAAACAATTTTAGCGCAAGGGTTGTGTACAAATTGAACAGTTTGAACGAGGTGGAGCGACAGTTGAAACAGTAAACGAATTCAAGAGCCTTGGGGAACATCAACATAGAGCGACAAATTACAATAAGCACCCCACGCTTCGCAGACGATACAACTAGAATTGCAAAACCACAGAAAACTAAAGCGCGTTGTGACGTTTAATCTGAAGATACAGTGCCGTGCCAATAGTTAAGAAACAAACAATATTGACGGAAGCGCTTTGCAGCTGCATGCCCGACTTTAAGTTTAAATATTCATAAAACGATAGACGGAATAGTCTATTCAATAGACAAGAAAGTAGAAGAATGGACATAAAAACAAACGCAGAAAAAACAGAAGCACAACTCGTTAAAAGAGAACGTAGTAGAGATCAAGCAAAATGGAGAGGTACTGAATAACTGTAGCACAATCAGCACAACAATTCAGCTAGCTAGGGATGCAATTATAAGACTACATAGAGCCCATCTGGAGAAACAGAATATCAATTCCTACGCCACAACTCAGAGACGTGGACGCTCACAGCTGAGTCGGAACGAACTAAAGGTGCTTGCGTTTCCGTCATATTGTTTGTTTCCTAACTATTGGCACGGCGGCACTGTATCTTTCGAAGAACAGGTGGCATATCCAAAATGGAACACCAAAGAAATGAAGGTATAAAAACGGATAGGAGCGGTAAGCGACATAATTCAAGGATAAAGCTGAGATTTTTGAACAGAATGGATAATAGCATTATACTCTAATACTAATATTAGAGATATTATATTTACTCTGTTGGAAGAGTCACAGGAGAAAGATCAAAAGGAAGTTAGAGGAAAAGATGGCTAGACAACACAATTCTTCACTGAAATCGGACTGTTCGTAACTGCGGCTACAAGACCTAACACAATCAAAAACGTCCACATTCACATCCTAACACATTAAAAAAACACCAGATGAAGATCCATTTTGAGGTTGTCAAGGCGTGCAGAAGCATCGCCACGGCATTGATGATGATGATGATGATGATGATGATGATGATGATGATGATGATGATGATGATGATGATGATGATGATGATGATGATGATGATGATGATGATGACGACGGCTTAGAGTAGCTAACAACGGTAAAATGGAGATGGTAAAATGATGTAAGGAAAATCTTCGACATTCAGTTTCACAATTCTAACGTTTCAGAAGTCTGGTGAAGAAAGTTCTCACGAGAAAAGAGTGTCGTTAACACATATACAGTATTGAATTAATAATGTCTCAGGAGACACAATTTATACAATAAGAGGTAACTTCATCTCACGCAACAAGTGACAAGCTCAGCATGAGCTGAATAGCGCCAACTGATGTCGGTGAGAAAAAATTATTTAATGATTTCTTTATAAATAAAACAGACCAGTAAATGTAAAAAGTGAGTTATAACAGAACTAATAAATGGCACTGGACATTTACGAAGTGCAATAGTAAATGCAGGTCAAAGAAAGGCATAACAGCACACAATAGAAAATTAGCAATTTAAATTAAAATCAAACGGGTCAATTATGAAAACTTCATTTTTAAATTCCATGACATAATTCTATTTAAAATTTCATGACATAATTCCATCTCATTCCATATTCCGTCTGCCAATAAATGCTCATTAGTTGCGTTAGCATAAAACAATAGTATTGAAACTAGAACTTAGTAAGCAATGCTACTAGAAAACTAAATCTTTGTAAATGCTTACAGCTTGACATCTCTTTCTGATTTTAATGAGCAATATCGTTGCACCCAAACTTGCCCAGACACATGCGGGTTTAAAGCGCGAAAGACACCTCCGATTACAAAAGTCCAGAATGTTGATCGATAAAAAGGATTTGGATTAAACCTGAAGAAAAAAGTAAAGTTTTCCCATGCCCGAATTTGAGCTTTGTTACCGGTGTAGTGAATTAAAATGAATCCCTTGAAAAAATGAATCCCACCTCATTATTATACGTATAATAAAGAATCCCTTTGTAGAATTTCTACTCCCCTATATTACTTGTCCCAACTCTAGAAATTTGACTATATCAACTTTATTCAACATGGGACTCGACTATTCCTGTCAGCACTTCTACGCGCGATTTTGGAATAATTTTAGATTTCACAATTTTTGCACAAATCATACAAATAGCATCTGTAAGGTAGCTCTGTAAGGTAGCTCACTGTTCTAGAGTGTGTCTGTCTGTCTGTCTGTCTGTCTGTCTGTCTGTCTGTCTGTCTTGTCTTGTCTGTCTGTCTGTCTGTCTGTCTGTCTGTCTGTCTGTCTGTCTGTCTGTCTGTCTGTCTGTCTGTCTGTCTGTCTGTCTGTCTGTCTGTCTGTCTGTCTGTCTGTCTGTCTGTCTGTCTGTCTATTGATTTTTCCGTAGTGAAGAAGAGAAGGCGAAGGGAAAAATATCAAAGTATTTCAAACAAAAATTCAAGCGATCCTGGCACTACACAAGCCCCAAAACTAGAATATGTATATCGGTATTTAACAAGATAAAGACTGAGTAATGCTAATATAATCGGTCAGACTCTGCCTTTGAAGAATGTACGGGATTAGTAACATTTCATTTAAAGTGAATTGCTGTCAAAATATCAATAACGGAAAATGTCAAGTTGAGCGGAATCACGATTTGAATTGTGTTATCTGTTGACCATTCAAAACGAAGGCGAGCTGATTGATTGACAACGGTGTGGTCATCGCATTTTGTCTAATTCCCCCATCTAGTAACAACTACTGAGTTTTTAACTGACAGCGGTGATCCGTTAGCCACTTTCGATATTGCACAAATGCGTCCGCATTTGGTATCCTGCCTCGAACAGGGAAGCTATCATCATATAAGAAACGAGGTAGAAAAGGCAAAGTCACGAAAATAGAACTGCCTATGTGAACACTAGTAGACATAGGCATGCCGCATGCAAATAATAGTTTTAAAAAACACCACATTTGCATACAAAATTTATTCGTTTACAAATCCTTATATTATATGTTTTTAAATTTAACTTTTCGGCAATTAATGTTAATTACTTACGTAATTTCATATCTTGTACTTTGGCACCGTTTAATATTTCATGTTTCAATTTATAAATTTCACTGCATATCACTATAGGGGAGTTATTATAATTCAGAGGGAGTTAATATTCTACATAGAATAAAGAGGTGGGGAGTCTTTATTACACGTATAAAAATGACTGGGGGATTCATCTTTATGGGATTCATTTTAATTCACTATACCGGTGCTGATCTCCGGTCTCTTAAGCATACTAGGCGACGCAGGTGGCATACGCCATTAACCTAGAGTAGGTTGCCAGCCAAACGTCTAGGCCGGCGCTTTACTTCGCGGCGAACACTGCTTCTCAATTTGATGTTATAAACGCCCTCTAGCGAGTAAGGTTGAGTCGACCTTAGGCTCCTACGGGAGTTGAACCCGCGTCCTTCTGCTCCATCGTCCAGCGTTGTTACCACTCTGCTATCTTCCCGCTCCTAACCTGAAGAAACAGTTTCTTCAGATGAGAGCGACAATTTAGACGCTATCATCTTAGCATAAAACTTTTAACGCATAAATTGTCTCTCTTACCTGAAGAAACAGAGACAATTTATACGTTCAAAGTTTTAAGACATTACGCTAAAGCTTTACAATACTGATTGCTGTAAAAGGTCATCACTAGTTCTTTATGCCTTTTTGCATCTTTAACGTCCTAAAAAGTTCCACAAAGAAAAAAGGTCATCAATAGTTTGTATGTGTGTTATTTTGCATCTTTAACGTTCTACAAAATCCGACAAGCAAAAACATAGGTAATCGCTAGTTTTGTATGCTTCTTCAACGTCCTGAAAAGTCTGACAAGCCAATGCGTTTTGTATGTTTTTAAATTCTTTCCAACTGATCTATGCTAAGATGATAAATCGAAGAGAATATGTATTATACCACAGTTTATTAGACAGAAGAAATATAACAAACTAAAGCACTGTGACGTTTCATTTCAAGACAGTGCCGTGCCAAAAGTTAAGAAACTACCATCTACCTCTTTCGAAATTAACTATTTTAAACATTTACTGCCCCATGTCATCATCATCATCAGCAGCAGCAGCATCATCGTCGTCGTCGTCATCATCATCATCATCACCATCATCATCATCATCATCATCATCATCATCATCATCATCATCATCATCATCAAAATACTCATCTTCCTCATTCGTGACATTTATTTACGAATTTGCCTCCTTTTTGGACTCTGCAATTACAACTCCACACGAATTCTTAATTACAGGTGATTTTCCAATTCACACTGCGCACACAGCCAAACCTCGCACAGCCCACTCACAGACACACACTCACACACAGAACACTCACTCTTTTGGACACACTTTAGACTTACTTATCAGAGATGTAGCAAGTACACAATGCTTCAAGTACAAGTACAAGTACAAGTACCTGGCCTCCGAGTACAAGTACAAGTACAAGTACTTGCATTCCTAAAATTCCGAGTACAAGTACAAGTACAAGTACCTGGCCTCCGAGTACAAGTACAAGTACAAGTACCTGGTCTCCGAGTACAAGTACAAGTACAAGTACCTGGCCTCCGAGTACAAGTACAAGTACAAGTACCTGGCCTCCAAGTACTAGTACAACATTTTTGACATTGACATTTTTTCTGCTGACATTTTGTCCCCAAGACATTTTCTACATGACATTTTGTCCGTGACATTTTGTCCTCGGACAGTTTGTCCGGCCACGAATAAAATTGACACTATTAGCATCTAAATATCATCACAGTTTCACTAAAAAAAATAAAGATGATAGTCTTGCATCGGTCATATTAACCCTATGCGGTCTCGCGATCAAGCCAGCTTGGCTAAATACGCGTTTAATTGGTGCGCCAGAAGCAGGCACACTAAGGTCTCTAATTAATGGCTGCATTATACAGCCTGTTGAACTCCTTTCTATTAACTTCACTGTTCCAAAATACGATGGTATCAGTGGCTTCATCATAAATATCGTTGAGTTCCAGGTACTTGGCCATCTGTGAGGATGTGCTTGTCATTAGCCTAAAGGAACAGCATTACTGGTACCATTGAAGTACATATAGCCAGATATGTAGCAAGTACACAATGCTTCAAGTACAAGTACAAGTACAAGTACCTGGCCTCCGAGTACAAGTACAAGTACAAGTACTAAAAATTTGTACTCGAGTACAACTCGAGTACAAGTACAAGTACCAAGTACTACATCTCTGTTACTTATCATGTCTTCTTCTTAATCACATCTCCAATAATATTTCAGAAATTAGCCAATTCTCTCCATCTGATCATTTCCAATTTTCACCATTCTAACCATCTGTTCGCCAAATCCTCCGCCTCGTGGCACCTACTCATTCAGCCGTCTCAGCAAACTTGTCGTTGCCATGTTCTGTGACAGCATAAAAATCACCTGACCTAATTACGAACACCTCCACTACCTTGCGATCACTGCTCGACTAATACAATTCTGTGCTACTTGGTATTCTCAATAAACATGCTCCTATCATCACAATACCTATTTCATCTCACAACAGCAAACCCTGGAACAACTCTTTCATTCACGCTTTCAAGTCATTTCACAGACGTCTTGAACGAGCATATATAACAGAACACATTCTCAGTTTGGCCTATTAAATCTGCGTTCCGTCACAAACTGCAACCATAATATCCATATATATCTACCAAAAAGAAGTAGCATGATTTCAATAAACAACTCTAACCCACAAAACTCTGGAAAACTATAAAGGATCTTTTCATCGGAAAGACTCAAAACCTCTCTCTCAATCCATTTCTCTGTCATAATGTGCTGAATCTTTTGCTAATTTCTTCTCTGGAAAAATCTAACAAATTCGCAGTTGCCTAAAGTCTGCCATTATTAACCAAACCACCTCTCATCATCATCCGCCTCCTCCGCAACCTCCATGCAACTTATCCAGCATCACTCATACAACTGAATAAGGGGTATCTAAACTTCGACTCTTTTTGGCGAAACAAACAATGTGACTGAGATCCAATGCCTACCACCAGTGGTTAAAGTGGTCTGTTGGAAGTGCCGGGGCCGTACACTGTGAAAACCCTGGGCCCGGGGGATATATTTGTCGGGCCGATCAATGAGGTGCCGGGGCCCACAACAGAGGTTCCGGGGGTCGGGCCCCGGCCCACTTTAACCACTGAGCTACCACTCTACTCAAACAGTGTGCCATCGTGCTGATGCCTATCATAACTAAAATCATTAACCTCTCTCTCTCTCTCTCTCTCTCTCTCTCTCTCTCTCTCTCTCTCTCTCTCTCTCTCTCTCTCTCTCTCTCTCTCTCTCTCTCTCTCTCTCTCTCTCTCTCTCTGACGCCGAATATATGACGCCGAGAATATCAACGCCTGTTACCACGAGAGCCTGCAGCAACAAAGATCTCAGATCGACGTAGCTGGAATCACAAACCTGCCTACTTAGGACCTAGGTCTACCGTTGACCGTAATCCTGCACAACGGAGGCACTTGCCGGTAACATGATGTCGCTTTAGCCATTTGTACCCACCTTATCCATATCCTATATCCTATAAATCTTGGTGGTCTCTTTCAGTGCGCCCGAATAACCCGTGAACAGTGACTACATCTTGTTGTCACTGAACTCGCAGTCAGACTCGACTCACAAATAAAAAAATGCAAAAATGCATTGCGAGCATACAACACGATTGATCGAAAACCCGCACTTCTGAGCCAATACACCATGTCAGTGATCAACATCCTATCCGAGTTCCCGGAAAACGTCGAAGTAGCTGGTCCAAACTTTTGATCAGCTGTCTTAGAATTCGTCGACAAAATCATCTGTTCGCTGCAGAACATCCGCCAAACTGACACTTTCAAAATACTTAAACTCTCAAGTCTGCAGCCAAAAGGGAAATGATCATTCTGAGAAGAAAAGGTTAGCCAATATTTTCAACACAAGGCAAAGGCCGACAAGGTCAGCTTCCTTTCCAATATAGTAACAGACTATTTCCTTATAACCGGATCAGACTTGTATTCAAAGCTATCAGAACCCTCGTCGGCGGAAGCTACTTTAAGATGTCACTCCAATCCGTTAACAAAGCAGACGGCAAGCCATGCGCCTATATCGACGAGAGACCTTACAAAGCTGGCAAGAACGCTACCTCAAAGCTCTCTACTTTCATCCTTCATTCTAGATCAATGTCAAGTGAACTCGAGTCGGAATCTGTCTCGACTCCGCCCATTATCACCGCTAACGAGACAGCCTTCGAAGTGGTCACCTATGGCATAAAAAGCTACAGAACGCACGCCCGGACGCTATACCACTAATCTATTGAAGTTTGCCTAAATATTGCGAGCTCCGAACTTGATATAACTCTCCATCAAACCACTTCTCTAGCCGAACGATACGACGGAATAATTATATCCTTATACAAAGGAAAGGTCGTAAAGCGACATCCTGCAGCTAATGGCCGATTGACTGCAATTGGTTTCTGGTACGGCTCTTTGTCTATCGTCTCTTTGCACGCATCCAACTCTTTATGCTGAAGAGCCGCAGCTACCTGTGTTCACTCCTGGCAGATCAGAGCGGCATCGACAATTCGAACGCCCACTACACGTCGCCTTTCTTTAAGGTCAGGTCCGCCGTCAACTTCGTGTTCGCTCCTCTTTATGGAGGTCACTACGTTCCAAGGGCATGCCTGATACTCTGCGATAACTGATAGGAGCTCTGCACCAGAACACCGAAGCAAATGTGCGCATCGGCGGAAATATCTCGCCTAGATTCATGTCACTTCCGGCGTGAGACAGGGCTGCATTACTCGTCCCAGCAATAACCACTGGTTACAATGACCTGTTATGCACCGAGATAGACTGGATCCTAGACTACATGGAATACCATCCGCGGAATGACATGTCATTAATAAAAAAAAATGCACATACCGTTGCTCAGACCTGATCTGTTCCGACGACAAGTAGTAGTAGTAAGGGGGCGAGGGGGCGATGATGACTTCCAGAGTATTTATATGATAGGCTAATGTACAGTAGTTTTGTTCGCTATATTTAGGCATAATTAATGTGTTCGCTGGTGACTGACAAGTCCGATTTTGGATGTACAAATCCTGCCACAGCCAGCACAAGAAAAACCGACAGTGGTGAAAGATGCTGAATTGAGGCGATTCTTCCGGTCTTGTCGTCTTTTTTCAGCATTGGAGATGCGTTTGTTTTCCATGATTGTAGGACCAATATGGACAAGTTTGCGCCATTGTGTACGGTCACCAGCCGCTGTCTCCCAATTGTTTGGATTAATGTTGCACTGCTTCATGGTGACCTTAACGGATCTTTGTATCTTTTGAGCTGTCCGCATTTCTGTCTACGACCGGATCAAAGTTCACCATACAAAAGGGGCCATAGGCAGCATTTAGAGCTGCATAAAAGCTGTTAGTATCATTTCGATCCACATGGCTCTGCATCTCAGCTGCCATGGAGTCCCACCATTCAATTTTTATTCGACGGAGTTCATTCTGTGCTCTTGTCCTAAGTTTTACGTAGTTGCTTCTATCAACAGCAGTTAAAGTCGCAAGTCATTTATTAAAAGATTTATTCTTTTGGTCCAGTAGTTGTGTTATTTAAATGTTGCTCTCATCAAACCAATCTCTGTGACGTCGTTTACTAAATCCAACAATTTGTTCGCATGCATGAGAGACGCCATCTCTAAGGTCAGTCCAATAACTGTTAATATCATGACAGGTAATGAAACAAGAGATTCTTCAACTGCGGAGACCAAGTTATGCTGCATGACTTCCTAATTTAGCGCAGATACATAGAATCGCTTGCGCGTCTGCGGAGCACGCTTTCTGCGTAGAGGCTTGATGGAGACAGACACAGGTGCACGGACCATATTGGTGATCTGTCCAACAGTCTGCACCTCTCATAACTCGAACATGATGAACATCCTGAATGTCCTGTTGTCGGACAATCACATCATGCAGAAGGTGCCAATGTTTGGAACGCGGATGCTGCCATGTTGTTTTGAACTTAGTTTTCGTGTTTCGGCATCGCTGGGTTTCAAATTTTAACGCCATTTAAGATGACTGACATTCGACGTCTTTAAAATCGTTGCGTTCTCACTTCTTCCAAACAGTCGTTCAGCCAATACTGCGTTTGATCTATCTGTAGAATATGAACGTCGTCTATTCCCGATCTGAACTATTTAGCATTCGACGTGAAAGAAAATCTCAGCCTAAAAATGGGACTCTTTCTGTCATCGCTGTTCGTGGCCTTCTCCGTTTTAGAGGACGACGCCTGAATCTGATCTGAAAAGATCTGTTCCGACGACAAGTATTTGTTGCTGCTTTCGAAGACGACATAAGCAGATTTTAATGATTAATCAAACCGCGGCATTGGTGCAACTTGGCAAACTCCAAAATTTGTTTGTCAGTCAGTGTGATTGCCGGTGTCACATATGTTATCACATTAGTGGCTCACGTTGCATTACATTAGAGATGCCCGAGTTACGGTGGATTTCGTGAATTGAGAGCGGTTGTGATTCCTCTTGTTAGTACTGATCCATCATATCTGTCAGCGCTACTGCATTCTCTTAGCTCTATCACTAGTCGGCCATGTCTTCTGTCCACAAGTCTCCTCAGCGTGCCCAAAGCTGCAGTATGAACCTCCTTACTGTTCATGAAACTAGGTTTCGAGTCGGTTGACCCATCCTCTAGAATGTTCTTGACTCCAGAATACGCAATTTTCAATTGATGATTATGTGGTCCTCTTTTTTAAACGACTTAAAACTCTTATATCAATATGCAGTCATCGCAGCGGAACAGGAGGTGATATCCAAATGTTCTGTTTACATCACATTAAATTACATAGCACTATGTTATATGACATTATATTACCTTTCATTTCACCACATCACATTACGCCACATCACGTCACGCTACATGACGTTACGCTACACTACACTACACTATAATACATGGCATTAGCTGCTTTTAATTTTATAGAGTTTTCCAGTTTTCTATCAGGGTGTTTTTTCATATCTGATCTGAGTTCAATCCTTCCTAAACCTTCGAATAAAAAAATCTTTTTATTTGTTTTGAACAAACAATCCCAGTAATATTCTAATAATTTTGACTGACGCTGGCTGTTACCGAGTCAAATATGATAGAATTTTACCATGTACTGTATAAAAAAGAGCGAAATGCTGTATTTATAGCAATACTTACTCAAAGAAATTGAGTCGTCCCCCTTGCTCTGATATGTTCCAGATATTTGAAATTCCTCCTAGCTTGAGAATTCCTTGAATAAATATAGCAAGGAGGCCAGCCATCATGAGAAAGAATTGCATTGTGTCTGCCCAAAGAACTGCTTTCATTCCACCCTACAAGGAGATTGGCATTTTATTGACATCTTAGTCCATAGATTCTAGGGATTTAGGCATAGATGGAAAACTTGTCAAACGCCAAATGTCATTGCGAGCAATGGTTGAAACAAAGGATTTACTCTTTCATCTTCGATGCAGGTTTTCGATACAACAGCATTGAAGTCTCACGAATTATACACGGTGCAGATATCTCTCGCGTTGAATAAACAGATGAACAATTGAACATAGGCTGTAAAGTAAAGTTTTCTCATGCCCCAATTTGAGCTTTGGAGCCGGTGCTGATCTCCGGTCTCTTAAGCATACAGCGACACAGGTGGCATATGCCATTAACCTAGAGTAGGTTGCCAGCCAAACGTATAGGCCTGCGCTTTACTTCGCAGCAAACGCTGTTCCTTCATTTGATGTTATAACCGCCCTCTAGAGAGTAAGGCTGAGTCGACCTTAGGGGCTCCTGCGGCAGTTGAACCCGCGACCTCCTGAGCCATCATCCAACATTTGTTACCACTCTGCTATCTTTCCGCCCCAACATAAGCTGTGAGTGGACGAAATGCAAAGAATCGTTGGGTCAGCCCGCGTGCGAAAAATCGGAAATTAGACAGGAAGAAATAGACTCTAAAGGAATACACAACAATACAAACATCGACAAAAAGAGGGAAAGTCTTACTGGTATGGCTCGTCAGCGGAACGAAAGAAATAGAAGATAAAGTGGATGCACGTGAACTCAAGTGAAATTTAAAATCAAGAAGAATAGACAGACTTCTTAACAGACTTTTAATTTTTTGCGTCTGCATCATACTGGTTTAATGCTATAAAAGTATATGGCACAGACAACGTCGAGTTGTGGAGGATGAAAATTAACATGAATGAAAATGATGAAAATGAAGCTTAAGATGAAGAAGAAAAAGAAGAAGAAGAAGTAGATGATGATGATGATGATGATGATGATGATGATGATGATGATGATGATGATGATGATGATGATGATGATGATGATGGTGGTGATGATGGTGGTGGTGGTGGTGATGATGGTGATGATGTTGATGGTGGTGGTGGTAGTGGTGGTGGTGATGATGATGATGATGATGATGATGATGATGATGATGATTTTCATTCAACAGAGGCTGTGATTCCACTTGGGATGTTACTCGTACTAGTCCATTAGTTCATAGACAGTACGCGGAAGGGTTCTAGGATAAAAACTAGCCACGCCCATTGGAAATATGGCAGGCTACAAGAATTGCAGAAGAATTTCTACAAGTGCAGTGTTGATGTAGTATTAGCAGCGTTTCCGATTGAAAAAGTTTCGCCTTGGATACTGTTCGAATGGCTATTATTTTGCGAACACATTTTAGTGTCGCATAATCATTTGAGCTGACGCAAGACCTGGCCAGTTTGAGCACACTCGCTTAATGCCACATGCCACGTGACATGCCACATGTGGCATGTGGCATGTGGCATAACAATAGTTATTGTAGAAATAACTTGTTGCGATATATCTATCTCCTAGTGCAGCCGCAGATTAAGTGAACGTGTGACGTTCGAGATTTAGTGTGACGTTCCATAGCGTTCGAAGAAACGCGATTGATAACTACGCAACCGCTTCGGTTTAATAGTTATCAATCGCGTTTCTTCGAGCGCTAATTATTTGACCGATTGTCGCTCGCTATTGCTAGCAATCGTATTTCGCCAAGGCAGTGAAAGTAAAGTAAAGTAAAGTAAAATCTCGTAAACTTCTACAGCGCCTCGGAAAGCAGCACAGCAGTAGCTGCTTATTCTTATGCGCTTAATCTTTCTTGAATTAGCTATAGGCAGGGTGGTTTGTCGGCCGGGCAAAGGTCAGTGTATCTATGAGGCGGCGGGTCAGGTTGTTGTTGCTATGGGGAAATGACTTTTCGAATAGGAAGGTTTTCAGTTTAGACCTAAAGGTTTGAGGAGACAGTGAAGGAATTAAAGGAAATGAGGATTCGGAGCTTATTGTTTGACCATGTCGTAGGCTTCGGAGGGAGGCTGGAATTGAGTTCCAAAGTTCTGGTGCGGCGTATGAGAAAGCGCGGTTGCAGATTTTGAGTGATGACTGATTAACGGGCGTGAAAGTGTGAGATGAGATGATGATCGTGTAGGTCGGGGAGGATGAGGCGTTAAGAGTTTACGAAGGTAAACCGGTTTTGACGAATGAAGTGAGCTGTAAGTAATCGTTATTATCTTGTTCTGTATACGTTCGGATATTTTAAGCCAGTGTAGTGTCTTCAGTATGGGTGAAATATGGCAGAACTTTGGTGATTTGGTTACTGCTCGGGCTAGTGCATTTTGAATTGATTGTAAATGCAACTGTGGCTAACATTATTTTGTTGGTAAAATTGTTGAAATTAAATTAAAATTGTTGAAATTAAATTAATCAATAAAATGAAGATGTGTTTTTCTTTCTTAAAGTCACTGGTAACAACCAAGCCTTGAGAATTATTATCGGTGAAAGCCGGTGCTTCCAGAGGTCGTTGAAGAGACGCTAGTCTATTCTTGACTCCTCTTTTGTTCGAGAACTGGCGTACAAAGAGACGGCTCTGATAAAGTTCAGATTCGACGGCGGCATGAGATCCGAAGTCTAAGCTGGAGACGAAAGTCTCTCTACTCCTGACCAATCAGCTGCCTGGTCATTAAATTTTGGCCACTTTAACAAAAGTTTCAGAAATAATTATTAAGAATTAAATATTTAATTCTTAACAAATAAAATGAGAAATTGTCATTTAGAGTTTTGAACATGCACTTATTTAAGAGAGCCTTTTAAAATATTATATTATAAATCAGTGGTGTGCAACCTTTTCAGCCAAATGCCACAATCAAATTCGGGCCACGAAAAGTGAAGATCAAAATCGTTCCATATATAATTGTTTCGCACATATTTGTGTTAACACAACAACTAACTACCTTAGTTGTGTTAACACACAACTAAGGTACACTCCATGGGCTACAGCGCCCGTACGGAGAACCGAAGTAACCTTTTAGTTTTACATTACAACGGCTGAATAAGGGCGATTGCCAGCCTTACCTTCGCCGCCTTTCCTTCCACGGAGTTAACACTCGATGTTAAAATTTACAGCTGAGTCGACTTGTGACAGAAACAATCAAAAAGTTTCTGCCGCGTCCGGGAGTTGAACCACGGCCCTCAAGATTGGCAGCCAGTGCGCTAATCACTGCTTCACTGCGCATCCTTGCTCCACAGCGCACTCTTACTCCACCGCGCAACTAAGGATTGCATCAAATTTCCATACCATTCCAGGCAATGTTAGGAAACGTCAACTCAACTTTCACAGTGATTCGTGTGCGGTAATCCAATAGTCTAGAAATATCCAAATGTATGCTTGGTGTGTAAGTAAGTAGCACGCAGTTAATCATATGCCAGGGTATTCTGCTGGCAAATCATTTATATAAATTCAGCAATGATCTACATTGGTAAAAGTCGTGACACTGTTAGTTGAAGGCTTGTCCTTTGGTTCAACACTATCAAGAAAGTTAACGACTAGGCAGCCGTACAAGTGTCTCATCCAGTTGATTAATAATTCACTGGTCAACAAGGTTTTTGTTTTCTGTGCAATTTCTGGTGTTCCGGGTAGATTTTGTCATGCTGATTACAGGAATAATTTTGAAATTTTCCTATCACATAAGTTTTTTTGAGAAAAAGCTGATTTTGAATTTTTAAATTATAAGAATTTTAAAATCGTGGTTTTCGAGAGTTATCTGAGTTTTGGGTATTCAGGTTAGGCAAGAATCTTATGTGACCGCCATAACAGATGTAATATGCACTGCTGGCTCACTTAACTACGTGGATTTTGAAAATTAGTATAATTAGGCATGTCCACACTTGCCCAGACGCGCCCAAACCTGTCTTCAAGACTACATGCCTAGCATGTATTGTTGCTATGGTTACGCAGTCCTATATAAATACCAAGCAGCACTAGGAAGCAGCTGCAGTCTTTCTATTTGATGAGATATAACTGTTTAGTTAAAGGCTGTGAATTGAATATATTAACTAATTTAATTAAAGTTTCTGAAATGTCGCGTCGATGTCGCAATAGCAGTGACACGTTCTGCTACATCTGTGGAGAGTTTACGTTGAAATCACAGAAGCGGAGTATGACAGCAATCATAAAGAAAGGATATGAGTTATACTTTGATGCAAAATTGGCGACCAGGACAAAGTATGGGCACCTCATATATGTTGTTCATCTTGTGCTACCAGTCTGCGAGCTTGGCTTGCAGGTAAGCGTCCATCCATGCCATTCGCCATACCAATGATATGGAGGAGCAGAAAAATCATGTAACGGATTGCTATTTCTGCATGACGAGTGTTACAGGATTTTCTTCAAAGAATAGAAAGTCTATTCAGTATCCTAACCTTGCCTCGGCAATGAGACCAGTTCCACATGACGAGAGTCTTCCTGTTCCAAACCCCCGAGTTTTGGACACTGGAGGATGCAGAGACAGATGAAATGCTGCAGATAGTTGATTCAGCTACGGAAGACCCAGAGTTTGAGCCATCGACATCGAGCAATCCTCATTTTGATTTCTCAGGCAGAGCTCAATGATCTGGTCAGAGACTTAGATTTGTCAAAAATCAAGCAGAATTGCTTGGATCTAGGTTGCAAGGATGGAATCTGCACTCTCCAGGAACAAAAATTTCAGTATTTCGTAAACGGCATGAAGACTTGACTCGATTCTTCAACAAAAAATCGACAGTCTTACTTTTTGCATTGACGTTGATGGATTGCTTTCTGCTTTCGGCTGTAAGCACAATCCATCCGAATGGCGACTTTTGTTGACTCTTCGCTGTTAAGTTTAAAGGCTGTTTTGCTGCACAATGGCAATTCATACTCTTCAGTACCCATTGGACATGCTGCTTACATGAAGGAAACATATGAGAACATGCAGCTGCTATTGAAACACATAGAATACTCGAGATACAACTGGAATATATGTGGAGATCTGAAAGTTGTTGCAATTCTACTCGGTCTGCAGCTAGGCTACACCAAGTACTGCTGCTTTCTTTGCGAGTGGGACACCGAGATAGAGATTCACATTATGTGAGAAAGGTCTGGCCACCTCGCAGGGACTTGGTTCCAGGACAAGAAGAACGCTAAACATGATCCTCTCGTTGTTCCGAAGAACATTTATCTCCCACCTTTGCACATCAAACTTGGGTTAATGAAAAACTTTGTCAAAGCAATGAACAAATAAAGTGAAGCCTTTATTATTATTATTATTATTATTATTTTATTATTATTATTATTATTATTATTATTATTATTATTATTATTATTATTATTATTATTATTATTATTATTATTATTATTATTATTATTATTATTAGCGCAGCGCAATACACATAGCGAAGGCTAAAGTCAAGAGCGCTGTACAAGTGTCCCTAATAGGAGATGTTAAATAAATGTGTTTTAAGGTTCCTAGTGAACAGTTCAGGAGATGTCACCCTAGTCACGTCCGCCGGCAGTGAGTTCCAAAGCAAAGGGTTGCCCCTCGAAACAGACCGATCCCCAAATTTTGCTGTCATAGACGGGGGTGGAACCACCAATTGAGAACGACTGCTTGATCGAAGCTGCGAGCGCCGATCAGACGACTTAGGCTTACAGACCAGAGCCGTTAAGTAATCCGGGCAGAAAGGATCATTTAACGTCCTAAATGTAAACCAGCAACGTTTAAAGGCTATACGCTCCGGAATCCTGAGCCAGTGAAGTTTGTCTCGTAATAGCGGTGTCACATGTTCATTCCACCTAACGCCGAAGATCAGACGAGCTGAAACATTTAGCACCATCTGAAGACGGTTTAGCTGGCTGACAGGAAGTCCGAGTAAGATACTGTTACAATAATCCACTGGTGATAGAATGAGGGATCGAACCAGTTTAATCACGTCTGGTAATGGCAGGTAGCGGCGAATCTCCCGGATCCTGCGTAACTGATAGTAACAGTTGCGAGTCACATTGTTTAGGTGACTGACAAACGAAAGTGACTCATCCAAAAGAACGCCTAGAAGACGTAGTTCGGTACAAGGAACAATGTCTACATCTTCAATTGAAAACGGATTTCGTGGTATGAGATGTTTCCTTCTAGGTGTACTTAACCAGAGGAACTCAGTCTTTGCTGGATTCAGGGATAACCGATTTTCATCCGTCCACTGTTCGATCGAGGAAATACAGTCCGTGATGGAGGACCGTAGTCGTTCGACGTCAGATGGATTACACGAGGAGTAGACCTGAACGTCATCGGCATAAGCGTGTGAAGTAAGCCCACATGATTTGATGATTCGCCCTATATCTGCCACATATAGGACGAACAGTAGTGGGCCTAGTACTGATCCTTGCGGCACCCCACTGAGAACACGGCGCGAGTTGGACGTGCGACCATTCCAGCAAACCGATTGAGATCTAGCTGTCAGGTAGTCTCGAATCCAGGATAGCGCAACTCCATTTAAGCCGTAGGTAAGTTCAAGGCGACGAACGAGAATGTCATGGTCTACTGTATCAAAAGCCGCAGAGAGGTCCAGAAGGCAAAGAAGGGCTAACTGACCATTAGCGATCGCATCAACAATATCATTGTAAATACGCAAGACCGCAGTTTCCGTAGAGTGGCCCCTCCGATAGGCCGACTGATCTTTAGGCATTAGGCCATTTGACGTCAAGTAGTTTACAAGTTGGTTATTGACCACTCTCTCCAGCAGCTTTGACAAGACGGGAAGATTAGAGACTGGCCGATAGTTGCTTATATCATCTTGATTCAGACTTAGCCCTTTAAGGTGCGGATATACGACCGCATGTTTCCAAGACGATGGAAATTCACCGCTATTCAAAGACGTCGACAGAGGTTTCCACGCACCAGTGATGCTAAAATAAAAGAAGGCGTTTTTGTTGGCCCACAGATTCGAGAGATGCTCAAGGACAGTCACTTTGAGGGCCTTCTGCAGGGTGCCGAGCATGTTGCCTGGACAGCCTTCAGGGATGTTGTTGCTAACTTTCTGGGCAACTACAAGGCGCCAAACTATGTTGTATAAGTTGGAAATCTGCTACAAGCTTACAAGGCAATGAAATGCAACATGTAACTGAAGATACGCTTCCTTCATTCTCACTTGGACTTCTTCTCGGACAATCTCGGCGCCGTCAGTGATGAACATGGTGAAAGATTTCACAAAGACATTGCCAGCATCGAGAAACGCTACCAGGGAAAGTGGAGTCCGTCTATGCTCGGAGACTACTGTTGGTCACTGATACGTGAAGCACAGGACAGTGACTACAAATGAAAATCTACAGCAAAACATTTCTAATTTTCTCATGTCTTGTCATTATTGCCTAGATCCTTCTGTAGGATTATGTTGCAGAAGACGTTACAATACTAAATGCTAAATTGTCGATTTCTTAAAAACCTTACGTGATACAGAAATTCTAATTACATATTTGTGTTCAGCAAGTCCAAATCTATTAGTTGCACCAAAATTTGTAGAGGAAACAAAAACTTGCATAAAATTTGTTGACCAGTGTATAATTCGACAAGTTTTACTTTAATTTTTGGCATCATGGGTCACTCCGGGTCTCGTTGCGGGCCGGACCGGGCCGGAGTTTGCGCACCACTGCTAATACGTAAATATTGCTAAGAAATTCAGCTTACCAGGCTAGTATAGAAAGTGCAAACAACACCAACGACCATAATGCAAAGCCAAACATCAAGACCACTCACTGTAAAATATAAGACACTCGATAACATCAATAATTTATAATTATCAATCTTTGAAATGTGTGCAAACTTTTAACTCAATTTTAGAAATATAAAATAAATATTTGACGATATTGTGGCGAGGGGCTAATTAGACACTAAGCATACGGTGTCTATAAATGTGTTTTTCACTGTGCTCTTTATAATCGACGAATTATAAATTGATTATTATTACCAGATTACTGCCAGAGTTTTATTATTACCAGAGTACTGCAGTACAAGAGTGCTGCAGTACTCTGGTACTCTGTCGACAGGCCAGGGACTTGCTGACGCCCGGAGATCACATGTACCTGGGCAGACGCGGTACCCAAGACTCGAGCGATACCACATCGCCGTGGCAGCATTAACTAAGACACGACTTCCACGACATGATGTCGACACGACATGGAGAACTCTATTATTATTATTATTATTATTATTTTATTATTATTATTATTATTATTATTATTATTATTATTATTATTATTATTATTATTATTATTATTATTATTATTATTATTATTATTATTATTATTATTATTATTATTATTATTATATTTTTTATTATTTTTATTATTATTATCATCATTATTGTTGTTGTTGTTGTTGTTGTTGTTGTTATTGTCATTATTGATGTTATTATTGATGTTATTGTTGTTGCTACTGTTGTTACTACTGTTGTTGCCACTGTTGTTGCTACTGTTGTTGTTGTTAATGTTATTGTTATTGTTGTTACTGTTACTGTGACTGTTCTTGCTCTTGTTCTCGTTCTCGTTCTTGTTCCTGTTCCTGTTCTTGTTCTTGTTTTCGTTCTTGTTCTCGTTCTCGTTCTTGTTCTCGTTCTCGTTCTCGTTCTCGTTCTCGTTCTCGTTCTCGTTCTCGTTCTCGTTCTCGTTCTCGTTCTCGTTCTCGTTCTCGTTCTCGTTCTCGTTCTCGTTCTCGTTCTTGTTCTTGTTCTGAATGGCAAAGGCCAAAGTCAAGGACGGTTTAACAAACGTCACATGTTAAACAAGCGATTCTTTACGTTCTTCGTGAAAACATAACATATCGTTCTCAGCCAATGAATTCCACAGAATGAGATTGCCACGTGAAGCGGGATCTATCGAAGGAGACAAATAGTTGAACGCGACTACTGAAGCGGAGCTGAGAACGACGATCATTCGGCGTAGAGAAGACCAGTGATAAGATGTATTTCATGCAGAAAGGGTAATTTTAAGGCTCGGTTGAACATCGCTTGAATGTAATGCGTTCATGAATTCGGAGCTATTGGAGCTTGTCCCTGAGGAACACGATCATCCCAGCGACATCCGAAAATCAAACATTCGGCACTGACTACCAGCGGTTCAGCTGGGTATCTGGAAGGCCGAATAAGACACTCTTTACAGTAGTCAATTCGGGAAAGGATAAATGCACGTGTGAGTTGTATGGCAACTGCGATTGAAATGTAACGGCGAATTGCTTTGATCCTGCGAGTTGATAATAGCAAGTCCGCGTAAGGTGGCTAATGTGACTGTCTAAGACAAGCGTCTCGTGTCGATGAGGAGGCCAAGGGGACGAGTAGCTGTAATAGGAATAATGTCGATATCATTAAGTGTAAAAGATGCACGACTTAGCAAGTCGTGCATATTTTACAATTAACGATATCGACATTACGTGTTTACTACTGGAATTGCTCAACCATTCGAACTTTTGATTTAATTTAAGGCGATTAGCTGACTGACACCTACTCTATGATATTTCAAATACAGTCAGTAATGCAGATCCAAAGTTGATCAGTGTCATAAGGTAAACAGGAAGCGTAGATTTTACCGTCATCTGCATACAAATTGATTTCATCAAAGGCCGTAGAGATTGATGATTTTATCGACGTCAACGAGATACAAAATGAATAGAATATCCAAGAACTGAACATTGCAAACATACTACTGAGGACTGGACTCGGTGTCGACATGAGGTTGTCGCAGCAGAACGACTGAGACCTGTCCGTGAGATAACTCCGAAGTCAGTTGAAGGCCGAATCCTTTAATCCATAGGATGATGCGAGGCGTTGTATAAGGATGTAATGGGCAACCGAATCGACAGAACCGAAAATCGCTGAGAGGTCAGGAAGACATAATAAAGCCACCCGACCATTGGCTGTGGCATGATGGCATCGACAATATAATTGTAGATTTTTAGAATAGCCGCTTCAACGGAATGTCCTGACGATACGCTGACTGATTCTTGGCATGAGTCTATTTGCTGTCAATGGAGAGACGAGTTGCTCGTTAGCGATCTTCTTCCTTCTGCTCAATAACTTTGAGAGGAAAGAAAGGTTGTGGGCATGTGGGCAACTAACTTGCCTTCGACACCGGGGCTCTCAGCGTACACAAGGCCTCGAACTATGCCTAAGACACCCACTCGTCAATTCCCGCTCTGGCTGGAACCCAATCTCCGACGGGCTCCTGACCGCCAGGGAGGCTCATAAACACGGTCACGTGTTTATTGTCGTCGCATACGCCTCTACGGAAATGGCGGAAGACGAGGTCAAAGATTCCTTGTATAGCCACCCAAATTAGTTCCACCCCAAATTAGTGCTCGGTGTCTTCAACGCAGTACCAGGTAATCTCTCGGATAGCAGAGTAGTAGAAGCAGTATCGGTCAAATGATAATAATAATAATAATAATAATAATAATAATAATAATAATAATAATAATAATAATAATAATAATTATTATTATTATTATTATTATTAGTAGTAGTAGTAGTAGTAGTAGTAGTAGTAGTAGTAGTAGTAGTAGTAGTAGTAGTAGTAGTAGAGTAGTAAGTAGTAGTAGTAGTAGTAGTAGTAGTAGTAGTAGTAGTAGTTGGAGGAGGAGGAGGAGGAGGAGGAGGAGGAGGAGGAGGAGGAGGAGGAGGAGGAGAAGAAGGAGGAGGAGGAAGAGTAGGTCCACGCGGTCCAGGCCTACCGAATGACAATACAACACGTATACTCTCCTTCCCCTCTGCATTTTACCTCACCATCCTCAACCGCCATCGAGACAGAAGTAGCTTTAATACATACAGGGTCTACGTGGAGCAGAACCTCCGGCAAATACGGACTTGTAATCTCCAATTTCGAAGTGATGATCGTGAAGCGATTTCCTGGCATTCGACGTCCAACGCCTCTAAGATGAACCACTCATAGAAGAGCGGTATCCTGTCGCCGTCCAAAACAGATTCCAGCTCTTCCAACCATGCGACGACATCTAAAGCACATAGAGGGGCACAGAGACGGCCATAATTAAAGCCACTACGGAAGTGGTCAGCGCTTTCGAAGACCATCCAAAATTGGATGTCTGACGCCGCATACGACACCCTCCGGAAGAAAATCTTAGCTCGTCTTCGCGGAGTTATTCCCGAACGTCAACGCATGGGTCACATTTTTAAAGCTCAAGCGAGACGCGACAAAGAAACATATTATCAAAAAATTGCAGACTAAGTTGAAATAGACATTGCTAAGAATCGCATGGCCTCCGTATTAACAACGAACAACGACCCCTCTTTCACTATTCGACAAATCCGACGGCTCTGCATGCCTCTCACGAAGTGCTGAATCGATGGGCCGAACACTACCGTCAGGCTTTGAACCAGTCGGCAAATCGCACGCACAGCTAGACCATGATACTGACACAGCTGCACCTGACTCTGACATCTCACCACATGCTCCGACTCTACCGGATTTAGCTGCTGTCATCAAGAATAATACAGCAGGCGAGCTGCTAATCCCGATAACATTCCATGATACCACTCGAGTTACTAAGTGCGCCAACGGCCCAAGTCAGCCGAGCCCGACACTCGCTGTTCACCCAAGTGTGGTCGTATCCCAGCAGAGTGACGGGACGTAATGCGTCTATTCCTCTACTAATTAAATGTTCAGAATGATCCAACTACCGTCCCAACACCCTTCTGTCCTGTCCAGGAAAAGTCTTCGCTACGCTTCCTCAATCGCATGAAGCCGCACCTCGACCGAATTAAAAGGCCCACCCGTCAAGATTTACGACCGGGAAATCAACGATAGACGCTATCTTGTCTCTTCGTTTGCTCGCCGTTTGCTCACCAAGTATATCAGCAACCTCTGAGCGCTGCATACGTGGACATCAAGTCAGGCGTTGTGGAAGACCCGTCGTGGTGCCGGAACGCCATAATTCCTCTGCAACCGGATCGCAGATGATACTGCGACACTCATATTCGTATTCGCTCTGGCGGCCGACTCTCCACAACGTCAGATGTGCGGTAGGGACGTATCCTATCTACCGCCCTCTTCTGCGTCGCAGTTGACTGGGTGTTAGGTACGTCATACGTACATCAAACAGGAATCAATGTCTTCTATCTAACATATGCAGATGACACCGATATGCTAACAAGGTCGCCGTCGCTGATCCCAGACGTCCTGGCCACATTCGATATAACTGCTGCCACCTTTGGAATGCACATCTCCTGGATCAAGAAGAAGATTCATAATATAACCATGCTATCTTTGGGCGACCACGCGGTCGCTTCCAAGTAGGATTTTGGACATTCACGTGCACGATGAAAACAGGCAGCCACAATATACTACTTGGAAGCGACCGCGAGGTCGCCCAAATATAACATAACATGGCTGGACCAAATTAAGCCATTCGCCAACTCATTGCCAGCTCTGCCTTAGGACGTGGACAAGCATTGGTCACGGTCTCACGGAGCGACGCACAACGGCCCCAGTCGGCTAAGCGAGAACGATGACGACTTTATTGCGTCTTTTGCAAATATTCTCACGGTGTGCATTATGTATAGCACATTAAGTATAGGAGTACTAGACAAAAGAACTCTTATACCCACGAAAAGATGAATAATACAGACAACTTCAAATAGCGTCTATTCTAATATTGCTTATCAAACTACTCTGATGTGCAAACTAAAAGGTAAATGTTTCGCCCATATTAAAAATTCGAGCGTTTGACCTGGAGATTATCTCGGACAAACAGCGACGCAAGTGACCATTATATATTCTGGTTATATGTTTGACCATTATATTCTGACTTTATTATTTCGCCACAGTCCTCTCGCGAGTAAAGCTGGGTTGACATTAGAGACTTGATCCCTGTTCTTGTCAGCGTTCTGGTCTAACGTGTTACCAAATCAGCCATTATCCCGCCCATGGGATGTGCAGCCTCTACCAAACCACTAACCACCCGTACAGAATGTAATATGCAGTCTCTAAAGCAGCGTTTGTCCAATGTTCAACGCCTGTATAGCCTGTATACAACCGCACTGTGGAAGCCAGGCCCAAGTGGCAAGCACTGACAAGCTGACTTAAAACAAAGTCGTCGGTGGACGACATTACAATTCCCTGGCGCTCGCAGCAATGGTCAATTAGTCGCAGAGACAGCAGTTCTCTCACTCGGAATTCCGTCATATACGTAATAAACAAATCCAAAGAAGAAGCCCGCAAGTCAAACATTGGTCACGGTCTCACGGAGCGACGCAACGGCCCCAGTCGGCTAAGCGAGAACAAGAATGCGAGAATGGGGCCGTTGCGTCGCTCCAGCGCTAATCGCAGGAAACTCAATTGAATGTAGACAACTCCTGCCTATCCACGAAAACGACTTAACTTTGACTATCAAGAAAAGAAACGAAGCCTGTCAGCGTTACTATCAGTCATTTTTCATACGCCCCAGTGTCTGAAGTAACTTCTGAAGTAACTGAGGTATCTGCTTCCTCGCAATTAATCGGAGCAGTGTGTGTGTGTGTTTGTGTGTGTGTGTGTGTGTGTGTGTGTGTGTGTGTGTGTGTGTGTGTGTGCGTACACGTATATGTGGGCCACGTATATGTGGGCGCGCGCGTTCGTGCGGGTTCAAACTCAAATAAATCAGCACAGGCAGCTCGCAGAACCAGAGCCATCATTTCGACCATGTCATGGCTGCCATGACTCCTCCATTGTTGTTAATATTACGCATTTAATATAAATATTTAATATAATATTTAATATAAATAGTTGTGAGATTGTAATAAATAATTGGAAAAGTTACTGGAGGTAACGCGTTACCTTCACACTACATAACTGTTCTTGATCTTCGACAAGCCATCGCCTCTGTTTCTTTGAATTTGACTGCGTTCAATCAGACAAAATGACCAGCGATTGATTATGGAGTACCTCAAAGTTCCGTCTTTGGTCCGGAATATCCGATAAATCTTATCGCTGGTTCAAATCTAACCTTAAATCTAGTTCTTAACCAAGTTTACAGCGTTGATTTATGGAGATCTCAAGGCCAGTATTGTCCACTCAACACCAGTGTCTATGCAACACGGTTCCAGACACCACAATAACCTCTGCTCAACCCCATCAAATGTGATTCACCTCTAACTTTTTAAATCTCATAGCCCTCAACTTTCAAAAGCCTGATTTCCTGATTTCTGCATAATCGTGACCTTAGTCGCCTACGCTCTTCCTTTCTACCAAAATTGCCTTCACAAGTCAATAGTCTTCAGCAGTCTACTTTAAATTAGATTACTGCACTGTCCTCAAAACACACAGCCTCCATTGATAAATTACAATCATTTAAAAGCGCACTGCTTCGCGCTTTTACTAAGCCACCAAAGTCCTGCCATATTTCACCCATATTGGCTTAAAATAAATGAACGAATCCAGACATGAACGGCAATAACGCTGACATATAAAATAAACGCACTCCAGTCATCAAAACTTGTCTACCTTAGAACACTATTAACTCTTCAGTCTCCTCGACCAACACCATCGTCATCTCATCGCACTCTTTCACATCCGCTGAAACAGTCATCCCTGAAAATCTGCTACCATGCCTTTTCATACGCCGCACATGAAATTTGGAACTTGATCCCCACTTCCCTACGCAATCTTAGACACTGTCAGATAATAAATTATGAATTCTCATTTCCCATAATTCCTGAATTATCTCTTCATGTCTTCAAATCTAAGCTTAAATCATCCGTATTCATTTCCTGCATAGCTATAACAACCTAGCCTCACTACCCTAAGGGTATTTGACTAAACATTCACCTTTTGAAAGCTATTGCATTAAATACTAACGCCAAGGAAATAGAAGCCACTGTGGTACTGCTCAAAAGCGCTATTTGACCCATGAGATTTTGCCTGCTTACCCAGCACAATATGCACTTATGCAGCATATTATATACAATTATCCTAATTCATCGAAGCCTGTCTACTTGCGACAATTAACTCCGCTGGCCATCTCAGATGGGTCGATGTTTGAATTTTGTTTGACCTTTGACTTCATAGATTGCAATTTATTTTTCAGCCTATCTCCATTCTGCTGGCATATTAGAACATTAGTTCTGTAGATATGGTCAATGACGATAAGTTCTTTGACGCAAGCCATCATAATCTCCAGTCCAATCCATTGGATCAACTCTGCATATACCATACAATTCGCACCGTCCGGTATATTTAATTTTAATTAATGATTTTAAATGCTATTGAGACCAACTGATAAGTATTTTTAAAAAGTTACCTTGACTGAGAGCAAGAGCTGGAGCATACAGTACAACACCCATAAAAGCATCTACAAAAATGTATTTTCATTATCTAATTTATTTGAGCTGAATCGAAATCAACTTTTATTCAGTTTTAGAATTTGAAGCCGTCTAAATCAGAGGTGGGCAGACTACGGTCCGCGGGTTGCATGCGGGCCCGCGGGCGGGTTCCATGCGGGCGCCAGACCATTTAGAAATATGCAGAAAGTGAGAGATGATTTGAAATTATTTGAAAGTTTTAAAAGCATGTAATTTTATAAGAAAATCATGGAAATGGTTATTATTAAAAATTCGATATTTGAGCAGCAAAAAGTAAAATAGTTAATATCATAATGCTACTCTGCTAGTATAGATACAATATAAATAATACTAAAATGCCTAAACTTTAGTCGTAAATGCTTCATTAATTAAATTTATGCTGTATGTAAGCTTCTTAATTATAAAAAATTTTGCCTTTTGTTTGTGTGGCCCGCCCGTATTAGGGTTTCATGCGGCCAGTTAGTGAAAGAGTTTGCCCACCTCTCGTCTAAATGTTCGCTTATAACATCGAGTCCCGTACATTTTGCGCTTTGCTGCATTTCATGCACCACTTGCGAGTAAAGAACAGTATCAACAATAAGGAAGAGGCTTCTATAGAAACGTAATGTTGGATTATAGCAGGCTTGTAATAGTGAGAGTGACATTATTTTGGACTTTGAACACGAAGTTCTACTGAACTATGATTTGATAGTCGCCGAGAAATCGCAGATGACCTTAACAAAAGTAAACATTTTTTTATTGCAACATGGCTTCAGCAATCCAGTCATCGCACCTGAACTTCTTTCCATCGGGCCTTGAAGTCGTAAGCCAGTTGTTCCCAAACGGTGGTACGCGTACCCCCAGGGGTACAAATTGGACTTCCTATGGGGGTACGCCGCGGAAAGTGGAAAGTCAATTGAATTCTTATGCACTGAGGTTTGATAGTAAAAAATTTCACAATATTTGCAAAAGTTCTAAAAAATTGTGATTGGATTTTATTGTCTCAAACTGCAGTGACAGATGTAGACCTTTTGGACTCCTCTAACCCGTCACCCCTCGCCATAAATTTAAAGTTTAACCTGTCCTATCACCTTGTGGTATTGGACTCTTTCTTGGTCAGCGCGGCAAATTAAAAAATCGCCCTGTGTGGATCAAAGACGCAGCCAAGATTCTCGAAACTGGCTGATGAGATGCAACCTCATCCGTCTCATTGATTCATTTTATTGTTTTCATTTGACCGATAGGTTATGCAAGTTTAACTTTGGATGCTACAAATACGATATTTTTATCCTAATAAGCTTTAATAAAACCTAGTAGGTCTAGTAACTAGTTAATGATTATGGCTAATGCAGTCCGATTACATGTAGGTTTGAAATGTGTAACTGGGTAACAAAGTTTGCGGACAATTGAACAAGTCTGGATGAGTTCGACGATAGCGGCCGTTGGTGCAAGTGTTATTATCTTGTATTGGATACGTTCTGTTATTTTAGGCCAATGTAATGATTTTAGTATGGCTGAAATATGGGAGAATTTAGGCTACATAGTAACAGCACGAGTCAATGCATTTTGTATTGATTGCAATTGGTTGATGGAGGCTTTGGGAAGGTTATAGTAGAAGGTGTTACAGTCATCTAATTTGGAGTGGGCTATAGAGGTGGCGATTGTGGAGGAAGTTTTGATATCGAGGCAAGGACGTGGGCGACGAAGTTTACAAATATGAACAAAGCAGGATTTTCAAAGTTGGAAGATTGTTGGGAGTTGTACCAAGTTAACTCCTTATACCTAAGCGCCAAATCTTAAAATGAAGTAGCTACTGCCAAACGTGGGGTAATTCGTGCAGGGTAATTAAATCCAAAGGGCCAGTGGTTGGGACGCTACAGCTATGGAGGAAATGATTTCTTAAGATTTAAGTTTAGAAAGAAAAACCTGGTGAGATGTTGCAAGAAATGGAAGGAAATTGTTACCCAGAATTTGTTATTCAACCTTGTTGTCGACAGCGGAAAGATGCTGGAATTGAGATCACAAGTTATGGTGCAGCATAAGAAAAAGCACGATTGCAAATTTTAAGAGGATGAAGGAGCGTTACAAAGAGGAAGATCGAGTCGATCGAGGATGTTGTGGGATTATCAGATTTCGTATTGTATTGTATTGTATTGTACTGGACAACTTCTATAGCGCCGTAGCATGGCGAAGGTAAAAGTCAAAGGCGCTGTCGACAACGTTGACAAATCAAAACGGAACGGAAGATGTTGGTCTTGAGGGAAAATCAGCTCAGATGGCACGAAAGAGGTCACTGCGTGTCGATTTTCAACCAGTGTAGAGATTTTGAGTAATGGTGTAGCGTGACAGAATTTAGGAGATTTGGTAACTGCACGAGCTAAGGCATCTTGTATCGATTTGAGTTTACAGCTACGGTCTTCCGCAAGAAGACGTTTCGTTGAGAAGTCAGCGAAACGCAGAAAGGATGCTGAAGGACCGCGTGGATGCTTTTAGAACAATTCTCCGCGTGGCGGACTCAGACGCCGAATCTTGAGGGCTGTCGTCTGCGAGACAGTAATCCATCGCCGAACTTGACAAAACCGACCGAAGATGGAAATCCGCGCGTGGACGTCGACGCTTAGATAAAATGGCGGACCAACCACGCCGACACGGGCGACATAAATCCGATCCGTTCAACGCAAAGAAAGCGCAAAAGACGATCGCCGACCGCTTAAAAACCGATAGTTAGGCAACAATCCACGCGATTAGAGCAAAGAAATAAGCGCGAGACGTCGGTAAAACCGCCAAGAACGCGATATTCCGAAACACGTACAGACACGTGCGACCAGCCCAAATGGCGCTACCGGAAGTTAGGTAGATTCATCGACATTATTTTATATTTTATGCGTTCTGATATTTTCATCCAGTGTAGAGATTTGAGTAATAGCGTAACGTGACAGAATTAAGTGATTTTGTAACTGCACGAGCTAAGGCATCTTGAATCGATTTGAGTTTACATATCGAAGCATTTGGAAGATTGTGAAACAGTGAGTTGCAGTAGTCTAGCTTAGAGTGAACTACTGAAGTGGCAATAGTGGAAGCAGTTTTAATATCAAGGTAGAGACGAAGGCGGCGTAGATCTCGAAAGTGAGCATAGCAAGTTTTCGATATGTGAGCTTCAAAATTTAGAGAAGATTCTAAAGTAATCCAAGATTTTTCTTAGAACAAGGGTTGTTACTGTGTCTGAGGCTAAAATTAGTATGGGATTTTCAATTTTTTCAGTCTTATTATTATTATTATTATCTGTTTGGACCCTTAAACTGGAATTTACCGGTCAACACTTCGATAGTGACGACGAGGCAGTAGTCCGTCAGTGACTGCGCGACTTCAATTACTAATTGAAGAACTCGTGGCTCGTTCGGGAGAGTGCTTAACACACTGGGTGACTACATCGAAAAGTAAAGTACAGTCGCAAAAGAGTACAGTACAGTAAAGAGTAAAGTACAGTCATATATATATATCACATTTAGTCAACTGATATATATATATATATATATATATATATATATATATATATATATATATATATATATATATATATATATATATATATATATATACATATATATATATACATATATACATATATATCACATTTTGTCCAACTGCTATAAAAACTGCTATAAAAATAATTCGCTATAAAAAGGTTACTAACTTCTTTTTCGAATCCCTCATTCGCTACAAAATGTCGCTTAAATGCCTAATGTCGCTTCTGAGAAAAGGTGGGAGAAAAGGTGTTGCCTAATGTCGCTTTTGGATCGTGGGAAAAGGTCGAACAGTTAACAGAGACGGAACGGGTAGAAATTATAGTTTGAACTGAAATGCGAACTTTAAAAATACGTTACGCGTTCTCGTTAATTTTATTTTAATTTAACAATTGAGTATGTAAACTACATTGAATATCTTTAAAACCTTTAATATCTTTAAAATTAAATTCTAAATCAAAAGTAGGCCTAGAATGACCAACGATGAGTAGCGAGCATGCAATATTCCTATCACTAGAGCCCATTGGCGAATTTCATGATGAATCAAATCAGCTTGTTACGACAATAAACAGCAAATATAGTCAGGAAATGCATAACTAGCATGCCTAAATATTTTATTGAAAAATAGTTACTGTTAGTTAGTTAATATATGACGCCAGCCAACCAGACAAAGCAGAAAACTTTATTTCATCTAATTTCTAGATTGACTTCATGTTAAGTCTAAAAATGTATGTGTATGCCCACCATTCCTATTCCTGATATGATTGAACAGATGATACGAACTTTCGAGTTGTAGCGTATCTCCAGATACTGCAAATTTACAGATATAAGATAAAGAAATGCGATTGATCAGACGAAATTTATTGTAAATTTAAAAATGGTGGGCCACTTACACATACACACACACACACACATTATTATATATATATATATATATATATATATATATATATATATATATATATATATATATATATATATATATAATCGGAAGACAGTTGTGATTTTGGGATTCAGCACTCCAAAATGCATAAAGATAAAATGTAATCATAAAGTCAGTAAAATTTATGTAGACCAGCTTAATTTGCAAATTAAATGTTCTCATACTGGAATATGAGCGCTGGGGCCGGTATAATGAATTAAAATGAATCCCCCAACAGATGAATCCCCCAGTCATTTTTCTACGTGTAATAAAGACTCCCCACCTCTTTATTCTACGAAGAATATGAACTCCCTCTGAATTATATTAACTCCCCTATAGTGATATGCAGTAAAATACGAATTAATGTGAATCACCTCATTATTACACGTGGAATAATGAACTCCACCTCAGTATTACAAGTAAAATAAAGAATCCCTATGTAGATTTTCTACTCCTCTAAATTTTTTGCCCCAAATGTCGAAAGTTGACTATCAACATCATATAAATTTGGGATTCGAGTATTCCTGTAAACACTTCTACACGCGATGTCTGAATAATGTTAGAAATCCCATGTTTGGGACAAATCATACAAATAACATCTGTAAGGTAGAAGGTAGCTCACTGTTCTAGATTGTCTGTCTGTCTGACTGTCCGTCCCCTTGTTGTCTGTCTGTCTGTCTGTCATTCGATTTGCCCGTGATGAGGAATGAAGGCGAAGGCAAGTAGATCAAAGTATATATTTTATATGTCATATAATATGAGGATTTGTTAACGAAGACAATATTTATGCAAGTGTAGGTATATGCAGTGAAATGTATAAAAGCACATAATGTCATGACATATCACATATAATATAAGGATTTGTTAACGTAGACAGTATTTATGCTATTGTAAGAGTATGCAGTAAAATTTATAACAAACATATAATGTCATGAGATATCACATGTAATATAAGGATCTGATAAGGCATACAGTATTTATGCATATGCGTCGTGTGTTTGCATATAACATTTGCATGCCTATGTCTACTAATGTTCACATAGGTAGTTCTATTTTCTTCACTTTGCCTTTTTCTACATCGTTTTTATTTGTTGATTTCGGAAACGAGAGTAAGGTTCCCTGTTCGAGTGAGGATACCAAATGCGAACGCATTTGTGCAATATCGAAAGAAACTAAAGGATCACCGCTGTCAGCTAAAAACTCAATAGCTGTTGCTATAGCATGGACGCCGCTGTCAACTCCGTTAACCTGTTGTTGCGTCGGTAACACAAACACACTGAGAATCTTATTTTCGGGTAAGGTTGCATATCTCTGTTTGAGTTGAGTAGCAATGGATAGAGAAAGTGTACCATTTATCAAGCTATCTGCAAGCTCCTCATTACGGGCAAATCGATAGGCAGAAAGACAAACAACAAGGCGGGCGGTCAGACATTGTAGAACAGTGAGCTACTTTTTACCTTACAGATTCCATTTGTATGAATTGTCCCAAAAACGGGATTCCTAACATTATTCAGAAATTGCGTGTTATATAATAATCTTTATTTCGTGACAAGCACAGCATCAAATAGAACACAAAAAACAATAATAAGCTAATAATAAACTAATAAAACACACACTTTAAGTAAAACAATATATTAAGTAAAACAATATATATATATAATATAATATATATAAAACAATATATGAATTTGACAGTCAACTTCCTACATTTGAGGCTAAAAATTTAGGGAGTAGTAAATCTACAAAGGGATTCTTTGTTATACGTGTAATATCCAGGTGGAGTTCATTCTTCATAGGGAGTTAATATAATTCAGAGGGGAGTTCATATTCTTCGTAGAATAAAGAGGTGGGGAGTCTTTATTACACGTAGGAAAATGACTGGGATTCATCTTTCGGGGAGTCATTTTAATTCGTTACACCGGCTCTGATTTCCGGTGACTGAGGCAAGCAGCGACGCAGGTGGCTTATGCCATTAATTTTGAGTTTTTGCCAATTAAAAAATGGTCACCCACCGCGCTCAGCTTCGGTGCTCTGAAGGTTGCGCAACACTAAGTTGGCCGATGACTTGGCTTAAATAACAAGATATCCAGACAAACTAAGACGAAGAATATTTATTTTTATAAAAAGCCTAAGTCGGCAGGGACAAGCTCACTTTAGAGCAAAAAGAGCATTATGACTTTGTACGGAAAGGGTAGACTCCCGTCCGAGCGGTAGCTTTATCAGCGACGTAGCCATTAACCTGCGGTATGTTGCCATTACTTTTCCTAGACCACGTTTTACACTTATTTTTAGCTACAAAGATTGCTTAGTAAATAAATAGTTAAAACGCTACCTCACACGCTGATTAACTTCATTCGATACAATATTGGAGCAAAGATATGAGCAATAATCGGAAGACCGATTAGGAAGCCAAGCGTCATACTCCAATAAATAGCTCCGTAGTAGTAAACCTCAACTGGATCCCCTAGAAATGAGATTGAAGACAAAAAGCTGACAAATAGAGAAAACGAAACTGGCCAAACAGGCATACTTCTTCCTGCCATAAGGTAATCATCTGCAGTTGATTTATTACGCTCAGCGATGCCATAGTAAATTCCAACAGCGCAGGAAAGTAACAGCGTTAAGACGAGCATAAGATAATCCATCCAGTGGAAGAATACATCTTCTATAAGCATTTTCAGATTCACTAACGATCGAAGAGTTATTATCTGCAATAAAAAGAGTTTAGAATCGCATTCAATAATGTAAATATTAGTCTCCCTAAAATTTATCAAATAATTTCGATAAACTAGCTGTGTGTCAGGAGCTGCAAAGTTTGTCCATTCTGTTGACAATCACCCCACCCCCAACAAAAAATTATCATCGGTTTTGTGAAGTCCAGCCGAATACCTAGTGGAGTGGTCGATAGATAAGTCGCATCATTATATGGCAAAGTTTTATATGCTAAAAACATATTTTACAATTAATTCGGTGTTTGATAGGAAGCCATCTATCCCTGTCTTAACAGAGGATAGGTGTTAAAATCTGAGAGTCTAACTCAAAAATTTCTGTACTCTGTACTTTCTGCACATTTGATTTTTAGGCCGAAAAGTCAGAAATTGCAGTGATCTAGGCGACAAGGTGCCAATGCATTGGCTAGTTGAATAAGGATTTTAGGATTAGGCTTAGGGAATATATATGGCTGATGCGATAGATGTCCCGAATATGAGAATGAGAAATTTCGCATGTTGAATTTATAACAATAATAATAATAATAATAATAATAATAATAATAATAATAATCTTCATCATCATCATCTTCATGAACTGATTATGGTGGCATATCGTACAAAGTACTACTAGGAAACCTTACAACTAAAAAAACAGTATATCCTACATCGATCAATGTTCTGGATAACTATGAACAAAGAGAGCAGTTTTAAGTTCCCGTTTGAATGCTTCTATTGTCTTTGCCATAGTTGTTGATGGTGGCAGCCTGGCAGGCTATTCCAAACTTTGGCAGCCGCTACCGGAAACATGCGGTCACCAATGGTAACGTGGCGTGTAGACGGAACAACGAGAGTAAGACTGGACGCAGATCGCAATCGTTGACGAGAGTTGTTGTCAGAAGTCTTGCAGAAACCAGCCGAAAGATACGATGGCGCCAGACCATGAAGACACCGATAAGCAAGGATCGCCAATTTGTATTCAATCCGCTGTGGAATACGAATTCAGTGAAGTTCATAAAGAAGCGGTGTCACATGATCTGATCTTCGTGCTTGATAGACAAAACGTGCTGCTGTATTGAGGACAGCCTGAAGTCTGTCAGTAAGTTGCCTTGGTAGCCCAGCCAAAGGCACATTACAATAGTCCAGAGGTGGCATAACCAGAGACACCACTAAACTCTTTACAACAGAAGGTGGAATTGAGTTCTGAATGCTTCTAATTCTTCTGAGGATTGAGAAGCAGCAGGATGCCGTTTTCTAAACATGTGTTGTCATGTAGAGGTTACAATCGATGTACACACCGAGGTTACGGACACAAGCATCCTTAGCAATGTCTTCCGAACCAACGTGGATGGTGGTAGGTGGGATCTGATATTGACGACGTGTGGTCGAGCACCATAGTATCTCCGTTTTATTGACATTAAGCTGCAGATGATTCGATTTAGTCCAATTAGCTATATCACTGATGCAGCAACTCATCTGATTAGTTAGGAGATCCGTATCAGCTGGCTTGCAGACACCATACACCTGTGTGTCGTCCGCATACAAATGGGGCGACAGACCATGCCGTTCAATAAGTCGCTGTAAGTCCGCCGTATACAGGAGGAAGAGGATCGGTCCCAGAATTGAGCCTTGAGGAACAGCATACCGCACCTCACTTGGAGTGGAGAAGATGTTGCACAACGGACGAATTGCGTGCGTTCACTCAAGTCTGAGCGAAACCAGCTGAGAACTACTCCGCCCAGCCCATATGACGTCTCCAGACGCTTTAGTAGAATTTCATGATCTACTGTATCGAACGCAGCTGATAAATCCAGGAGTGTCAGCAGTGCTAAATTACCAGTAACTAGTGCTTGAAGAATGTCACCTAGAACTTTGGCTAATGCAGTCTCAGTGGAATGGTTTTTGCGATATGCTGACTGTAAGTTTGGCAGCAAGTTTTTGGCATTCAGATAGTCAACCAGTTGCACAACTACCATGCGTTCAAGTAGCTTGCTCAATGTTGGAAGATTGGATATATTGCTCGTCGTGATAGTAGTTACTGGTAAGGCCGGTAAGAACTAACATCTGATGTGTCAAGTTCAGGCTTCTTCAGTATAGGTGTAATGTACGCTGATTTAAATGCTCGAGAAACAGTCCCGGATGACAGACTTTGGCTTTGTAATGTATGGCGCAAATGTGTCAGCCTCCGTCTGTAGTAGAGTCGTTGGCAATGGAACTATAGCACATTGCCTGCATGCCAGTTTATGGATAGCACAGACCACATCACTGTTAGTCAGAGGGCGAAACTTTATGAAACTGCAGTCCATTGGAGCAGCAGTGGTTCAGCATCAGCAGTTGATTTTCTAATAACGGCCCCCTTGTTATCAAGATACTTGTGAAACTCAGTGGCATCAATGGCATCACTTGTTGATTGACAGCCACGTTCCATAAGCGTATTAATTGACTTCCAAAGTTGCCGTGTGCAACCAATTTCAGACTTTATCTTTGCTTGCCAGAAAGCTTCCCGTTTGTTGCGCAGAAGCATCCTATATAGTTTCAAATCATTAATATATTCTGCCGCTGATGCATTTGCCGAAGAAGTCAAAGCAATTTTGGATGTGCTTGGTAATACGCTAGATGTGGCTAGATGCGGTTTTCGCCACTGACGACATATGTGGGTGGTGTAGACGGGACATGGTTTCGCTATAGGAGCAGAACATCGAAGAAGCAACATATGGTCTGACAGTCCCACGTTCATCACTTCGACTGCCAAGGACGGTGCATTAGATCGTGTAATAACCACATCTAGCGTTTTACCAAGCACATCCAAAATTGGCAGGCAGCAGTTTACATCATCTTCACAGTTAAGATGTATGTTGACATCGCCGACAACAAAAACTGGATCATTGTATGTAACTACTATCACGACGAGAAATACGCTCTGATTTGCGCACTCGTTGTTTTGCAGTCCGACATTCATTGTCGAACTATGGATCTGAGGGACGTTGTCGACAGCGAACGGTTCGCAAAGGTATCAAACGATCGAGAATCGCTACAATTTCATGGCGGTAAATCATTTCCTGGTCATCAATATGGAGAGATAACCAAGTCTCGGGATGACACAGGAAGGACGAACATATTGCAGTTTTGAATGCTTCAATGTGCAGTTTTCGCCACTGACGACATATGTGGGCGGTGTAGACAGGACATGGTTTCGCTATAGGAGCAGAACATCGAAGCAACATATGGTCTGACCAGGGACTTCTGTATATTAGCTACTGTACACCAAACAGAAATGAGAGGCGGACAGTTGAAGGCCACCAACAGTAATACAAATGCAAAGAAGTGGCACATACAAGCAGCTATTGCAACTACTAAAGTACTACTACTACTACTACTACTACTACTACTACTACTACTACTACTACTACTACTACTACTACTACTACCCCACAACGTTTGTGTTATTTGATAGATTCCTTCCATTTTTCCTAGCATGTATTAGGGATCCCCGAATAATGAAGGAAACTGCCAGTTAAATTATTTTATCTCCTTTTTTGAAACTTTCAATATCCTACCCCTCACAAAAAATTGCATGAACCTCGAGGGTGGCCCTGATGGCAAGTGGGGTGTTCAAAACTCCCAAACCTCCCCCCGTGGCGTCACCACTGGCTATAGTCCGACCCTTGACTCTCTTCTTTAACTCAGTGCAGCAACACCCTTAAATCGCCTTGGCTTCTGATCATAGCATTGTTCTACTACTACTACTGCTGCTATTCCAGTGGCGGTTCCAGGATTTGACAATTAGGGGAGGCATTGGGGTGGCAACTTCTAAACATCGGGGCAACTATTTCTCACAACACTACCACTACTACTACTACTATTACTACTGCTACCGTACTGCTATTACTACCACTACGCTACTAGTTATTATTACTACTATTACAAATACTACTACCCAACAACAAATGGCGAACAGACATTTTTACACCCCCTCCCCATTTGAGGTCGATATCACCCAAGATTCCCTAATCTAAGAATGGCATGTACCCTAAATAGCCCCCAAACACTCCCTCAATCCGAGCAGTAACAACCCCAACTTTATTTCTCTGATGACCATTTTTTCTTGTCAGACTTTTTCAAGACATGACAAAGTTTTTTGCTTGTCACAAGTCACAATTTTTGTTAGATTTGATAAGGTTTTTGGGCCTTTTGTCTGTCAGACTTTTGTATGGGATTACTTCCTTTCACACTTATTTGGCAAAGTCCTCCAAATTTTGCCGACACCCCTAAATTCACAATCCTTGAAATAACCTTGAAATTGCGGCTCCAAGACTTGGCAAGTGGGAGTGAGGGACGTTAGAGTGGAAACTTATAAACATGGGGCCAACTATTTGTTGCTAGGTATGTAGTAATAAGTATAGGGTCCCAACAGAGGGCCAGGCATTCAACATGGGGGCACGGGCCCTCGGGCCCCATGTGGAACAGCCACTGTCCACAACTATTACAGCTACTACTGATACTACTACCCCACACCTTTTATAATTATTACTACTACTCCACTACGATAACTACTATTACTAACACATTCCAACTACTACTATTAGTACTAATACCCCACACCTATTATAACTACTATTACTACTATACTACTACTTCTACTACTACTACTACTACTACTACTACTACTACTACTACTACTACTACTACTACTACTACTACAACTGATACTAACCCACTATTTTAACTACCACTGCTGCCCCAATATTGTGACTACTATTCCACTACTGCTGCAACTACTACCGGTACTACCCCATCATTATTACAACCACTACTAATACTGCTACCATTACAACTACTGCTACTAGCCCCACTATTATTATAACCACTACTACTACAGTCACCGCTACCGCTTCCACTGCAACAACAACAACTACTACTACTACCGTATTAGTACTACTACTACTACTACTACTACTACTACTACTACTACTACTACTACTACTGCTACTACTACTACTAGTAGTAGTAGTAGTAGTAGTAGTAGTAGTAGTAGTAGTAGTAGTGATACTAAGCAAACTACTACTACCACCGCCGCCACCGCCACTACTAAAACCACTGTGATTACTACAGATGAGCATTGAGAAATACTGATGGAACAGCATCTGATTTCAAATAGGCCTATATCCTCAATAGTTTGTCAATGCTGTATGTCTTTATTCATTGTTTGCTTGTTGCTGTCCTTTCGTCTAGTAAGAATATCGATTGAATAGAAAGGCAGTTGACATATTCCCAAAGGCGTTTCGGAATGAAATCTTGACGAGGATTCGATCTAATCCACTGATCACAGTTTGTCATCTCCTAACGTATAACAACGAAATGCTATTGTTGGATCTGTGAATGAATTTGAATATCAGCCGTATGTTGAACATCTGTAGATCCATTGCAGAACAAGTAATCCAAAACGTGCAAGAATCACTCGAAAACTATGCGCCGCTATACTCCAGACTATACACTAATACAACCAGTTAATACTATTAACGCAAAGAGTCACGAGAAATCAGTTATACATAAGAGAATCGTTGACTGATATTCAGGACACAACAGACTAGAATGAGAGTGAGTCAACTGGATGACCAGGCTGATGCCCAGTGACTGAGAGCATTGTCATTAGGCAGTTAGCAGCAGGCAGCTGGGCGGCCGGACACTGGACAGATAGGGACAGATGTGGGGTTGACTTGATAAGTCAGGTCCCATTGCAACGCATTGGCCTACACTTGTCCGCCTGCAAGAAAACACTGGACTGAGTTTCTGGTACAGGTATTTAGGAGTGCTTGGTCTGACAGTCCCACGTTCATCACTTCGACTGCCAAGGACGGTGCATTAGATCGTGTAATAACCACATCTAGCGTTTTACCAAGCACATCCAAAAATTGGCAGGCAGCAGTTTACATCATCTTCACAGTTCAGATGTATGTTGACATCGCCGACAACAAAAACTGGATCATTGTATGTAACTACTATCACGACGAGAAATACGCTCTGATTTGCGCACTCGTTGTTTTGCAGTCCGACATTCATTGTCGAACTATGGATCTGAGGGACGTTGTCGACAGCGAACGGTTCGCAAAGGTATCAAACGATCGAGAATCGCTACAATTTCATGGCGGTAAATCATTTCCTGGTCATCAATATGGAGAGATAACCAAGTCTCGGGATGACACAGGAAGGACGAACATATTGCAGTTTTGAATGCTTCAATGTGCAGTTTTCGCCACTGTGGGCGGTGTAGACAGGATATGGTTTCGCTATAGGAGCAGACCATCGAAGCAACATATGGTCTGATAGTCCCACGTTCATCACTTCGACTGCCAAGGACTGTGCATTAGATCGTGTAATAACCACATCTAGCGTATTACCAAGCACATGTGTTGGAACATTCACACAACAGTGAAGTCCAGTAGACAGAAGGACATCCAAAAATTGGCAGCAGTTTACATCATCTTCACAGTTCAGATGTATGTTGACATCGCCGACAACAAAAACTGGATCATTGTATGTAACTACTATGCCGAGAATGTCTGCAAGTTCCACGAAAAACTTAGAAGTAACTGGTACCAGTACAACACATGACGACATATTCGCACATACTCGTAAACAGGCAAATTCAAAGCTTTCTGCCAACGTTCTTTCTCTAACGTTCAGATTCAACGTTCTCCAACGTTCCAAATGGTGACTTTAAAAACAATGCATTTCGCCCTGTAATTACGTCATCAACTTCCGGTTACTTTAAATGCGCAGAGTTAAATTCTTAATGTGACTCATCATCATTTATATTATGGCAACGCTATGCGTGCGTAGGCAGTCCATTAATCCAGTTAATAACAAATGTCTTTAACAAGAACAGTCCTAAGTGCTTCGTATAGAGTAAGTCAATTGTTTCGCAGTCTTTAACAGTGTCTTCTTTAACAATCTCTTTTCGATCTTCCTCTTAATCTTTCCCCGTGAACTTTCTTCACAGCGCAATCTATCTGTTGTCTTATTCCACTACAACTCCGTAGACGATGCTGCTTGATACAATTGTTTCTTTATGGTCTAATTTCGTATCTTGTCTCTGCGTGACTCTCGTGATTTTCCTGAGGCAGTATATCTCAAACACGTGTTGGCCTTTGTTCTGTGATTCGTTTTGATGGTCAATGTTTCGGAATGGTAGAGGAGACAGCTTAAGACGAAGACCTTTTTATAATACGTATAATCTCATTTTTATGCGCTTTTAAATGTCTTTTGCTGTCCATACGCTAGATAAGGTCTGGAAGGCCTTTGTATATCAAATCGTCTTGACAGCCTGGGTGCCTTCTGTTGGTACAACAGAAGGTAGAAGAAGATTATTTGTTTACATCAATTGTTGGTTTTCAATTTCTATATTGAATTGCTTGGGTTTCCTCCCTCGGTCTGTTTTGACTGCATTTATTTTTCATACCCATGTTTGTGCTTTCCTTGACCCTGGTGTATTCTACTAACTAGTTTCTGCAGTTTTAGAGGACTTTCGGCTATTAGTCCAATGTCGTCCGCAAATGTGACTACTAACTTTCATAGCTGTATCTGTGCAAACTTCAGTTGCAACAATAGTTCATGGATCCCAGCATGGCTGATGTCAGTACTTACTTTATAAGAGGTTGGTTTACGACTCCTTTCCATTCTGAAGCCCACTTGTTCCTCTGTCTGTATTTCTCAGTATGGGTCTTTTGGAGCACTTTTGTACATATTTTCCCTGGTACAATGAGCAGTAGGCGGGGTTGAAACATAAAAATTTTGGAATTTCTTTACGAAACTTGGTAATTATTTGAGAATTGAAGTCTAAAGAAAGAAACAACATATAAAATGGTAGTTGCACCATTGCAAACGCCCCATTTTTGCCCTAAAAATTGTAGCATATATCAGCAGTTATCATTGATTACAGACTTGTTACTGCTCCTATTTTTTTCTTGCACAATTTTTTATCTACCTAACTTTCGACTGTAATTAATTTGATTGCCTCTTTGTTTTAACTGTACACTGTTTAATAATTTATTCTATAAATTTTGGAAAGTGTGGTTTCAACATGGGAACAAGAAACATTACACGGCATGCTATATTCGGCAATGTTAGAGGACTTCCTTCCAATATGTTGCCGACAAATGCACAAGTTGGACAGCACTTCTTGCACATCAAAACAAGAAAGAATGACACAAAGACAATAAAATGCCGTGGCAGAGGCTATCGTCAATCTCTGGAACAAGACTTTCATTCCAACACTTTACTCTCCGTCTGTCTTGAAATGTGTCGAAACACTAATTTCCACTGGTTCAGTACTATGTCGTTCTAAGTCAAGTTCAACACGCCAAGCCACCTTCTTGAGTAGCTTGAACTCTTTGTTTGACATTGCAGCATGCAATTGTGTCATTTGCTATGACGAATCCACAAAACAAATCATTACATCTTGCAAGTGTCCTAAACATTTGAAAGTCCCGCAACAGTTGTTCTTATTGGATCAAAGAAATTCAAGGAAAATGCTCATTGGAAGGTTAGACGTAGAACCAACAAAGCGGTTATGAAAAAAGTATGCAACGAAAGCATGATGAAAAAGACAAAGCTAAAAGAGTAAAGAAAACATCGGATGGTGATAATAAATATTAGATCGTGGTGAAGACAAAGCCAATGACAGTGAAGGGAGCGATTAAGAAAGCAACTGTGAGGTATTTTCTGATAGCGATGCTGAAAACTCTGTTGCAGTGGCTGAACTCTGTTGCAGTGAAAAAGTAAGATCAAATCAAATGTGGTTACCTCTTCTGCGCCTAGTAAAAGAAGCGGACAGTGCTTATCGATGTTGGCCATGTAAACAAAGAAGATCAAAGCTTTGTAACTGATAAGAACAAAGTGCATCGCGAGAGACATAAATTAAGGAAAAATTTGCAGCGAGGTATACAGTAAGACAGTCACACAAATCTATAACAGGTATTGACGTCGATGGGAGATGTTTATATGTATGCTGTATACAAATGAATTAATTGTCTTTGAGAAATCTGTTTAAAACGTTGGTTGGATGGATCCACCTATTGGCCCTCAAGTTTCTCTGGCCTCATTGTTCAGTGAATTGCAGCACTGCGAAAGTAAATTCATTGTTCATTTTGAAAATATCACGTGACCGCGATATGCGAGTTGTGTGAAGACGTATTAGATGAAGATATTGCCAAGCTAAGAATTGTCCCAATCACTTTAGATTACAAGAATCTCACACTAGGAGTGGAGCGTTGCATAAAACTAGTAACAGAAGCTTCAACAGCAGTTTATGGCTTTGAAGCAAGAGACGGTTTTATTCACGCCCGAGTCAATTCTCGAAATCTAATGCCCCTATTTGAGTAAAAAAAATGTTGTGAAAACTTCTTGTAATAAACACTTACTGAGTGAGTAACTGTGTAATGCCGATCGTCTATTGATCATTCATTGATGACATACAAATTTTAGTGATTTTCAAGTCATGTAAAAACTTTCCTAATTAAAATGGGGCACTTCCACATGTTAAAAATAGTTCTTTTGTGATTTTCTTTCAAACAAGATGGGAATGCAAATATTTCCTCAGTTCCGTGGCAAAAAAATTTTTTCGACCCGCCCTAATGAGCAGCCTCATTCTTCTATAATATTGCAGTTTGTTTTAGCACTTTTTATGTATACAATTGATTGGCGGGACAGTAGGCTTATTAGGAGTCTTTACATGAAACAAACAATGCAAAGACGGATTGAGAATGATAACTCAGAGACCGGACAAATCAAAGGGGATCACGACAAGGCTGTCCATTATCACTGCTGATATTCAACATCTACATTGAAGAACTAACAAGAGAGGCACTAGAAGAAGGAAGTAGTAGGGTCATTTGAATAGGATCCGTGACCATTTTGTTCCTACCTTTTTTATTGCTGATTCATGAACCTTGGACTATTAGAAGAAGATTTAGCTCCTATGTCCCTCTCAAATTTGGCGGCTAACTGTGCAAGAGTCCAAAATCCAAGATGGCCGCCAATGGATATATACCGAAAGATTAAACTAAATAACTGTTGAAAATTTGTGACCAATTTTGATGAAATTTGCATGGTGGTTAGCAATAATACTTGTTATAAGATGGTTATGCAAAATTTTTGATAATTACATTTCAAAAAGCACAGACCCCTTAAGTGAAGGACTGGTGGCGTGCGTCCTTGGGTAAGCGAACCTGGGTCCATTGAATTTTTGACACCACATCATCTATTACATGCCATAACTTAAGTTCGGGTACAGCTACAGCTTTAAAATTTGGCAATTTAACTCAGAATTGAATTTCCTACAAAGTACAAATATCAAGCAACCGGAAGTTGATGACGTCATTACTTATTTAATGAGCAAATTAACAAATTAATGTGTGTCAATTGCGCTGCTAATACAATAGCATCTATTACATGCTGCAACAGGAGTTTGCACAATGATGCAACTATGACAGCCATGAAAGCTGGTAGTCACACTAAGAAAAGAACTCTCTAGGCATTTCAAGTAACCAGAAGTTGATGACGTCATTGCTTATTTAATTAACTAATTAACGTGTATCCATTGGGTTGTTAACACCATAGCACCTATTATATGATGCAAATGAAGTTTTCACAATGATACAGCTATTAAACTTAGTAAGCAAACTCAGAAATGAACTCTCTACCCATCCCAAGTAACCGGAAGTTGATGACGTCATTACTTATTTAATAAGCAAATTAACAAATTAACGTATATCTATTGAGTTGCTAATGCAATAGCATATATTTCACGTTGGGACTGGAGTTTGCAGCTATGAAACTTGGTAAACACACTCAGAAATGAACTCTCAACCCATACTAGATAACCGGAAGTCGATGACGTAATGACTTATTTAATTAAAAATAACAAATTAACGTGTACCCATTGGGTTGTTAACACCATGGCATCTATTATTAGCTGTATCATTTGTGCAAACTCCATTTGCATCATATAATAGACATCGTACTACTTGCTACATCTACGGAAGAATTGCAGGCAACCACAGAAGAATACAACATGTCTGTAAATATTGCAAAAATAAAAATAATGACCAGTACCAATAACATCACAGAAATCAAGGTGGAAGGCATACCACTAGAACACGTAGAATGCTTCATATATCTGGGATGTCAAATAACAAACAATGCAGAATGCAAAATGGAGGTGAAAAAAGACTAGCCATGGGAACAACAGTAAAGATCAAGCTAACCAAACTATGGAAAAGTAATTCAATAAACACTACCACAAAACTGCGATTGATGAAAACCTTGGTATAGCCAGTGGCGACATATGGATGCGAATTATGAACGTAAAGAAAAGAAGAAAAACGCATACAGGCCTTTGAGAACAAGTGCATAAGAAAACTGCTACGAATACCATGGACAAAACTACTAACTAACGAGGAAGTTTACAACATGGCCAAAACAGAAAAAGAACTACCGAATCACGTAAAAACAAGGCAACTGAGTTACTTTGGGCATGTGATAAGACATCCACAAGACACCATCGAGAGCAGCATGATCACAGGACTTGTTGAAGGAAACAGAAGACGAGGGCGACCAAGGATATGCTTGATTGACAACATTACGTGTGGACTGGCCTTTATGGAGACTGTCTACTACGCACAGCACAAGACAGATCGCGATGGAGAACACTGACCCATTTTTGTAGCCAACCGTCGCCAAGCGAAGACGGCGCAATGACTTGACTTGACTATGGTGTTAACAACTCAATGGATACACGTTAATTAGTTAATTTGTTAATTAAATAAGTAATGACGACATCAACTTCCGGTTACCTGTGATGGGTAGAGTTCATTTCTGAGTGTGTTTACCAAGTTTCGTAGCTGCAAACTCCAGTTCCAACGTGTAATAGATGCTATTGCATTAGCAACTCAATGGTTACACGTTAATTTGTTATTTTTCTTAATTAAATAAGTCATGACGTCATCAACTTCCGGTTACCTGTGATGAGTAGAGAGTTCTTTTCTGAGTGTGACTACCAGGTTTCATGGCTGTCATAGTTGCATCATTAATGCAAACTCCAGTTGCAGCATGTAATAGATGCTATTGTATTAGCAGCGCAATTGACACACGTTAATTTGTTATTTTGTTCATTAAATAAGTAATGACGTCATCAACTTCCGGTTGCTTGATATTTGTAGGGAATTTAATTCTGAGTTATACTGCCAAATTTTAAAGCTGTGGCTGTACCCGACCTTAAGTTATGGCATGTAATAGATGCTGCGGTGTCAAAAATTCAATGAACCCAAGTTCGCGGACCCGAGGACCATCGCCACCAGTCCTTCACTCAAAGGGTTCTATGCTTTTTGAAATGTAATTAGCAGAAAGTTTGCATAACCATCTTATAGCAAGTGTTATTGCTAACCACCATGTAAATTTGATCAAGATTGGTCACAAATTTTTTAACAGTTATTTAGTTTTTATCTTTGGGTGTATATCCATTGGCGGCCATCTTGGATTTTGGACTCTTACACAGTTAGCCGCCAAATTTGAGGGACAAAGGAGCTAAATCTTCTTCTAATAGTCCAAGGTACATGAATCAGCAATAAAAAGGTAGGAACAAAATGGTCACGGATCCCATTGAAATGGCTTTAAAATGACCCTACTAGAGCCACAGAAACAATTATCGATAAAGTACGCAAAAGATATTATATTGGTTTGGGCATGTTAAAACAATGGACAATGAATACGCACAAATTAGAAGGAGACAGAGGGAGAGGAACACCGAGAAAAAGATGGATGGATAACATCAAAGAATATCTGAAAGCAAAAGAACATGTCGATTGGTGAAGGATGCAGATTAGTGCAAGATCGAGCGAAGTGGAAATGTTTCGTATCTAACTATTGCCGCCATGCAGGCGCAGAAAGTGAAGGTGATAATGATGATGATGATATTTACAAATTTATATATTTATATATTTATATATTTATATATTTATATATTTATATATTTATATATTTATATATTTATATATTTATATATTTATATATTTATATATTTATATATTTATATATTTATATATTTATATATTTATATATTTATATATTTATATATTTATATATTTATATATTTGTATATTTGTATATTTATATATTTATATATTTATATATAGTTATATATAAGGGTGGGAAACCATTTTTTCATGGTTGTTGACAACGTGCAGCGTTCTAGTCTAACGTCAAGTCTAGAAACCCATTATTGAGCAGTGAATTTAGGTAGACAACTTATAGGCAGTGGCGTAGCGAGGGGGGTCAGGGGCAGCTGCCCCCAAGCGCCGAGGTGTGGGGGCGCCAAAATTGGGTATATGGGTAAGTGAAATGCATAATAAAAAGAAGAAACATATGCGACGACCTTTTTGCTCGTCAGCCCTATATTATGAAGAGGAGCGCCCGGAAGACTTGAGGGCGCCGAGAACACTGTGACGACCTTTTTTTGCTCGCCAGCAGTGTTGGGGCGCCAATTGTAGACTTTGTTCCCGGGCGCCGGATACCCTCGCTACGGCACTGTTTATAGGACAATATGTAAATTCCAAAGAAATTTAGAAAAATTATAATTTAGATTAATGTTTAATGGCAGAGAGGGCATATTAAACGGGTTCGCCCGTTTCTGAGAAAAAGTCAGTTCTGCAAATCATGGCAAACCTTTCGTTGTTCCTCGCATATCGGGTCATTTTTTTCGAGTTGTTTTTTTTGCATGCCCTCTCTTGTAGGGCATGCAAGTAGTAAACAAGGCTTTAAGGCCTACGACAAAGCGCTTTGACATAATTCTATCAGTTAAATCCTATATTAAATAGGTGTGGTTTTAAATTTCTAAGAAAGGATTCCGCAGAGACAGCTTCCGACACAACGTCAGGTAACGAGTTCCAAAGTAACGGATTCCCTTTGGAGAATGAATGACCTGTCTCCAAACTTGGAGGTCTTTGACGGAGGAGGGACAAGCAGTAGGACTCGACGACTCGACCGAAGCTTCATTCTCGATTCGTTCGACGTCGTTCGCTGCATCTGCGCACTCAGGTATTCTGATGTGCAATGTGGGTCGTAAAGGGCTCGAAAAGTGAGTCAACAACGCTTGCAAACAATACGCTGTTGACCGCGTAACCAGTGGAGGCGATCTCTCAGCAATGGTGTGATGTGGTCATTCCAGCGACAACCGAAGACCACTCGTGCAATCAGATTCAGTACGGACTGAAGTCGATTTAGCTTGTTTTCCGGCAGTGATGGTGAAGCCTTGGTCTTGCAAGGCAGTGACCTACAAGACCGAGGCCAAGCCAAGACATTAGACCTCAAGACCAAGGCCAAGGCTTCGATCCATTTTAACTAAGTAAGTAAGTAAGTAAAATCTCGTAAATTTCTAAAGCGCTTCCAAAAGATGCACCGAAGTAGCTCCTTATTCCTATGCGCTTAATCTCAAATGAAGTAGCTATAGCCAAAGGTGGGTCATTCATGCCGGGTCATTTAATCAAAAGGGCGAGTGGGCAGGACGCTACAGCTATGGAGGAAATGATTTTATAAAGAGAAATGATTTTAGTTTAGAAAGAAAAACATGAGGAGATGTTGCAAGAAGGGGAGAAAATTGTGACTCAGAGTTTGTTATTTGGCTCTGATGTAGACAGCGAAGGGATATTGGAATTGAGTTCCAAAGCTCAGGTGCAGCGTATGAAAAAGCACGATTGCAAATTTTGAGAGATGATTGATTCAGAGGTCGAAGGAGAGTTACATGAGAAGAAGATCTAGTAGATCCAGGTTGTTGTGGAATTATCAGATTTCTTAGGTAGACAGGTTTTGATGTATGGAGTGAGTTATAAGTCATCGATATTATTTTATATTCAATGCGTTCTGTTATTTTGAGCCAGTGGAGAGATTTGAGTAATGGTGTAATGTGGCAGAATTTAGGCGATTTAGTTACTGCACGAGCTAAGGCATTTTGAATCGATTGGAGTTTACATATGGAAGTCTTTGGAAGATTGTGAAACAGTGAGTTGCAGTAGTCTAACTTAGAGTGAACTATTGAAGTGGCAATGGTGGAAGCAGTTTTAATATCAAGGTAGGGACGAAGGCGACGTAGATCACGAATGTGAGCATAACAGGTTTTGATAGCTGAGATATGTGAGCTTCAAAATTTAGGGAGGAGTCAAAAGTAAATCCAAGATTTTTTGCAGTTGGAACAGGGTTATTATTGTATCTGGGGCTAATGTCAGTGTGGGATTTTCAATTTTCTTCAGTTGTTGTGGCAGTCCAAATAAGAGAAATTCTGTTTTGGAGGGATTGAGGGCAAGGAGATTAGCTGACATCCACGATGAGATTGACGAAAATGCTGATTCTAGTTCAGAGATTGATGCCTTAAAGGAAGATGGAGTAAACGAAAGAAATAATTGAGTGTCGTCTGCATAAAGTTGATGATTCAACTTGAGAGAGTTGATTAAGGATGACAGTGGGGTAGTGTAGAGACTGAACAAAACCGGTCCAAGGACAGATCCTTGTGGAACTCCATAGTATAGATCAGAGGGTGATGAAGTTTGATTCAGGCATGAAACTTGAAAGGATCTAGATTGGAGATAGGATTGGAACCAGCGGTGAGCTACAGAAGATATTCCAAACCAGAGGGAAAGGCGTTTCAGAAGGATTTTGTGATCTATAGTATCGAAGGCAGCAGAAAGATCAAGGAGACAGAGACCAGTAACTCGTTGAGATCCAATGGCAGTGAGGAGTTTGTCATAAATGTATGTGAGGACGGTTTCTGTTGAATGATGTTTTGTATAAGCAGATTGGTGAGTGTTGTATAAGGAGTTTTTGACAAATGCTCAGTTAGTCTGGAAAGAACAATTTTCTCTGTGAGTTTGGAGAGGACAGACAGGTTTGAAATGGGGCGATAATTGTTGAGATCCTCTCTGTCAAGGTTTGGTTTTTAAGAAGTGGAGTTACGAGGAATTTTTAAATGAGGATGGGAATGTGCCTGTGGAAAGAGATAAATTGATAATTTTTGTTATAGTTGGTACTAGGGTAGAGGCACACTGTTTGAGAAGAGAGGTTGGTATTGGATCAAGACTGCATTGCTTGTTTGGAAAGGACTGCAGGAGTTTAGATACTTCTTCCTCGGTCACAGGAGTGAAGCAGGAAAAATTGGAAGGAGCTTCTGGTGGTGATGGGTGATGTGGAGATGTATTTTGATTGGTCATGGTAGATTTTAGATTGGCGCGGATCTTAGAGATTTTACCAGAAAAAATTAGCAAATGAATCAGCAAGTTGCGAAATGGATTGAGGAAGAGGCTTTGCTTTATTGCGGTGGAATAGACAATTCACAGTGTTCCAGAGTTTACGAGGATTAGAGCTGTTGGATGCAATTAAGTTAGAATAATATTTTTTTTGGGCAGATATGAGAAGGTTGCGGTAGTGATTTGTTGCAGAACGGAGGTTTTTAAGGTCAATAGCAGAATGTGTTCGGTTGTAAATTCTTTCTAGACGTCTTCGAAATGACTTAAAAGAATGGATGAAGGAATTGTACCAAGGGTTGTTACCGTGAGATGATAGTGGCCGTGTGATTATGGGAGCATGTTTGTCGAGTAGGGCAGATAGGACAGAATTATATTTGTCAATTAGTGATTGTAGGGTGTTTGGGGGTTTGGTGGCGAGGTCAGATGATTCAATGTCTTCACAAAAGGTGGATATATCAATTTTATTGAGACGGCGAAATGAGTAGGTACCACGAGGTGGAGGGGGTGGTGGGCAGACGTTTAGGATAGTGAAAATGGGGAAATGATCCGATGGTGAGCATGGGCTGACTGATGAACAAGGAGATAGTGATGAAGAAGATAGGGTGATTAATAGGTCTAAGGTGTGGCCAAAGTGTGAGTTGGAAAGGAAATGTGCTGTGTGAGGTTTGCTTGTGTTAGGAGCTGTTTGAATTGAGTAGAATTTGGGTCATTGTTCTTGTCAACATGTATGTTGAAATCTCCAGTTATTACGAATTCATGTGGGGTTGTTGCTGCTGAGCCTAGAAAGATGGTGAATTCATCGAGGAATTTTCCAAAAGCAGTTGAATATTTTGATGATAATGGAGGACGGTAAACATTGAAAATGGTTAATTTCGTGTATGGGAGTTTTAGAGTAACTGACGAGCATTCAAATGATGAAAATTGTGTTGATGATGAACTAGTTATTTGAATGTGATCACGGATGAGGAAGGCTGTGCCTCCTCCGAGGTTGGAAGAAGAGTTGGATTTGGTTATTCTAGGAAAGCTTATTAGGGTGAATCCAGGTGGGGTGGCTTCTATCAATTGAGATGCAGTGGTTGATGATGAAACCCAGGTTTCGGTCAATGCAATTACATCAGTTGTTGAGGGTTGTGTGTGTTTTGAGAGTAATGTGTGTTTTGAGAACAGGAGTCTAATTGTGAGTTAGCAAGTTCATGTAGTGAATGTGTGTGTTGAGGATTAGTGAGGGATCTGATGTTGAGAGTGCAGAGTGTTGTGTGTGATGGGGATGGTCCAGGATTTGGGTGGATATCGCCTGAGAGAGCAAGAAGAATGATGATGATATTTGTGCGTCGGGTGAGACGGAAATGTGAATGGCGAATACGAAGATGAGAACGGAGGGTTAAGGAAAAGGAGATAGGAATTGTGTTTAAATGTTTGTATTGTTCAACGGCAGTGCGGTAGGTCCAGTGATTACTCGGTTTGCGTACATCAAGTTTCGAGGAAAAGAAATGAACAGTTAGAATAAACAAATAGAGAGGAAATAATGTCATGATGTCAGGCTGAGATTAACGAGGAAAGTCAAATTGTGCAGAAAAGTCAAATTGTATTTCAGCTCATGCAGCGGACCACAAGCTTAGCACAAGGTCAATAGTGCAGCCGATGTTAGTGTGGAGTGATTTAATAGAAAAACTAATGGAATGCCTGGAATTAAATTACAAATAGTAACGGTAATGAAATGAGCGATGATAGGTCATGTTGATTCTAAGTCTGTGGATTTTGACGGAGTTAAATAAAAATAATAAAAGAAAATTATACCGACATAAACGACTGAAAACGAATTAAAATTAAGAGTTAAATTTTAGCAATTCGCAAGAACAATATTGAAATTTATCGAATTAATTAACAAACTGATCGGAACAAATTTCGCGAGCGTCTAGTCTGCATCACTGCCTCACTACTACCGGCAGGTAGCCCTTAAAATAGTGTTAGTTAACTGCAAAGCCGTGGGTTTCTGTCTGAACCAGTACTTATGCAACAAATTATTATAAATCCCACTTTTCCTTTCTAATTTTTTGACTATTGCGCACGAGTTCAATAGCTTACCAGTAGATTTTATAATTGAAAAATTCTTCAATTATTTTAGACTGTTTTTTACGGCGAATAGTTTATATGTTTCATGTAGGCACTTGAAAGCTAAACACAATGAACGCTATTTGGTGTACGAATCATAAAAACACAAAATCACTACTGTAGTGTACATATTTAATATTTATATTATATTATATTACGAGTGTGACCCTGCCGATAGTTAAAATGGATCAAGCCTTGGTCTTGGTCTTGAGGCCTAATGTCTTGGCCTTGGCCTCGGTCTTGTAGGTCACTGCCTTGGCCTTGGGGCTTCAGCGCCTTGGTCTTGAGGGTTAGTGTCTTGGCCTTGGCCTTGTACTGGACTGCCTTGGTCACGTCATTTTTTCCGGTAGGCCTAGCAAGACATTGTTACAGTAGTCCATTCTTGACAAGACGAAGGCCCGTACAAGCTGAACGGCCGCACACACCGTTAGGTAGCGCCGAACCAGCTTGACCCTCCGTATCTGGTAATTACAGCATCGGATAACATTGTTGGTGTGTTCATCAAACGACAGCGTTTCGTCCAAAAGCACACCTAAAGAGACGCACACTCGCCACAGGAACAATATTAACATTACCAACGATGAAAGGGACTCGACTCAGCAACTTCCTTCTTTCTGGGGTGCTGATCCAGAGGAATTCCGTCTTATCTGGATTCAAGGCCAGATGATTTTTTCTGTCCACCTGATGATCGTAGATATGCAATTCATGAAGGACATCCGAAATCGCTCTGTGTCCGACGGCATGCACGAGAAAAAAATTTGCCCATCGTCAGCATAGGAGTGCGATGACAAGCCAAAAGCCTTGATGATTGAGCTTAAAGTCCTCAACGTATATGATGCATAGCATAGAGCCGTATAGCATTTATCGCTATCACAATTGTGTGTGCTTCAAATAGTACAGCGTACAAATAGTACTTCACTTTGAACCTACGAATTTCTTAGGTTTTTAGTGACACATACATGCACACAGCTGGACGGAAAAATAGCAAACGAAGAAGTCTGGGAGAGGATAGAAGAGAGAAGAAAAGCCTAATTAACACTATTCGTACAAGACAAAAGAAGTGGATAGATCATGTTCTGAGAGAAGAATCACACCTACACCGACAGCGGTTCTCACGGGGTCGAATGACGATTTGCCAGAGGTCGCCCGAGACCATCAGAAATATGGGGTTGTCTCTTTTCTTGTTATTGTACAAAATTTCCTCAGTGGTAGTTACGAAGTACTAGGCCTAGTTGTTTTACTATAATTGTAATTCGAAGATAGACATGGAGGCAATTAAGTAATAACGATTTCGAACATTTTGATTGTCGTAGCATTATTATTTTTAGCAGTTTACAATGTTAACGAACATAATTTGACCGTTGGGGGGGCGCCACATAATGGGTAATTGAATTAAAAGGGTCGCGACACTATGAAGGTTGAAAACCGCTGTACTAAGAGAAGTACCAGAAAGAAAGATGAATGGGAAAGCACAGAAAGGGGACCAATGACATCGATGTTGGAGTGGATGTTCGACAATATGGAAAAAACAAATATTCAGCCCTGAAGATAAAAGCTCAAGATAGAGAAGAGTGGCGACGGTGGAGTATGGAACCTGTCCTTGGACAGCGCACCTGATGAAGAAGACATACACACACACTATTTATTTGCATGTGCATGTAACCAGCAGAAACTCTAGTTTCTTGAATCAGCAACACATAGACACTTTGTAGAACAAGTATCTCAGGACGCAAGATAGATATAAGAAATAAATGAAAAAAATGCACTCAGACGGTTATCCGGTGAGGATCTGTTGACACAGCTGATACACATCTGAAATTCAGAAATTTGCTTGACGATGGCGACTTTTTTTGCTTGTCAGGATTTTCTAAGATTTATATTTTTAAAGTTCAAAGTTCAAAGGAACGCCATCAGTATGTTTTGTTCCCCGGCCCCGGACACCCTAGCTACGCCCATGTGGAAGCTAAATAGATTATTCAGCTTATTGTCATGGATTTGTCCAGCTTTCTATCCACGTTTCATTAGGCCTTCATGTCGCGGTAAATGTAGCGTTATTTAATTGTATAAATGTATTTTTCAATGCTTATATTGTGTGATTAAGATACTGTACTAGAGTAACTAGACAAAGGCAAAGACAGGCTCCATTGGCTCATCAGCGTTCGTAGCAGAACCGAATGTTTTGACTTGACAAGGACTGAATGATGGCGGCTTTTTTCTTCCACCGAGTCGAGCTGATTCGACTAGGGGCGACTAGGGGGGAGGAAGACAACCGAAAACTTCTGCCTCGGCCGGGACTTGACAAAGACAGACTCCATTGGCTCAGCGTCTGTAGCAGACCATTGCACTAACCACTGCTCTACTATGCATTACAGAAAGCAATCAGCAAATTAATGTTAAGGTACTGTATATTAATTATTGTACATTAATTATGGGCGCACATTATTCTCTAGATGTTTAGATGTTTTCAGTGTGATGATGCCTCATGACGTCGGTTTAAATATGTTAGTTTGTTATGCCAACGACGTCGTTGGTATGATAATTACTTACATGGAAGGCGCACGAAAGAGAACAGGTTAGGGTTAGGGTTAACACTCACCCTATGACCTCTTTTTTCAATGCATTAAATGCATTTAATGCATTTCAATGCAGTTCAATCAATGCACAGTTTTTAAGCGCTAAAATAACGAGTGTTGTTCTTCTGTCATGTCTATGTCTCTATGATGAGTCAGAGTCTGACGTCATTATTGAAATCAGTCTAACAATTTTTAAATGGCTGCATTATTAGTGTCGCGCAGTGCTAGTTTAGTGTGGAATACCAATTAGCTTCGGACACCCCCAAAATTGAGGTAGACACCCCCTTCCAAAATCCACAATCCTAAAAATATCCCTGAGGCTAACGTAGCGGGTTCAAGCTCTGTTAGTGCCCCTAGTGGCTTTCATACATGCAGTAATGCCTCCTAAGCCACTTTAAATCATGCCAAGTTTAAAATTAGGCCTATATTGGCAATTGCATCAACTGAAAAGAGAAGGTGACTTAATTAAAGGGGCCGTCCATAAATGGCGTCACGCAAATTTGTCACTTTTTTGACCCCTCCACGTCACGCCACGTCACAAAATGTCGAACCCCCTAAAATATGCCGTCACAACGGGCCTCCCTCCCCATTTTCAAAAATCGCGTAACGTCATTTTATTTTTTATTTCTTATTAAAGTCCTTGTATTTGTTCCTCTCGAAAAACCCTGACAAGCAAAAAGAGGTCATAATTGTATAATATTTCCTCTCAAAAATCTCTGCAAGCAAAAAGAGGTCATAGGGTTAGCGTTAGGTAAACCATAACCCTAACCTAGGGCTCAAAAACCGAACCGAACCGAAACCGCGGTTTTTCGGTCAAAACCGAACCGAAACCGACCGAGACTGCACGAGGTGAAACTGTAACAGCACCAGTTAAAACATTACATTGTTCAAGTTCATAACTAGTGCTGAACAACCAAGTCTTTAGCCTCTTTTTAAAATGTTGAGCGAAGGGGAGAGTTGAACGGATGTAGTTAGGCCGTTCCAGGCCCTGGTGACAGCCGCATTGAATGTGCTGTCTCCTATGGTGCGGAGGTGCGTCCTCGGAACAGCCAGTGAGGCAGACATGGCGGATCTTAGGCGTTGACGACCTTCCAGCTCAGCGACACGTGTCAGTCGCCAGATAAGCAGGACCTGCGCCATTCAGGTAGCAGAAAACCAAAGTCACAAGCATTAAATTAATACGTTCCGGGCACAGACAGCCAATGCATCGATGAAAGGCTGCATGCAGTTATGAGCAGTTTGCTGTTTCCGTTAAGGACAATTCTGCGCAGCAGCAACGTTTACTTTTGCCTTTACATGTAAAACTATGCAAGACATTTTCTGCATCAGAATTCCTCTTGCAGCCAATCAATCGGTTTCTCTTCTTTGTCCATTTGGCGTCGATGATAGCGTTAAAATAGAATAGATCAAGTCAGTAGATGAGAGCATAAAGCCGGACATTTATCGTTTCGGGCCAATGCCAGATGGCAGAATGCCTGCCAAACGGAGGACACGCGGCCAAAAAGGACATGCCATATTTTGCCGGACGTCTGGAAACCATAACCATATGGCACTACGACTTGAGTCTACGAGAAAGGAATTCCGACCACATCATACGTCTCTATTTTACTACTATGCACTGTACTCAATCATAGAAGTTCATTAAGAATAAGAGTACAAAACCAATTCTTACCAAGCAGCAAGACTTTGAAATGACCAATACCAAACCCCACAATACGATCCACTATGAACAACGTCGGTTTAAAATAAAGTCATAGCGCATAGTAAAATATTGAAAGACGAGAAGTCGATTGTTATGAATTTCGAGGTGATTTTTGAACTTTAGCAATCATTGTTTTTTTAAAAGATCAAAGTTCTGTCCATGTTTATTAATGAAATTCCGACTTTGACCTTCAAAGCGCTACACTTTGAACTCCTGTTTGAACTACTCGGATAAAACATCTCAAATGCTTTGTTTTGTTGTTGAATGTCTTTATAAACGCCATTAAAACCATGCTAACCTTGCTTTTCCAGACAGTTTTTAAATCTCCTCATTACTTCTCTGCCTTTTCGTAATCGTGAGTTCTTCTTCAAGATTTCCATCACTGCTGATATGCTCCTAGATATGCGAATTTGTCCACCTGTTCAAGATTCTTTTCATTAACAGTAATCTTAATTTTCTTTCCATTTGTTGTCATTACTTTTGTTTTAGCTTCATTAAGGTGTAGGCCATATTTTTTGCTTTCCAAACTTATTATGTCAACCAGTTGTTGTAATTCTTCTTCTGATGTTGCTATTAAGATAATATCATCAGCATATCTCAAATTGTTGATTATTTTTCCACCTAATTTTACCCCTCCTTTAAATCCATGCAAGGCATTTCTCATTATCATTTCTGATATGATGTTAAATAGGAATGATGATAATATGCAACCTTGCCTAACACCTTTTCTAATTCTAAACCAGTCTGTTATTATGTAATTGATTTTTGTTGCTCCTTTTGATTTTTATACAAATTCATTAGGAGATGTACTAGATGTGCTGGAAATCTCATATCATACCAGAGTTTTTCATGAGATATAGAATCAAAGGCTTTTGTATAATATACAAAGCACATGTACAATGGTTGTTGATATTCTTTCGCTTTTTCCATAATAATTCTGAGATTAGTTATTTGATCTCTAGTTCCTCTTCCTTTCCTAAAACCAGCTTGTTCTCCTGCCACTTCGTCCTCCATCGTTTTGTCAATTCTATTCAGTATTATTCGAAGCATGGCTTTGCTTGTATGTGTTATCAGTGCAATGGTTCTATAATTTGTGCATGTCCTTATGATTAAAAGCTGTCTGGAAAAGCAACAACATCAGCATGAAAAACACAGGAAGATTACTGGAATGTATGGCATGGAGTGTAGCAACTTATGGGTGTGAAAGCTGGACCATCAAAAAGAAAATAAGACAAAGACTAGATGCCTTCGAAATGTTTTCCCTCAGAAAAATGCAAAGAATATCATGGACAGAAAAACAAACAAACGAAGAAGTCATGAAAAGAGCCAATACCAAACGAAAGTTCTTTCGCATCTGCCAAAGACGCAAATTGTCTTATTTTGGTCACATACAAAGAAACACCAAAAATAATCCTTGTTGAATTGTTTGTTACAAACAATTTAACAAAGTATCATGCCAGGAAACAGAAAGAGAGGTCGGCCGAACAGAAGATGGGTGGACGATATGGAAGAATGGACTGGAATGGCTATAACAACAGCAACAAAAGCATCAAAAGAAATAGCTACCTGGAAATGCCTGATTCATGACGTAACCTTATCGTCAACTACTGAAGGAAAGAGGAAATGATGATGACGAACCTTGATTTAGAGACGACTTATGAACCTTGTACAAAATATCGGCTGTTGGGCTGATTATTCTGCTGCTGATACTGCTGGCGATAATGACGTTGTTGATGATGGCGACAACAATCAGAACGTAAGTCACGCCAACGCGGCGACGATGACAATGTCGCGATGACGAGAGTGAGAGAGATTTGGCAAGAGAATAGGCTCCAACCAAATTCAGCTCATTAGAGCTAAGGTTTTCAGGTCCCTTTGCTGCACGGCCCACTGTTTAAGTTAAACCAAATTTTTCGACCCCCTTGCATGGGCGCAAGCGTGGTCCCATGTCGTCATGTCCCGACATGAGTATTTTTGCATATGTCATGCCCTTATGGCTGTGGACATGGGTAGTTTTGGCTAAACAAATTAATGCAGTCCCAGAACAGTGTTCCGCTTATGGTAGCTACTCAATTAATTTTGTCGTGTCACAACTTATAACTTATATATGCAAGGGTGTCAAACGTATGTTTGACCAGTGCCTAATCTAGACTCCTGGACTCCGGGGACTGAAAAGGCCGGTTGGGAAGTCAGCTAGGGGGCTGCTATTAGTTGATGTAGTATGCCAAAATTTCCGGAGGAATTTGAAATTTTCGGAGAAATGGCAATTTCCTCCCGAAACGGCAAGCTTTTAAACCCTGCATACGACAAAAGTATACAGTATATGAGAAAATCGGAAATGACATATATGAAAACTCGATTTTGACATGTGATATAAATGAAATTTTAAATTTCTTAATTTGTTCTATATACTATTTTGTATAATAGGCTTGCTGTCATCACCATCATCATGTGCCATCTTCGAGTCGAAGATGAGCCGCAAGTTGTCGCCACTTTTCTCGATCCTCATCAATTCTTTTTGTTTCTCCATAGTTTTCAATGCCTGTCCATTCCTGCCAAATTCGTCGAGGTCGCCTTTTGCTCCTTTCTTTTAGTATTTCCCTTGTTGCTTGTCTGGACACGAGCCTCTCATTAGATATCCAGCGTATTGTGTTTTCAATTTGGCAATGTTTTTCATAGATTTCTCATGTTTACCATTCTTCTCATTAGTTATTTTATCGTTCCAACATATTATTAAGATTCTTCTAAAGCACCACATTTCAAATGCTTCAATTTTTGGCATATTTTGTTACTGTGTGTAGCATTAACACGGGTTACATAAAGTCATAAACACCGATATTGCATAGCATCTCAATATTCTTTTATTTGTTGCAAGTCCTAAGCTTCTTATTAGAAGTTCTTTCTGTTGCCATAAGGCCTCTTTAGTAGCCGTTGTCTTTGGCCTTTGTCTCCTTGACCTCTCTGCTGCATTTGATACCATAGATCACAAAATTCTGCTCGAACGACTCTCTCTCTCTCTGGTTTGTAACATCTGAAAAAGCTCACAACTGGGTTTCATCTTATCTTAAATCCCGGTCTTTTCAAGTGTCCTGTCTTAGCCAAATTTCTCTATCTCACAGTGTAGATTTTGGAGTGCCTCAAGGATCTGTTATTGGGCCTGTACTGTTCAGCCTTTACACCACACCACTCTCATCTTTAATTAATTCCCTTAATTTAAATCACCAACTCTATGCCGATGACACTCAGCTATTCCTTTCCTTCTCACCTCTTTCATTCAATGCTTCTATTATTGAGCTTAAATCTGCATTCTCATCAATCTCTGCTTGGATGTCATCTAATCTCCTCGCTCTTAACCCATCTAAGACAGAGTTTATTTTAATTGGACTACCCCACAACTCAACAAAATTGACAATCCTAAACTAGTTTTGGCTCCTGACACCATTAATAGTCCCTGTTCCAGCTGCTAGAAATCTAGGATTCAAATTTGATTGTTTTCTAAACTTCGAATCACAAATCTCCCAACTATCAAAAGCCTGCTATGTTCATATTCGTGACCTTCGCCGCCTACGCCCTTGCCTAGATACTAAAACTGCCTCCACAATTGCCACCTCAATAGTCCACTCCAAATTAGATTATTGTAACTCCCTCTACTATAACCTTCCCAAAGCCTCTATCAACAAATTGCAATCAATACAAAATGCCCTTGGTCGTGCTGTTACTAAGTCACCTAAATTCTCCCATATTTCACCCATACTAAAATCATTACATTGGCTTAAAATAACTGAACGTATCCAATATAAGATAATAACACTTACATATAGCTCACTTCAGTCATCAAAACCTGTCTACCTTAGATCACTAATAACCCCTCAGCCTCCACGACCCACACGTTCATCATCTGACCTCACTCTGTCACGCCCACTGAATCAGTCATCCCTGAAAATTTGCAACCGTGCCTTCTCATACGCCTCACCTGAACTTTGGAACTCGATCCCAGCTTCCCTCCGCAGACTTGGACACTTTCAAACAATAAAATCTCTGTCCCCATTTCCTATAATTCCTGCATTTATCTCCTCAAGTCTTCAGGTCTAAGCTTAAATCATTCCTTTCTCTAAAATCATATCCTCCATAGCTGTAACAACATAGCCTCACTGCCCTTTGGACGTTGACCATTGCCTGGCTGATCATATACCTTTCCCATAGCTATTTTAAGAGAGGCTGAGAGCCTAAGAATAAGCAGCTACTGTTGTGCTGCTTTCCAAGGCACTATAGAAATCCACGAGATTTTACTTTACTTGACTTTAGCCATAGCAATTATGCCATTATGCCTCGTTCACATCGACCATCTTCAGTTATGTAACTTCCAAGATACTGTATCTGTATTATTTTACTTGTTCCAATTCTCTGTTTACTGTTTTTCTTTCAGGATTTTGTGTTTTGTATTACCTTGTTTGCCTATGGTCATTTTAAAATTAAATTTGTTTCTATGTTGTATTCTTGACTTTTAGTGTTTAATTGACTTAAATTACTTAATACATCATATCAGTTTTTCTGTCTTTCAGTGTTTTGTGTTGATCGACACTCGACACTGACTGATACTCGTTTTTTGCAGGATACTTGTACAGTGCATGCCAATATTTAATTCTTTCAAAAATTTAGCTGTAACTTTCTGTTGGCCTAAGTTGACCAGAATTAATGGCATTATCATGATTTAGTATGATAAGCTATAGTCGTTTTTATTCTTTTACTGTGTCGTCTGCATATCTTAATATACCGTTAACCCGTAAAAAATGATGGGGGAGAGTGGTTATCTCCTTACCCATTTTTTGCATTATTACATTAAACAATTTTAAAATATAACAAGTAATGTAAATGCGTAGATTATCATTTTAATTTTTGTCTATGGTGGTCTTGCCCCCTCCTCACCACAGGGGGCTGCACACCATAGCGCCCTACGATTCCATTGAGATTTGGTCTCTCATGGGGGTACGCCCTCCAGTGTACCTATTCCAGTTCTATGGATCGCTACTGACCGGCAGCAGTACCTCTTACCCACGGCATGTGTCCGTATTGACGATCCTGGAGCTGCAGCCGACTACCTCGGTTCGGAATCTAGGCATCTACTTAGACCGTACTGTATCGATGAAACAACACGTGGCCAATGCCGTTGCCGGATGTTTCGATGCTCTACGATTGATACGGAGTATCCAACGATCCGTCTCCACTACAGTCCTTATAAGTCGCTGGTCAGTCAGTGGTCAGTGGTCAATGTGAACTTTGGAACTCGATCCCAGCTTCCCTCCGCAGACAATGTGGTCAGGTCACTTAGGCCAACAGAAAGTTACAGCTAAATTTTTGAAAGAATTAAATATTGGCATGCACTGTACAAGTATCCTGCAAAAAACGAGTATCAGTCAGTGTCGAGTGTCGATCAACACAAAACACTGAAAGACAGAAAAACTGATATGATGTATTAAGTAATTTAAGTCAATTAAACACTAAAAGTCAAGAATACAACATAGAAACAAATTTAATTTAAAAATGACCATAGGCAAACAAGGTAATACATGAATCCGGAGAAGACCTGGCTCTTTGGGAGGGGGAGTTTCTTTGGTACTATGTTCTCTAACAGCATCCCAATCGTTTCCAGCTGTGTATGAGAAACAAGTGCTGACAAGACTGGACAATGGCAACGCCACCACTCGCAGGACTCCTAGTCCTTTGAGGAGATATCCTCAACCGTCTTCAGACGGTGCTGAACGCTGCCGCGCGTTTGATTCACCGGTCTGGACGGAGCGACCACATAACACCTCTACTGGTAGACCTACACTGGCTTTCAGTGCCAGAACGTATCAAATACAAGCTGGTGTCACTGGTGTTCCGGTGTCTGAATGGCATGGGCCCAGCATACCAAAAAAGACAGAACTGCATCGTGTCTCAGATCTCGATGGTCGACAACGTCTGAGATCGGCCTCCACTGCAGCGCTACTCGTCCCGCGAATGCGTCTTTCCACCGTGGGTGATCGCGCATTTCCGTGGCAGCACCACGGGTCTGGAATGGTTTACTCCTGGCCATTCAACACTCACCATCACTAGATGCGTTTAAGAGCACTTAAAGACCTGGCTATTTGAACTAGTTATGATTATGTTTTGACATTGTAATGTGTTCACGTAGTCTTTATGAATTAGTTACCACAGTAATCTTAACTTTAATAATAATAATAATAATAATAATAATAATAATAATAATAATAATAATAATAATAATAATACTCACATAATAATAACAATACTCACATAATAATAATAATAATAATAATAATAATAATAATAATAATAATAATAATAATAATAATAATAATAATACATAATAATAATAATAATAATAATAATAATAATAATAATAATAATAATAATAATAATAATAATAATAATAATAATAATAATAATAATAATAATAATAATAGGGCTGATGTTAATCGGTTGGCGCTTAATCCAAGCAAAACAGAACTACTTTGGTTTAGTAGTCCGCGCGTGAAAGCATCTCATTCCTCGTGAGTCGGTTTGGGTGGACGATGTGGAAATAGTCCCCAAAACTGAACTGCGACTCATGGGAGCGCTGATTGACGAGACTCTCTCGACAATCCTAAACTAGTTTTGGCTCCTGACACCACAATAATCCCTGTTCCAACTGCTAGAAATCTCGGATTCAAATTTGACTCTTTTCTAAACTTCGAATCACAAATCTCCCAACTTTCAAAAGCCTGCTTTATTCATATTCGCGACCTTCGCCGCCTACGTCCTTGTCTTGATATTAAGACTGCGTCCACAGTCGCCACCTCTATAGTCCACTCCAAATTAGATTACTGTAACTCCCTCTACTATAACCTTCCCAAAGCCTCCATCAACAAATTGCAATCAATACAAAATGCTTTAGCTTGTGCTGTTACTATGTCACCTAAATTCTCCCATATTTCACCCATACTAAAATCATTACATTGGCTTAAAATAACTGAACGTATCCAATATAAGATAATAACACTTACATATAGCTCACTTCAGTCATCAAAACCTGTCTACCTTAGATCACTAATAACCCCTCAGCCTCCACGACCCACACGTTCATCATCTGACCTCACTCTGTCACGCCCACTGAATCAGTCATCCCTGAAAATTTGCAACCGTGCCTTCTCATACGCCTCACCTGAACTTTGGAACTCGATCCCAGCTTCCCTCCGCAGACTTGGACACTTTCAAACAATAAAATCTGAATCCTCATTTCCTATAATTCCTGCATTATCTCCTCAAGTCTTCAGGCCTAAGCTTAAATCATTCCTTTTTCTAAAATCATATCCTCCATAGCTGTAACAACCTAGCCTCACTGCCCTTTGGATGTTGACTATTGTCTGGCTGATCACATACCTTCCCCATAGCTATTTTAAGAGAGGCTGAGCGCCTAAGAATAAGCAGCTACTGTTGTGCTGCTTTCCAAGGCGCTATAGAAATCCACGAGATTTTACTTTACTTTACTTACTCTCGTTCTCGGGTCACATTGCGAATGTCTCCAGGCTTGGATTCTTTCATTTGAGAAGAATAAAAGCTATCCGCCGATATCTCCCCATATCAGATACAATCAAACTGGTCCGTGCGCTGGTATTGTCGCGCATTGATTATTGCAATAGCGTCTTGCTGGGACTGCCTATGCTGAGACTCAATTGCCTTCAATCGGTGCGACTGATATTTGGTCTGAAGTGGAATGCTCATGTGTCGCAGCCACTGAAAGACCAACTTCATTGGCTTAAGATTCCTGAGCGGATTGTTCTGAAACGGTGCTGGCTCACGTTTCGGACTCTGTACGACCCGCACTGCCCCACCTATCTACGTGACCTGATACAACCTGCTCCATCAGCGCAACGGCGCTCACAGCTCCGGTCGAGGATTCGCAATCCGCTGCTGGTCCCTCCTCCGGCAAAGGCTATAGTCTTCGGGGACAGATCCTTTCGGAGAGGCAATCCAGTGCTGTGGAACACCTTACCGAAGGAGGTCACTATGGAGACCACGTCCGGAGCGTTCTAAAGAGTATTAAGACGCATCTGTTCAGAATTTCTTTTTGTTGTTAGGTGCCTTTGACTTTAGCCTTAGTTATGCCTACGGCGCCGAATAAATTGTCCAGTATAAATAAATAAATAAATAAATAAATAAATAAATAAATAAATAAATAAATAAATAAATAAATAAATAAATAAATAAATAAATAAATAAATAAATAAATAAATAAATAAATAAATAAATAAATAAATAAATAAATAAAATAATATCACATACATACATACATACATACATACATACATACATACATACATACATACATACATACATACATACATACATACATACATACATACATACATACTGCCCCTTTTGGTTATACGGCTCCTTTTGGGCTTTCGGACCCAAAGGGGCTTTGTCTCCCAGGGAGGGCTGGGATTTTTCTTTCCAAGGGGCTGTGCCTCCAGTGTAGGATAAAACCTCCACGGGAGCTGGGGCTAGGTCTCTCACGGGATGCTGCGCCCCCAGTAAGGCTAAGGGCCTCACATGGGGGCTGCGCCCCAGTAGGATCTGCGGCCCCACATGTGGGACTGCACCCTAAGGGAAGCTGCGCCCCTACATGTGGGGCTGCGCCCTACGGCAGGCTGCGCCCCCAGTAAGGCCTACGGCCTCACATGAGGACTGCGCCCCAGTAGGACCTGAGGCCCCCACGTGGGGCTGCGCCCCTCAGTGGGGCCTACGGCCTCCCTTGGGGGCTTGAGCTTGGTCTCCGACGGGAGGCTGCACCCCAGTAGGGTCTACGGCCCCACGTCGGTTGGTGCTTGGCTTACGACGGGAGGATGCGCCCCCTTTCCAGTAGGGTTTACAGGCTACGGCCCAGCAGGGAGGACTGCGTCCCCGGTTGGGCCTACGGCGCCACATGGGGTACTGCGCCACCCAGTGCTGCCGTACAAACGTGCATTCAATCAGGACGATTCGTTCAGCTGAAATGAATACGCTTCGTCAAACGCTCCGTCGATTGTAAAGTTTCGTTGCCAATGGCAGCAACCTCCTCCAGCATCTGCCGTGTATCGTGACTGACAAACTTGTCTTGTCTTGTCTTGTGTTCAACCGTCTTCGCTCCGAAGATTGGTTGCATTATGAACTGTCATCTTCCAGATGTTACGATCTTCTGCTCTTCTTATCGCCTGCTCGATAGTGAGTCCTGTCTATTCTTTGATGTTGTCTTCCCACTTTTTTCTTGGCCTGCCTCTTTTTCGTGATTGTGCCCTGGATTATATCCTTCTCCGGACATTCCTGCTTTGTTCGCATAATATGTCCCCAGTATTTCAGTTTTCTTTTTCTTTACTGTTTCCGGTAGGGTTCTTTGAACTCCTGCTTTATCCATTACCCACTTATTAGTCTTCTTTGCTTTCCAAAAACTCTCATTATTTGTCTTAAACCTTTCATTTCGAATGCCTGTATGCGCCGTTCATCTTCCTTCATTATTGTCCAGCTTTCACAGCCATATGTGGCGACCGGCCACACCATTGATCTCATTAACCGGACTTTTGTGCTCACAGGGATGTTGTGACTTTTCCATATTTTGTTTAATGATGTTCCCGCCCCACGTCCTTTATTCAATCTGCTTCTTATGTCGGCTTTGCTTGAAGTGTCGTCTGATATGATGGACCCTAAATATGGTACTCTGAATTTTGATGTTGCAGCTCTTGTCTTTTGTTACCATTACCTTGGTTTTATCAATATTAATCATCATGTTGTATTTTTTTTACAAAAACTTACAAAGCGAATTATTATATAAGATTGTAGGCCTATACTATTCCGTTTAGTTTATAGTTTGTAGCCTCTTCCAATGCGTCCTTTTTAGGAATTATGTATATAGGTAGAATAATAAGGGGAATAATAGGCTTTCTGTAGTTCGTGTTAATGTTATGTACAAATCTGGCCCGCGGCTACTATAAGGGTTTTTATGTGGCGCGCTATATGGAATGAGTTTGACACCCCTGACCTAGAGTATACACAAACGTACGTTAAATCTCGCTGTTATACCGACCAATGTGTTTTATGTTGATCGACATTGGACACTGATAGATATTCGTTTTGCAGGATACTTATACAATATACTGTACAGTGATGTACAGTGTACATGTTCTGTACAGTGCTGAAAGTCAGCCGGAACGCGGCGGAACGAAGCTCCGGCACCTTTTAGGACCATTAAATTTTTGTTGCTTGTCAGGGCATTTAAAAATAAAAAAATAAAAAATATAAGAACGACCTTTCTCTTTTTTGCTTGTCAGGACATTTGAAGAAGAAAAAATTAATAGAAAAATATAAGAAAAATATAAGAACGACTTTTTGCTTATCAAGGCTTTGGTGAGCTCCTGCGCCTTTTTCACAGACTTTCAGCACTTCTGCACTGCTGATACAGTACATGTCAATATTTATTTATTTTAAAAACAATTGATCTGTAACTTCTGTAAGTTGACCAGAATGAATGGCATTATCATGATTTAGTATGATAAGCTATAGTCGTTGAGTGCAATAGAATAGGCTTTGATGGCGTGGGGCAGTGCGTTTTCTTGACCGTGCAGTGATACACAAAAAGTGCAGTGATTAATGGGCAGTGTTAAAATTACAGTTTTCTTCGTTTTGTGCAGTGATCAATTTTCCTGACGAACTTTTTTTGCTTCTTTTTTGATTGATTGATCGATCGGGGTTTATAATATCCAAAAGAACAATGTACAATTACAATAGCAAGTAAAATAATTGAAATAAATGTTGTGCAGTCAAATAGTTACAATGACACTGAAAAGGCTTTGAAAATATAAGCGTGGCTAATTGACATACAGTAAGTTTGAGAGAATGAATAATAAGCATTAGAAATATATAAGAAATGAATTTCTTGAAATTCCTCGTGACAAATTAGAGAGTAGGATATAGAGTGAATAAGAACATCACTATAATCAACACAAGGGTTAGTAAAGAAACAAAAAAAAACCAAAAGGGAGGAAACTCCCGCCAGTAGGTACCTTGGATAAATTAATTAAAATAATCAAAACCATGCAACATAAATGTACTACAGGACTTCAACCCCAGAACATGAGGAAGACGACGTGGATAAATTTTATGAAGTAGAACAGGCAAAAGAGCATATGCAAATCACAGGAAGTGCTAATAGTCATGAAAGATCTAAATGCAAAAGTAGGAAAAGAAAGGAGTGGCAGTTGGGCCATATGGACTATTAAAGTAAAGTAAAGTAAAGTAAAATCTCGTGGATTTCTATAGCGCCTTGGGAAGCAGTACAACAGTAGCTGTCTTATTAGGCGCTCAGCCTCTCTTAAAATAGCTATGGGGAAGGTATGTTATCAGCCAGGTCAACGTCCAAAGGGCAGTGAGGCTAGGTCAAACTTACTGTATATATTATTATTATTATTATTATTATTATTATTATTATTATTATTATTATTATTATTATTATTATTATTATACAACGAAGAGATTTATGTGGCAACTAATACAGTGACTGCGTGGACACATTACACATTATAAATTACAATAGCTCAAAGTGAAATCGCCAAGTTTTGAGTCTCTTCTTGAAGGTGTCTGGCGTTAGGGAGAGTTGAACTGAAAAAGGCAGGCGGTTCCATGCCATTGCAGCAGTCACGGGAAAGGCACGATCGCCTACAGTACGAAGGCGCCTCAATGGAACGACCAGAGAAGCGGTTCTAGCATCTCAGGCGACGCCGACCTGCCTGATCTGCGACTCGTGCTAATTCTGTCGCTAGGTGCTCTGGCCCTATACCATTCAGGCAGCGGTAAGCCAGCGTTGCTAACTTAAACTGAATCCGCTCCGGCATTGATAGCCAGTGTAAGTATCGTATAAGCGCATTACGTGTTCACGATAAGGGACCTGGAAGATCAACCTCGCCGCTGCGTTCGATACGACCTGGAGACGGTCCAGCAGGTGTTTCGGTGATCCGGCGAATGTCGCGTTCCCCGTAGTCTAGTTTGGTCAGTACCAATTATGAAACCAGTGACTTGAGAGCGGTGACTGACACTGACCTTCGTACAATTCTGATCAGCCGGAGTGCGTTGAAGCAGCTGGCAATTGTCTTCGAGACATGGGTCCTCATCGATAATGTGCTATCGATGTGGATCCCGAGATTCCGGACAGACAATACTGGTTGCACCTCAAGTCCATCGATGCTGATACAGGTCGTCGGTGTCAAGTGTTTCTGACGCTCAGAGGTGATCCATAATACTTCAGTCTTAGTAGCATTGAGTTGCAACTGATGTGACTTCAGCCACCTGGTCACCTCGACCAGGCACCTAGTGACACGCTGCTGGAGCAGATGAACTGCTGCAGGAGGGCTGCTTCCATATACTTGCGTGTCGTCAGCGTAGAGGTGTGCTTGGAGCCCGAACCGTTGGACAATGCTTATCAGGTCGGCGACGTAGAGCGCGAAGAGAATAGGCCCTAGTACGGAGCCTTGGGAAACTCCACGTACTACACGGGTCGGCGGAGTGGTTGAGCCTGCGCAACATACATGCTGCACCCGATTCGTTAGATAGGAGGAAAACCATAGTAGCACTCGACCGCTCACTCCATACGATGTCTCCAACTTCTTCAGTAGTGTACCATGGTCCACCGTGTCGAAGGCGGCGGTGAGGTCCAGCAACACCAAGACCGCTACATCCCCGGCGTCCAGCGCTCGTAGGATGTCCAGCGACACTTTCAGAACTGTGGTTTCGGTTGAGTGATGTACCCGATACGCGGACACTAGAGGTCTGAAAGGAGATTGTAGGTCGTTAGATCGTTGATGCGACACGAGCCGCTCGAGCAGTTTCGACAGCACCGACAGGTTGGAAATCGGTCTGAACGACTTAATATCAGCGGTATCCAGGTTGGGCTTCTTTGAGTCTAGGAGTGATATAGGCGGATTTGAAGATCTCCGGTACCGATCCAGATGACATCGAGCGATTGAAGTGTTCGGATAAGAATGGTGCGAGGATATAGGACGACTCCTTGAGAAGAGCGGTCGGGATAGGGTCGCTCGCACACTGCTTGTCTGGAAGTGCTCGTATCTCTGCGGCCATTTCGTCAGGAGACAAAGGCTGGAACGAGCTGAGAGAGCACTGAGTAAGTATTGGGCTGAACGTGGGCGAGTCGTGCTCTGCGACTGATGTGTGTGCCAAGGCATCTTTGTCGTGAAGATATTCGGCGAAGTCGTCGGCTGAGGGTGTCTCATGGGCTCGAGTACGGCCACGACCGAGTAATGTATTCAGAGACTGCCATAAACGTCGTGGATAAATCCGTTCTGAATCTACTTTGTTATTCCAGAAGGCTTCTCGCTTCCGGAGAAGAAGTCTATAAGCTCTCCGGAGCTCCTTCCAGTCTGATTCGAGCGTTGCAGCATCGCCAGGATCGGCGTGGGTCGACCTGGCTTTCCGTTCGGCAAACCGCATCTTTCTCTTAGCTGCACGACACTCATCGTCGAACCAGGAGTCTGAGGGGCGACGTCGACAGGTCGCTGTCGTCACTGGCACCAGCCTCTCAACAATGTCAGTGGATCTCTTGATCGTATAATCGAGCCATTTCGTCAACGTCCATCATGGGCCAAATGGCCGGTTGACAAAGTTTAGAGGTCGCGACGAGCTCATTCAAAAACGCAATGGTGTCGACTTTACGCTAGGCACGTCGTGTAATGGAGACGTAGACCGGACGAGGCCTGGTTAGCGGCAGCGACCAGCTAACCAGATGGTGGTCGGATAGCCCTACGTCTATTACACGCGTCTGTGGTGACACGGTGCCACAATGAAACGCTACATCTACTACACTACATTACACTACATCGAGCATTCCTCCGCCGACGTGCGTCGCATTAGTCGGTTGGAAAGTAAAGACTGGGGAAATGAACGAAACAAGAGAAAAATAAGGTGATTGGTGCGAGGAAAACGAATTAATCATCACAAACACATGGTTTGGAGAAACACCTAGAGAAGAATGTGGACTTGGAAGAACCCAGGAAAAACAGTAAAGAATCAAATTTATTACATAGCAATTAGATAAAGATTAAGACATGCAGTGAAACAATCAAAAGCATATCCAGGCGCAGACTGCGACAGTGCTCACACACCATTGATTGATTGTCAAAATGTCCATAAAATTCAAGAAGGTTCAAAAAAGTCAATTAAGGGAACAACATGACCGGAAAGCGATGACAGAAAGAAAGACAGAAGAATATGAAATTAAGCTTCAAAACAGATTCCAAGTACTAGATGGAAACGAAGACATGGACAATGTGGGAGGACTTTTAAAAACAACACTAGATACTACACAAGAAATGGTACCTAAAAGCAAAAACGATACAAACAGAAATGGATTAAACAGGAAATCGTGGACACAATGGAAGAAAGAAGACAAACAAAGAAGAAATATGAAACAGATTACAGACAACTCAATAAGGAAATAAAAGAGGAATGTATTAAGACAAATGAACTATGCAAATGAACAGCACAAAGAAATAGAAACGCAGAGGAATAGAGAGAATATGTACCGCAAGATAAAAGAATTATCAGGAAAAAAGAGACAAAATACAGATAGCACAATAAAAACAAAGAAGAGGAGCGTAGTGATGGGAGAGAAAGAGGCAAGAAAAGATGGGAATAATATGTAGAAAAACTATACCACGATAAGAGATGGGATAAACCTATAATGGGAATAAAGAGGGGCCTCCAATAAATACAGAAGAAATAAAGGCAGCACTAAGCAAAATGAAAAAAACAAAGCGCCAGTACCAGACGGAATAACAACAAAGGTGCTAATAGCAGCAAGGGAAACAGGAATGCAGAGGATAACAATACCGCTGTACTATAGCATGAAATATATGAAAGAATACCGAAATAATTATTTAGATTCATATTTATTGCAATACCTAAAAAGCCAGGAACAATAGAATGTCAAGAGTACAGAACAATAAGCCTCATTAGCCATGTGATGAAATTTCTATTAAAAGTACTTTTGAACAGGGCAAAAGTTAAAATTAGGGTAAGAGCATCTGAAGAACAAGATGAGTTCAAAGAGGGCAATGGATGTAGCAATGCGTTATTTATACTAGAGATTATTAGTCAAAGATGCATAGAGATGCCAAAGGATTTGTACATATGCTTAATAGATGACGAGAAAGCATTCTATAGTGTCAAACATGAAGAACTGTTCAAATGTCTGGATAACATAGCCCTTGATGGGCAGGACACGAGGATACGTCAAAACCTGTACTGGGATCAAGAAGCAGCGAAAAGAGCTGAAGGAAAAATAGGAAAATAGATACAAATTTTAAAAGGAACAAGGCAGGGATGCTGGTTAAAACAAGATTTTTACAACGAATATGGGGAAGAGATAATGCACAAAATAGAAGGATTAGAAGGGATAAGGATAGGAGGAAAGAATATAAAAATAACCTACGATATACAGATGACACCACACTAATGGCAGACACACGAGGAAAAGAACACACGTTATTAGACAGTGACAGAATATAGTGAAAAGAAAGGATTAAGAATAAATACAAAAAGACGTACTGTATGGTCATAACAAAAAAGAAAGAAATTCCTAGGTGTAGACTAGGGGAATAGGGGATAGAAATAAAACAGGTAACTCAGTTCAAACATCCAGGAAGCATTTTCACAAGCGATGGAAAGAGTGAAAAGGACATTGAAACCAGAATAGGAATGGCGCAGAGATGCCAAAGGATTTGTGCCCATGCTTAATAGATTACGAGAAAGCATTTTATAGTGTCAAAAAATGAAGAACTGTTAATAAACTTAAAATTCAACTTAAAAAGATCCTCACTAATAAACACATTACAACAACAACACGGCTCAGAATTCTTAGAAGTTAAGTGTAAGTAAGTAAGTAAAATCTCGTGGATTTCTATAGCGCCTTAGCAAGCAGGCTGACCCTCCTGATAGCAGATCAATTCTGTGACCTGTCCAATATGTGCTGCAGTTCCCGCTGATCTGCGACCTCCACTGCCTGGCTTTCTGGCTAACCCTGTCTCATCAACACGCTTGCAGATCTTCTTCAGTGTGGATAGCGACAAATTTATTTTTTTCAGGATAGGCATTTTTATTTTTTAGCACCAAAACTCTGCTCCCCGTAGCGTCTGAATTCGCAGTTTGTCCTCCAAAGACAATTTCGCCATCTTTCTCAGACAAACTGAGCAGAAAATAATAAGGTCAGGATTAGACAGAGATTGACTGCAGCCAATCATAATGCTGCTGTGTTTATCTGTTGGACGTAAGTAACCTTGACATTGTCTGGCGCGACGAAAACGACGCTATTTTTAGAGTTAAAGACTAGACATTTTATTATGACGTTATATTCCAATGTCAATTTTTAAATGTGGGTCTCTTAAGTTTTTTGGGCAAATTTTGGCCATATTTCAGCAAACACTAAACTTGACAAAGACATCAGCATTAAATTTGGCAATTATATCAGAAACATGTCCTGATATAGCCTATAAATTTAATTTAAATCGCTACACACGCGGCCGATCTATAAAATATCATAAAGGGGACCACTTTTCACTTTTACACCCTGTATACTTGCGTTATGTAGCTTTTGATTGCTCTCATCAAAAGGTCTTTGCTAATAATATTAAAAATCTTCCAATTCCATAAGAAATAGGTTGAAATATGTGCCGTATAATAAATTATATTGTTTAATTAAATGAACACAATCCCTGAAAACTGTTTTGATATAATTGAGGATGAGGAAACAGTAAAAAGATTCTTCATGGCACCTTTAGAAATACAATTGGACGATAAATGTTTGGAGTGTCGGTTTTTTTATTAATTCTAGTGTGATAAAGTGAATGATAACTAATTCATTAATATAGTTGTAATTATACATGTAATATTTGTTGCTCTGAAGATTTTTGCTGCTGTTTCGTCCACAATTACCTCAATTTGTTTGTATATAATGGCAACGGCCCTCCGCTGGCTACGCGATATTATATATAATATTATTTATATATATATTATATATATATTATATATATATATATATATATATATATATATATATATATATATATATATATATATACCTCGGAACCATGGCCACGGCGGATGGCCTTGACGCCACAGCGTGGTAGGAAGAATGTTGTTGCTGTCCCGGTGAAGTTGATAAATCCACCGGATTCTTGGTTGACCACGAGAGCGTCTCCAGGAAAGATCGGGACGATGACCAGATGACACGTCGAGATGGGTGCTTAGGATCCGATGAGCCGGGACATCCTCGTCGAGGCTGGCGATGTGGCCGAACAAAGCCAGGCGGCGCTTGATTAATAGTTCGGCAAGCGGAGGCATTTCAGCTCGGGTAAGAACTTCTTGGTTCGTAATAAAGTCAGACCATTCAATTCCCATGAAGGAGCGGAGGCATTTCGTAGTATTAAAGAATATCAGTCGCAATTGAAATGGGTTTGAACTACTGTCCGATAAAATTAATAAAACTGCATTTCTGATAAAATTGCATGAAGCAGTAGAGTCTTCTTTTCGGCGAAAATGCATCCAGGTCGGAGAAACGTCCCTGGAACGGGTTTCCCAAGCTTGAAATTATATCTTGAACAAACACATGAAAAAGGAGTCACTGCTTCTTGGCTACATTTGACCAATTGTCACAGCGTGAAAAGTGATCGAAGTAGCTTATTGATAATTGATTCTCAAAAAGTGCCATTTTCTGATGGAACGATTTAACCTTGGAGTACAAATTTCAGATGAATGCCGTTTCACCTTGTATTTTAATATGAAATTCAGTAAAACGCATGAATAGATCTGCAGAAAATGCTAATTTCCAAAGCCTTTTACTTTCTGTGAGCAACACGGTAACACCAGTGGACGGCTTCTGACACCTGTCATTAATAATATTTAAATCTCATTTAGAAGATAAAAAATCGAGTCAGGCTTTTCTCACAGCAAAGTCATTTAACTGAAGTATTGTAAGGTAGGCCTGAAAACTCACAGTCAATTTCCATTATGATATAAAAGAAAATTCAAAATTGGCGATGGACGAGCACATGAGATGGCACATATCTACGGTAAAGAGTAAAACAGCTCAAAGTTGAAGCAAGTTAAAATGAAAGCCTATGTCTCTTTGACACAGACGGTGAAAAAGAGATTCCTATTTTGCGCATGTTAATCATTTCTTGTCGCGGGTCGGATTAAAGGCCTTGGTGGGCTGCATCCGGCCCATAGGCCGTACTTTGAGACCCCTGCTGTAATACACACTTCTTTCTTCTTTTAGGTGCCATGCATTGTTGCGTCGGCGGCCATGGACTTCCACTTTTCTCTGTCTCTAGTGCTCCTCAGGAGTTCGATGTTATTTTCTACCCCATTTCCTCTCTCATTCTGTCTGCATATTTTAATCTTAATCTTTGTTTTCTTCTTGATCTTTTTGTCTTCCATGGGACCTTTAGCATCCTCCTACAAAGCCACATGTCCACCGCTTCCAATTTCTTTTTAATCTTGTTTTATATGTTCCACGTCTCAGCTCCACATAACAAAACTGACCATACATAGCATCTAAACACTCTGAGCCTTGTTTCTTTTAATATTTTCTTGTTCGTTAATATTTGTTTATAAATGCAGATTTTGCCATACCTATTCTTGTTATTATGTCTTTATCACTTCTTCCATCACTTGTAATAATGCTTCCCAAATATTTGAAAGAAGTTACTTGTTCTATTTCTCTTCCATTTGTTAAGATCTTGCATTTCGGCACTTGAAAAAGTTGAAAAAAGTTGAAAAAATCAGATGATAGTCCGCACCGCGTTTTCAATCTCTTTAAGATCTTTATCCTTTCCCCTATTCCCCATCTAGTCTAATAGCTGCCTCCTTGTTTCCGCTATTAATCTTTTGTCTTTTCCGTCGATTCCTGTTTTATTCAGGATTTCAAATAAGCCTTCGTTTTTTTATGTTGCCGAAGGCCTTCTCATAATCAATTAAGCATAAGTAAAGAATTAAAGATCTCTTTGCTTTTCGATACATCTTTCACTCAGAATCCTTAAAAAACAAAGACTGCATTCCTACAACCACTATCTTCTTCGAAACCAAACTTCACTTATTTGATCTTTTATTTTTCCTGCTATCTGTAGCAGTACTCTTATAATTATTTTGGTAAGGGGCTGTCCATTAATGATGTCAACAATTTTGGGCAATTTTTGACCCCCCCCTTGTCAACAACTGTCAACTTTCAGTTACCGCCCCATAATTACGTCAAAACTTTTGATCCCCTAGATCAATGGCAGGTCCCAATAACAATGTTAATATTTTTGCGATGATGACCATTTTTTCCCTTTTTGCTCGTCGAGTGTCAAAATGTGATGGTTGTGACCTTTTGCCATGCTTTTTCATTATAATAAGTAGTATTCCATGAAATTTCCTAGTTTTTTATTATTTGTAAAAGTTAAATTGTTGACGTCAACTTCTCTTGACCCTCCCTGTCAACAACTGTCGAACTTTTTAAAATCCCCTCCCCCTAAATTGTTGACGTAATTAATGGACAGCCCCTAACATGACTTATGAAGCTTATGGTGTACTCTACATTCCCTTGTGCCTACTTTTTCGGTATAGCTACAAAGATTGAACTGCATAATTCTTCTGGTCAAACTCCTTTTCGTAGAATGAGTTTATTTCCGTTAGTTTTGATTTCCTATTTCTCCTGCGAATATTATCATCTCTGTTGTTATTTTGTATAAACCAGCTACTTTGTTGCTCTTCATTTTCTTCAGTACTTTGGCGATCTCTTCTTCCTGGATAGGTTAGTCCGTCTATTTCCTTTATTATTGGTTTTTGTCCACGATCGTCGTGATACAGCTCTTCTATATAATCTTTCCACCTTTCGCGTATCTTTTTTTCTTCCATTAGCAGTTTCCCATCTGTTGAATTTATACACGAAGTGCCAAAGCAATTGAACCTCCCCTTCTTTGACTCATTTATATATATATATATATATATATATATATATATATATATATATATATATATATTATATAATATATATATATTATATATATATATATTTATATATATATATATATATATATATATATATATATATATATAACTTTATCCTCTTGTGTATATTTGTTGTGGTTCGACTCTCTTCTAATTCTTGACATTTGTTGTTTATCCATTCTTCTTTTGCCTCCCTGCATTTCTTCTTTATGCTTCTGTTTAAGACGTTATATTTTACATCATCTTTATCTTTTAGTTTTTCTTCTTTCTTCCATCATATACATTATTTCTGTTTTCATCCATTGTTGTTTTCTTCTCCTCCTCTCCTTGGACAGTAACTAGCTAGTCCCAAGCTAGTCCTGACTCCAGATACCACAAAAACCCTGCTCCAACTGCAAAAAAATCTTGGTTTCAAAATTGATTCATCCCTAAATTTAGAATCACAGATCTCCCAACTATCGAAATCCTGCTATGCCCATATTCGCGATCTACGTCGCCTCCGTCCTTGCCTTGACACCAAAACTGCATCCACAATCGCCACTTCAATAGTCCATTCCAAACTGGATTACTGCAACTCCCTTTACTATAACCTCCCAAAAACCTCCATCAACAAATTACAATCAATTCAAAATGCACTAGCCCGAGCAGTAACCAAATCACCAAAGTTCTGCCATAGTTCACCAATACTGAAGTCACTACAATGGCTTAAAATATCCGAACGTATACAGTACAAGATAGTAACGATTACTTCAGTTGACTTCATTCGTCAAAACCGGTTTACCTTCGTAAACTCTTATCGCCTCAGCCTCCCCGACCTACACGATCATCTCATCTCACACTTTCACGCCCGTTAAATCAGTCATCACTCAAAATCTGCAACCGCGCTTTCTCATACGCCGCACCAGAACTTTGGAACTCAATTCCAGCCTCCCTCCGCAGCCTACGACATGGTCAAACAATAAGCTCCGAATCCTCATTTCCTTTAATTCTTCACTCCTTCACTGTCTCCTCAAACCTTTAGGTCTAAACTTAAAACCTTCCTATTCGAAAGTCATTTCCCCATAGCAACAACAACCTGACCCGCCGCCTCATAGATACACTGACCTTTGCCCGGCCGACAAACCACCCTGCCTATAGCTATTTCAAGAAAGATTAAGCGCATAAGAATAAGCAGCTACTGCTGTGCTGCTTTCCGAGGCGCTGTAGAAGTTAACGAGATTTTACCTTACCTTACCTAGCTTAATTAAAAGTTAATTAATTGTTGAACAAAACCAAATTGTTGAACTAAGCCAAGAGTAAATAGACTATTATGGCTGAATTTTTATCACTTTCTGATATAATATCCATGGTCGCCGACGTAGCAATACATGGCACATGAAGAAGAAGAAGAAGAAGATATAATATAATAATAATAATAATAATAATAATAATAATAATAATAATAATAATAATAATAATAATAATAATAATAATAATAATAATAATAATAATAATAATAATAATATAGCATTGAGACTAATCATCAGCTTAACACACACTATTATGCCGACGATATTCAATTGTATCATTCTCACTACCCTGATGACGCTATGCAAGCAGCCGAATTATTGTCTAATGGCATTGGACAAATTCAGGAATGGCTAAGCGCGAATAGACTTAAATTAAATCCATCGAAGTCAGAACTGATATGCCTGGGACAGAAGCGGCAGATCAAAAAAGTAATGCTTGACCGAGTCAGGGTCGGCTCTGATCAGATTCTACGCTCAAAGGTCGTTCGGAATCTAGGCGTGTTCCTTGATGAAGATCTGTCAATGGCTGATCACATAAGTAGGGTGGTATCAAGAGGTTTTCTTGAATTGCGTAAATTAAGATCGATAATAACCTCGGTGACGCGTGAGGTGGCATTGACGCTGGTTCATGCGCTGGTCTGCACACGGTTAGACTACTGTAATAGTCTATTGGCTCAAATTAACGGCACGCAGTTAAAGAGACTACAATCATTGCTGAATGCAGCTGCTCGGTTGATAACTGAGACGCGAATGAACCAGCACATTTCGCCAGTTCTTCGTGAACTACACTGGCTTCCGGTGATCTACAGAGTACAGTTTAAAATTATCTCGTTGGTGGACAAATGTCTTCGTGGAGATGCACCAGAATACCTGCAAACTGAATGTAGGCTTGTTCGATCATCTGATAGGGCTCATGGATTAAGATCATGTGACACGCGATTACTCGTCATCTCTCGGACTAATTAAAAATTCGGTGATCGTATGTTCTCGAAGCTTGGCCCAGCCTACTGGAACACTCTTCCGTCAGAACTTCGAGATCGAATTACTACACGGGACATTTTTCTATCGAGACTGAAGACGTTTCTTTTTTAACAATCAGCAGCGGCGCATTAGTGTTTTAATGCGCTTCGTAATGTTCTATCTAATAATATCAGCAATCAAGAGTGACCAGAACAACGACAACAGACAACATCAACTTTTCCTGCACTAACTTTGGAGCAATCCGTAAAGTACGTCACGCTATCTTTGGCATTTTGACCGCCTCCCCTGTCAAAAAGTGCCACAAATCTCGGACCTTCCTTAACCTCTTAACTGGGGATCCCGGATATATCCGTCCATTTTACATTGAGTTACAGTTTAATACACGGTTAAGGGGTTAAAAGTACGTCGCAAATCCTAGACTCCTGCGGCGCAGTTTCTTTGCCAGACGCGGCCGTTATGCGACCTCCATGGCTTCAGATGCATTGAACAGAGGACGTCACATGACGCCTCCAGCGCCCTGCAGTACCAAAATAAGGACGTCAATTGACGTCTACAGTGCTCAACGTGTTAAAGCGTCGTCGAAAAATTACGTCACGTAGGTTCACTACTTAATGTTTCAGAGTTTCTTGTTCAATTTTCTGCATCAAAGCAAATCATTTCTTTTCACAATAACAACGAACCTCAAATATAGTGTATCTCGGGCAAAAAGTGTTAATGATCAATTAAAAATGTTTCTTCTCATGTATATTTCTAAAGTCTTGCTTATGCGGAAAGTGTGACGCCACGATGGTCCTTACCCCTACGCTCTACCACAAACTGTCGCACTTTCTTAGACTTCTTCCCTCAATCTTTAAGAACTTTATGGACCGCCCCTTGAAGGCTTTTGACCTCTAATGTTTTGACGCTTATGCCTATGAGCGCGATAGATCAATACAAAATTAGCAAGAATCTATAAACCGTTGTTCCAAAAGGCAATGGCAATGAATTTCTGGTGGTCAAACTATATAAAACCATCAATTCTAGCGAATGGCTCAAAGACTGTGTTACGATATTTGTTTGCCTTTCATTTATGATAATTTTGCAAGTAAGAATACCTAGATAGAGCGCGGATTAGTTTTTTTACTCAATCATAACTTCCAGACTACATCCAGATTTTCTCATCTCAGCGATAATGCTCCACGGTTGCGTACAGCTGTTGCTCCGAAGCGTCTAACCGCCTGTGATTCGGTGGTATGCAAGCATACCACCGGTGTGCATGCTGGTGCTCTGCGTATTACCGTTTCCCAAAATAGTTAACACACAAACCCACGATAACACACGTAAGCACACACTCAAACACACACACACACACACACACACAACACACACTATTGCATTAGCTGTAAGAATCAGCCGTACAAATACAAATGGTATTCAACATGTGTAGACGAAGCTTGCGTTTACGAAACAAGATAAACTGTTAAACTGGAATCAGAAGAATTATTAGTGATATCATTCGGCCCAAGCCGAAATTATTCATTGCACGCCAATCTGTCGAAGAGGCGATGAAAACCCGCATATTATACTTGTACATTTTAATATCTGTTTATAAAAAGTCCGACTCCATCAATCCAAAAGAGACTTACAAGCACTCGTGGTAAGCAGCAAAAACTTGTAGTTGGCCCTAGACTTCAATTAATTAAGAATTTAAGATTAGCAATTTCTTCTAAATCGAGGATCATTGTTTTTAAAATTAAATCATTTAAGTAGAATCTAATACATATATTGTCATAATATTTCATAATATTCGAGCAGGTAAACAACTGACATAGATATCGGCAAATTCGGCAAGAATTGCAATAAGAAATTCAAAATTATATTGTAATAAAATACAATTTCAGCTCAGGTTTCATAATTCAAGGCTTGGTGATATGTTTAAACATTAGGATGCTTGCTGCTATGACCTGATTTTCTTTGATTAGGCAATACATCACGTTAAAGAGAATTTTTGATGGGTATGTGAAACAGGAGCCGCCGCCACCTTCAGGTATTAAAATGCTTGATATTGCTTAATTTTGTTTTTGGGAACATATGAACATTTCATATCGGTTCAAAGAATATCTGATATCACTTAGAAATTTGCGCCTTTCGCTTTGCTCGACAAGGACACTTAAAATCATATAATTTCGTGCATTATATATGTGTGTTACAGTCAAACTGTGAAACCAGTGATTTCACGAAATCCCTAAACAAGTTAGTCATTTCATTTCGTGAAGTCACCATTTCGCTTAGTGATTTCATGAAAACGCTAAAAACTCTAGGGATTTCGCGAATTTACTGAAAAAGTGGGTGTGGCATTACACAGTTTCACTAAAGGCTCATTCGAGCGTACTATTGTTCAGGTAGTCGGTCTGCACTTCGACCGACATAGCTGATAACAATGGATCAGTCAAGGTTTATAAAGGGAGGTTGGGGCTTCTGTCAGTAAAGGTTTGAAATGGCACAGGTTTGAAAATGGAACAGTCCTAGTATAGAAAATGACGGTTTGGGTAAACAACAGATGAAACCTTTATTAATTATTAGTCTAGGCAGTGGCTGGGCCAGACATGGGTCAATTACAATTGTAATTGTAATTCAATTGTAATTAATTACATTTGGTCAATGTAATTGTAATTGTAATTGATCTGTGGAAAGTTCGATTACATGTAATTTTAATTGTAATTGTCATGTGTGTGATTGTAATTGTAATTGAGCTATTGTAATTGTTTTATCCAATTACAGGAATGTGAGTTTTATAAGTTCTAATAGCGTATTAGCATGTATGAGCCGAAGTCTTGTCAGTCTATGAATGTATGACAGTGAATACATTGGATGGTTAGTGAATTGTCAAAGCACAACGGTTATTGGTAAATGGACTCACTGCTCTGGTCAGTTGGCTTGCAAAAATTTACTTTTTACTGCCTTTAAAATTGGAAGGGAACCAGCTTATCAGTTGTCTACTTCCTGTGTTCTGCGGCTGCGCTTTTTTGTGAAAGAAAGTTTAATGCCAGTAAAGATGAGCGTAAATCAAGCAGGAGTAATATGGAATTATTCTGAAAAGTCTGATAACTTTAATAATGCTGTTTCCAATGCAAATGTTAAAGTGAAGGTTTAAAGTGAAAGCCGGCAGGTTGTGTGGTGAATTAGTGTCATGCTCGAAAAAGGTTACTTCGAATTTGTTGACTCATTTGCAAGTTTGTGAAACTTTGTGTTACGGTTTTTTGAAATAGGCCGTAGCATATGACTTTGTTGAACTAATTTATGTTTATTGTTTTAGACACTTAAGTTTATTAAAAGAAGCAGAAAGAGGAATGAAAAGTAATTGTAATTGTAATTGTAATTGACATGTTTGTAATTGTAATTGTAATTGATCTCAATGTAATTGGCTGTAATTGTAATTGTAATTGTAATTGACAAAAATTTGTATAATTGTAATGTAATTGTAATTGCTTAAAACGTAATTGACCCATGTCTGTGGCTGGCTGCAGTTACTGAGCATCTATCTCTAAATAGACAAGTTGGCAATGTTCCCTCTAAGGCGGGCGCGTGGGCGCGCGCCCAAAAACGGGAAACATGCGCCCAAAGAAATCTTTTTTAATTGCCCAAAAATTTTGAAAATTTGCAGAAGGTGTATTATTTTTTAATGCAATAATGATTACATATTTTAAAATAGGTCGTTACCATCACTACTTGACCTGTATATTATTTTTCGTTAGATGTCTGACAAGCGCTTTGAGCACTTGGCAAGTGGTTTATTATGGTCGCGAAATTAATTATTAAGTAAAATTGCCCAAAAGTTAGTCAGGTGGGAAATTGTTGCCCAAGAGAAATTTCATGCGCACACGGACCCTCAAGAATTAGAGAGAACATTGTAAGTTGGCCTGCCGATTCTGTCAGTTATGGTTTGAAAATGGCACAGGAGAGCTACGAGGAAGAATTTCGAAAGAAGTTATTTGAAAAGTATGAAGCCTGTCAGAAATATCTTATCCCGAAAGAGGTAAATGCAAACCTAAAATATGAACACCGTAGTTATGCTTCAATTTCTTGTGTATGCTACTAATAAAGCCGTAGTTATAAGCCTACTCCAATTTATTGTGCATGCGTTAACCTTCCACTTTGAAAGTTGTTTATGTTAATTTCTTAATCGCACGATTAAACGTGCTTTAAAAAATTGATCGTTTGGGCAGCACTAATAATAATAATAATAATAATAATAATAATAATAATAATAATAATAATAATAATAATAATAATAATAATAATAATAATAATAAATTCCAGGAGTTTTTAGTGTGTTCATGAAATCATCAAGTGCCTGAATGAGCCTTTAGTGAAACTGTGTAATGCCACACCCACTTTTTTCAGTAAAATTCATGAAATCCTAGAGTTTTTAGCGTTTTCATGAAATCACTAAGTGAAATGGTGACTTCACGAAATGACTAACTTGTTTAGGGATTTCGTGAAATCACTGGTTTCACAGTTTGACTGTAACATATCCACCCTGAGGCAGCTGGCAAATAAAACATAGAATTAAGTTCAAGCCTTTATTTAAGCTACATCGACTTCAGTAAAGCCTTCGACAGTGTATGTGAAGAGAAGTGAAGAGAAGGACTTCGGCGATCCATGAGACACTTCGGTTACCCTGAGAAGATTGTAAGGATTCTAGAATGACAACTCTGATATGACAACGACAATGACAACTCTCAATAACTCTTACACAATAAGCGCTTTCAAACTAAACAGCACACTGAGCGATTGGCTTTATACAATTATTGGTGTCCTCCAAGGCTGCGTACCCTATGCTCTTCATTCAACATTGTTTTATAACTCGCTATTGCAAGAGGTCTACATGGTGTGATCACGGGAGTTCAGCGGTTTCCAAATTTGTTTGACCTAGCAACGTTTTTCTGCTCGTGGATGCTTTTTTCACCTAAAACCGGGAGCATATTTGATGTGCCGTCCCTATTCTGGAAAATGCGGGCTACGATTTTCAATCTTGAACAACTTAGTCCGTGCATCAACCAACCAGCCTCTGCACTAAACGGCCCTTGGCACATAAGGTCTACATCGCCCCGTTGCCATTGCTGTAGCCCTGCTCACCAATAGTTTCTGGCGTTTCATTGTTTATTTTATAGCTTTATAGGATGATATAGCGAAAATGGCGACACCCTTTCTTAATCCTAACTTTTTAATACCGATGGCCAGTTTTAATCAGACGCCTAGCCAGCTGCCATTCCGCGCTACGTGCGTCTGAGCCACTCTTGTCGTTCACTTTCTGTCTGTTCACCGAGACATTTACTGTTTGCGATGACACATATTTTCATGTTATTTTTGTTCGTTTTATCTTCACAATTGTCTAAATTCTCGTTTTTCTTCGTGTACCTCTGGCAGCAGCTCGCGTAACCCTAGGGGTACGCGTACCACCGGTTTTGGGAGCCGCTGTGTTAATGGACAAATTGTAAACAAATTGCGATATGCCCGATGACGTTGCTGCTTTAACAAATCCTAGTGCGCATGCGCCGAAACTTCTGACTGCATTCTGCGTTCGTCAAAACGGTTGTTTTTCGGTCGTTTCGTCGTAGTTTTGCCGAGTTGGTGTCTCAAATTCAACAGCTTTGGCCGCCCGCTCGATGCGAAACGTCTTCCCGCTCTTTTTTCGAACAATTACACGCTTCTGGAAAGTTTTTTTCGGGGCTGGATGAAATGGCGGGCGGCGGTGTGCACTCGGTACAGCGCGACACTCCTCTCGATCTGAGATCGTGCCGACAACGTAGTACGTACACTCGGTCATGACATAGGCCGCGCCGGACGAATATGCCTCGGTGTGCAGAGTGACGAAGAGAGCATGTGTTCACAACCAACATGGTCGCCTGTCTCAACGATAGCAATTTCACCATCTCGTTCCGCAGTCGGCGGCGTCCTTTGCTAACACCGACCGGCAACCACCGAAGACCGACAATAGAACTCCGATCCTGGTTTGGCGCCTACAGTATTCGGCTGCCAGCACGTGTTTTGTGCGTGCCCTTGATCGTCTATTCTTTGACGTTGCAATGCGCTTGTCAACAGCAGCTGAACAAACGCAATATAAATACCTAGTTTATTTACTTACTTACTTACTTACTTACTTACTAACAAATCAACAGAGGACCTACAGATCTCTGTAGAATACATCTCTACAGAGAGCAGCAGATGGGGCATGAAGATCAGTGCCACAAAAACACAGACACATAGCGAACCAAACCAAAATGCTTCTCTATTGTTATAGATAGAACACCTTTGAAACAAGTCAAGCAGATAATCTACTTGAGAGGAGTCATTGACGAAACTGGAAGATCAGAAATTATTATTATATTTACAGGTGGATCGGATTAGCTTGCAACGTGATGAGAATGCTGCAGAAGATATTGCAAATTAATAGCATCTGCCTTAAAACAGCAATAAGAGTCTACAAGGGTTGTAGACTACCAATTGTGTTTTTGTACAATTCTGAGACATGGACACTGACAGATGAACTTGGAAGGAAGCTCGCATGTTTTGAAATAACTTGCCTTAGGAGAATACTAGGGTTTCTAGAAGACGGCGCATACGCAACACTTACTAGAAGATTAGAAGCTTCACAAAAAGCTTCACAAATATGCACACGACTGTAGTGGTCGAATTCGGCTAGGCAGACTGAAATACTTTGGCCATGTTAAATTCCAACTGTCTACCATATCTGGCCCTACACGGCTTTGCCCATGGGCAAAGATCTAAAGGACGCCCGAGAAAACGATGGATTGACATGACTATTTCCATTTCTCTACTTCGTCTGCCGATTGTCATTATTTTGTTAAAAATGATTTTTGTCTTCCACATCCACGTCGACTGTCATCTTCACCGTTAAAAGATTTTTAAATGTAACTGTTTCTATTAGACTAGGATCCTGTTTGTCTTACTTGCCGCAAATAGGTTGTAGTAAATTAGACAAATTGAACGGCATTGTAATTTGACTTTAGATTTTCAGAAAGGTTAGATTTATTATTATTATTATTATTATTATTATTATTATTATTATTATTATTATTATTATTATTATTATTATTATTATTATTATTATTATTATTATTATTATTATTATTATTATTATTATTATACAGGACGATTTATTCGACGCCGTACGCATAGCTAAGGCTAAAGTCTAAAGGCGTCTAACAACCAAAAGAAATTTTAAACAGGTGTGTCTTCATGTTCTTCAAAAACGCTTCTGGCGAAGTCTCCATGGTGACCACCCTTTAATTTAAAAATAATATTCCCAAGAATTCTTGTATTTGGCCCGCGATGACATGAAAGACATGTCATTTGGCCCTCCGCCTGAAAACTATTGACACCCCAGATTTCTTATGAGTTATCTGTCTCTGTAGGCTACTCCCATTGTACCATCGATTGATACCTTGGGTATGAGAACTGGTGCTATAGAAGTTCATAATTATTATCCCATCCTTCTGTCTTTATTTCAGTATGAGTTTTGTCCGCTTCACTCGATTAAATGCTTTTTCATAGTCGACAAAGCGCACGTAAGATCTCAGAGGTTTTTATATATATATATATATATATATATATATATATATATATATATATATGTTCTTCAAAAACGCTCCTGGCGAAGTCTCCATGGTGACCACCCTTTAATTTAAAAATAATATTCCCAATACTCAGACCTATTGTCATTTCACAATTGTAATAATTTAAGTGTTGCTTTATTATTATTATTATTTATTATTATTATTATTATTATTATTATTATTATTATTATTATTATTATTATTATTATTATTATTATTATTATTATTATTATATTGATATAAAAGAGGTCTATTTTATACCTCTTTTTTCCCAGTGCCCTAAGAGTTTAACGTTCAACCCTGGTACCTTTGCTTTTCCTGAATCCGTCCGCTCGTTTGCTGCTCCACTTTCTGTGATCTTTTTTTCTATTGTCCCATTACTATCTGGTTTCCTCCCTGAATTACGTATTCATTTACTATTATTGCATGGATTCTAAACTGGATTGGTCATTCACGCAAGTGGTGGAAGGGTTTAAAAGTAAAATACTCAGACTTATTGTCATTTCACAATTGTAATAATTTCAGTGTTGCTTTATTATTATTATTATTATTATTATTATTATTATTATTATTATTATTATTATTATTATTATTATTATTATTATTATTATTACACTGTATATTATTATTAAAATACTTTACTATAATTTCATAAGTGTCATAATTTAAGTGTTGCTTTAATAGTGTTGCTTTAGGGTGCGCGGTGGAGCAGTGGTTAGCGCATTGGTTCAACTCCCGGGCGCGGCAGAAACTTTTTGGTTGTTTCTGTCCCTAGCCCCCCTCAGTCTGTGAACGAGTACAGAGGGTGTTAACTCAGCGGAGAGAAAAGCGGCGAGGGAAATGCTGGCAATCGCAATTCAATGTCAATTCAAACGTAGTCATGTCAAACTGAAAGCTCTCACCCTTCAGTTCTCCCGTACGGGTGCCTAAAGCCAATGGAGTGTACCTTTACCTTTAATTATAATTATATTATTGATTCGTTCAATGTCTTTGCAAAGCAAGAAATATTTTACATTCTGTAGAACGGCCGACAGATGTTTTCATTGGAATTAATGTGAACAGCTTCTATTCAATTAGCGAGCAATCAATGGTAAGAAAGAAAACTGTTTGAGTTAAACAAGATTTATTTAATTAAAAAATTTGCCAAGCAATAATAACTTAATAATAAATAATAAATAATGAATAATAAATAATAATAATAATAAGCAATAATAAAAAGAGTGTAGGTTCCCAGTCAAATTTGCACCCTAACAGACAAGTTATGAACGCTGCCAGTGACTGCCTTAACTAGTTAATAAAATACGAACTGTATGTATTAAAATATTGCGTACCGCAAGACTTTCTTCACGTCTTCCTAAATATATTTATTTATGCTGTTTATTCATACAATATTGAGTCATGACTGCTTAATTTACATGTAGTAAAATAGTAAATTACTGCAGTTTCATAATAATTTTTGCCAGTTACTGCTGTTATGTGACTGCAATGATTGTCACTACAGAACAAAAGCTTGCGGCTCTCCGCATATTCATGTGAATTTATATGCCCTCTTTTTAGTAAATATTTAAAAAATAGGACTATAGGTACACATATCAGTTTTATATAAGCCTTAGTCTGTGCGTAATTTTTACGACTTTTAAAGAAGGAAGTAAAGACGATAGTTTTAGCGATTTATTGATTCCCATGCGACAGAGGAAGATCGATATTCATGGATAATGAATGGATGCATGTAGTTGGATGATCACAAAGAATTCGCCTATTAAGTTATCTCGCAAAAAGTCTGAAAGCTAGTCGATAGTTGTTCACAGCTGTTGGAGAACTAGATGAACTAGAAAGAGAAGCCGAGACGTGATGCCCCAAGGCATCTCTTTCTAGTCTTCCCAGAAGCGCTGAACAATTAGAATAAAACCAAGTTGGTGTCGGTTTGTACCTGAAATTGGCCGTGTGTGCTGGAAGCACACAGTCCATTAGTTGCATGACAACACTCAATTATTTATTATCTCTGTCCTTTACGCCGTATTCCTTTAAACCATCAGTCACTTAACTCGAATCAGCATTTTCGGTAATCTTATTGTGAATGTCAGATAATCATCTTACTCTTAATCATTCTAAAACATAATTTTTTTAATTCGACTGCCACAACAACTGAACAAATTTAAACTCACTGATTTTAGCCCCAGATAATAACAAGTCTGAAAGCTAGACAGTCGATAGATAATAACCCGTGTTCTAACTGCAAATATATATATATATATATATATATATATATATATATATATATGTCAATACTACAATTTTAGGGGAAAATGGGACGTTTGCAATGGGGCAACTACCATTTTGCACGTTGTTTCTTTCTTTAGACTTCAATTCTCAAATGATTACCAAGTTCCGTCACGAAATTCCAAAAATTGCTATGTTTCAACCCGCCCTATTGGACTCATACTAACGTACTAAGAGGAGAATCATTACTCAGAACAGTCATTTAGATAAGTATATAAGGATGAAAGACAAAAGGGAGACCAAGGAAGATGCTACTAGACTGGATGATGAAAACAGATGCACAACGTCACAAGACCTACGCACAGATCAAAGAAGCAAGACGCAAAGAGGAATGGAAACAATGGAGCCTTGCAGCTATTCCAGGACAGAGAACACGATGATGATGAATGCGGTCTGTTATTATCAGCTAGTGTATCAACCAGATTTGAGTAATGGTGTAATGTGGCAGAATTTCGGTGATTTTGTAACTGTTGGAGTTTTCATATGGAAGTTATTGGAAGATTGTGAAACAGTGAGTTGCCGTCGTTGTAGTCTAACTTAGAGTCAACTGTTGAAGTGGTAATAGTAGGAGCAGTTTGAATATCAAGGTAGGTACGAAGGCGGTGCAGATCTCATAACAAGATTTCGATAGTTGGGATATGTGACCTTCTAAATTTAGAGAGGAGAGGAGTCAAAAGTAAATCCTAAATTTTTGCAGTATATATATATATATATATATATATATATATATATATATATATATATATATATATATATATATATATATATATATATATAATATATAAACCAATTAAATACTTGTTACTGCTCCCTATTTAATTTTATGACCTCTTTGTTTTGACACTGTTTAATATTATAATTGATTTTATACATTTTGGAAAGTGTGGTTTCGACAATAAGCTCGGCACGGCATGCTATATTCGGCAATGTTTAATGCTAGCCAGTGGCGTAGCAAGGCAAAGTGCCGCTTGGGACGAAAATAAAAAGTGCCGCCTCCGAAAACTATAACTTCCAGCAACTCCCCAAAAATCTCGACAAGCAAAAAAGGTCTTCGCATTTCGTAAAATAAAAAATGCTTTTATCTATAAAACTCGAAAATGCCCCTCTGTTGCCGCCTTCCACCCTCATTCAGCTTCCTACAAATTTTTACAAGCAAAAAAGTCCCATTTTTAGCCAAGGACGTACATAAAAAACCGAAAATATCTTAAAATTCCGCCTCTAGAGTAAGTGCCGCCTGGGACGGTTCGCCCCCACTGCCCCTCCCTCGCCACGCTACTGTCTCGACACATTTAAAGACAGACCGAGAGTGAAGTGTAGGAATGGAAGCCTTGTTCCATAGATTGATGACAGCCTCTGATACAGCTTTTTATTTTCTTTGTGTCATTCTTTCTTGTTTTGATGTGCAAGAAGTGCTGTGCAACGTGTGCATTTGCCGGCACCATATTGGAAGAAAGTCCTCTAGCATAAGTGGCGTAGCGAGGGAGGGGCAGTAAAGGCTGTAAAGCTGGAGTAATCTACCAGATTTAACTGATTAGGTCACTTGCACATGTGCTGATTTGTTTTGTGGATTCGTCATAGCAAACGACACAATTGCATGCTGCAACATTCAGTCAATTGGTTTATATGTATGCTGCATGCAAATTAATTAATTGCCTTTGAGATATCTGTTTAAAACGTTGGTTGGATGGATCTACATCTGGACCTTCGAGTTTCTCTAGCCTCATTGTCTAGTGAATTGCAACACTGCGAAAAGAAATTAATTGTTCGTTTTAAAATATTACATTACCTCGATTTTTTATGGTTCAAACACTACAAAAGAAAAAGGTATACATGGAGAACACCTGGAAATGGGAAGCGATATCAGTTAGACTACATCATGGTAAGAGAAAGATACCGAAACAGTGTGAAGAACTCCCACTCATACCCAGGAGCAGACGTGGACACAGACCACAACCTGGTGGCAATGAAAGCAACCATCAAGCTTAAATTCATAAAATGTAAAAACGAAATACACCCACGTTGGGATTTGGTGGCAAGGTGGCTGGGAGAGGTAGTGCCTTTTGTTGTATGAGCATACAGCAACTGGTCCTCACCACTACCAGGGCAGTGAAATTGCGCAACACAGATCCTTCATGGATCCTTAGCCTATTTCACTGTCAAGACCGTCCGTGCGTGATGAAGAATCACATCCTTCTCGTGGTGCCACTGTAATTAACAAAACACGGCGGATCTAGACTTGACCAGTCGATAAATAGGTCCTGGGTGTGGGCAGCAGCATTCCCAGCGCTACTCACGGCGGAGGAAGATTCTTGGTCAATCTCAACGGCGTGAGATGTGTGAGCGTGAAGCTAACTGGAGTTACCCAGAGAAGGTTCAAGCTACTGCGCTTCCCGTCCTTCCTGACCCAAGGGGACGAAGTATCCAGGGTCATCACCCTTCATTGACCATGAATACAACTTACGGCACCAGGGTTAAAGCCCCTGCTCTTTCGTGGACCTCCCCATCTACTGACTCCTCTTCTGGAGCCCTTATGACGAATGATGCCCAAAGCTCTTCCCAGTACACCTCCCAGGTGCACATGGGCAGGGACGGCACCACTCTGATACAGTCGGTGGGAAGGCCCAACTCTCCTGATCTGAGAGACAGACTCCGTCTTGCTACTTGGAATGTCACCACTCTTTCTGACAGTGGCTACCAGGAAGCCTTAGTCCGTCTACTTCTTCACCACAAAGTCGGCATCGCCGGAATCACTGAAGCCAGGATTCCTGGTTCAGGTGACTACCTAGTGGAAGGCTCTCTTCTACTACATTCCGGAGGCACTCAACATTCTCACGGTGTCGCCCTCATCATTAGTCCTTCTTTTATTGGCGCACTTCATCCGTGGCATCCTATCTCAGACCGGATCCTGTCGGCCAGATTATTTCACAAACACGGTCATTTAACAATCATAGTGGTTTATGCTCCCACTGATGTTGCGGAAGACAACGACAAGGAGTTATTCTACAATCAATTGTCTGCCACCATATCTTCAGTTCCACCTCATGACATTGCGATCATCCTGGGTGACTTCAACGCAGTCACTGGAACCTCCATAGATGACAGCGGCATAATTGGACCTTACGGCTCAGGCCTTCCTAATGACAACTCCAGTCGTCTGTTGTCCTTCTGTGGCGCATTTGGTCTTACCGTTCTTGGCTCATGGTTCAGAAGACTTAACATCCACCGCTGGACCTGGCTATCACACGATGGTCATACTAAGAAAGAAATCGACCATGTTCTCGTTCGCCAGAGAGACAGGGGCATCTTTAAATCCCTCTATGTCTACCGTGGAATGGAATGTCCCGCCAATACTGACCATATGCCTGTAATCGTACAACTGACCATCAAACTCATAAAGCCGAAACGGAACGTAAATCTGCACCGATCATATAACATATCTCGCTTGACCGACGACACCTGCCTTCAACAACAATACAACCTGGCTGTGTCGAACAGATTCGAGGCTCTCTCTGGTTTGACAGACGATGTTGATAGTCACTGGTCTGCAGTTCGATCCGCCATCTTGAAGTCAGCCGATGAAACGATAGGTTTTCGAGATGTTTATCCGTCAACCATGGCTTTCTGAAGATACCTGCAAGGTCCTCAAACTTAAATCTGCTGCGAAACTCAGGAATGATCATCAAGAGCGGAAGAGATTGCAGGGTATCTTCAAGGCAAAAGCCAAAGAGGACCGAGTTGCTTTTGTCTCGCAACTAGTGAATGAAACGGAGGAAGACCTACGACACAACCGCATGAGATCTGTATACAGGTCAATCAGGACTCTTGCCAGTGGCAATCGGTCATCATACTTCTCTTCAAACGTTAATAAGACTGATGGTTCCCCATGCAACTCCATTGAAGAAACCCTGCAACGCTGGCAGGAACATTTCCAAGCTGCTTTAAACTTCCTTCCAGGATCATCATCCCCTGACCTTGACAGAGAAGCATGTACTGCCCTCCCTGACCAGGGCATCCTCACCGATGAGCCATCCCTCGCTGAAGTTATCGCCGCCATCAAGAAACTGAGAAATGGCCGCGCAGCAGGCCCTGATGGTATTCCGCCTGAGCTGCTGAAATGTGCTCTGGGCCCAGTGAGCTCTGCTTTCCACTCTGTTTATCCAGGTCTGGAGAACCGGCCATGTACCTGCAGAGTGGAAAGAAGGTGTTCTTGTCACTTTATATAAAGGGAAGGGCTCAAAACTGGAATGTGGAAATTATCGTCCGATTACTCTCCTGTCAGTACCGGGGAAGGTATTTTCCCACATCCTACTCAGCCGGATACAGCCATTACTCCTTAAGACACGTAGACCAAAACAATCTGGATTCACTCCCGGCAGATCCACTATAGATGCCATCCTAGCGTTAAGACTCCTTTCCGAGTTACACCGGGAGTTTGACCGCCCTCTGAATCTAGCCTACCTGGACATTAAGGCTGCATTTTATTCGGTGGATCGGACCGCTTTATGGAAAGCATTGCGCGCCAAAGGAATTCCAGATATTTTGCTCCGTCTGATAGAAGATTTGCATCAGAATACGGGAGCTAGCATCCGGGTCGGTCAAAATCTCTCAGCTCGATTCTCAACTACATCTGGTGTGAGACAGGGTTGTATACTCGCACCAATCCTCTTCTGCATTGCCATCGACTGGATCTTAGATCACATGTCTGTGAACCATGGCATTAGCGTTGGGTCACACCGCTTCACAGACCTGGTCTACGCAGATGATACAACTCTGTTTCTACCTTCTGCTACCAATGCCTCTGAATACCTCTCTAGTTTCAGCCATGCTTCTGCTCCACTTGGTATGAAGGTTTCCTGGACTAAAACCAAGTTACAGAACCTAGGATGTGGATCACAGCCCTCCTCTATCGTGGTTGATGGGGAGTGTGTTGAGTCAGTAGACAGTTTCACATACCTTGGTAGCGTGCAGTCCTCCAATGGACATTATCATCACGATCTGACCAGACGCATCACCCTAGCCTGTACTGCCATGTTCTCCCTGCATAATATCTGGCAGGACAGACGTCTCTCTCTGGTCAACAAGCTTCGTCTGTACCAGACACTTGTTCTGTCTGTCCTACTCTATGCGGCCGAGACCTGGACCTTACTCGCCTCAGATCTAAGTAAGCTGGAAGCCTTCCATATGAGGTGCCAACGTCAGATCCTTGGAGTACACTGGTATGACTTCATTACCAACGCGGATATATCCTCACGGACTGGATTACCATCACTCAATGAATTGATAAGTAGGCGCCGCCTTGCAAATTTTTGGACATGCAGCCCGCCTCGAAGAGACAGTTCCTGTTCATCAAGCCCTCCGCTGCCACGTTGACCTATCCATCGGTCGTCCACCTGACCGATCATGGAAGCGCTGTCCTGGTCGTCCCAGGAAAAGATGGATCGACCACATCCGTTCCCAGACCAGAGAGATTCCATCTACTCTCTGGAGTCGTGCCCTCCGGCGGGGTCATGGTCAAGGGGTGACGCAACGGCCCCCGCCGGCTACGCGCTTCTGATGGGACGTGGAGCAATTAAAGCAGAAGAAACAGATGTTTGCGGATAGTGTAGAGGAACATCTAAAAACAAATTTGCAACATGGTACAACCAATGAAAACTGGAATGCATTGAAAGATGCAATATTCATGAATGCAAAGAAGGAACTATGATACAAAAGCATTAACCATTCCAGGAAACCATGGGTCACAACAGAGATGATAGCAAAGATGGATGAAAGAAGACAGTGGAAAAAGCAGAATACAGAAGACGCAATAAAGGAGTACAAAAGGCTGAACAACGAACTCCGACGAGAAACTGACAAAGCCAAAGAAAAGTGATGGGCAGAGCAATGTGGAGAATTGGATGAACTGCAACGTCAGGGAAAATATGGAAAATATGACAAAGTGTATGCAAAGGTAAAATCACTTGACAATAAGAAAAGAGGAAGGGTAACTGCAGCAGTGAAAGACAAGAATGGTATTCTCATAACCGAAACCAACAAAGTAAGAACAAGATGGAAAGAATACACAGAAGGTCTGTACTGTGCGTAAGAAAAACCACAGACACTTGATGGAGATGAAGCAGAGATTGCAGTGGATGATATTGGACCAGAAATCTTGGAAGAAGGAGCAATTGCAGCAATCAGGGACCTAAAGAACAACAAAGCTGAAGGAATTGACAATATACCTGCAGAAATGCTCAAGAACCTGGGCGAAGGGGCAACAAGAGAATTAGTGAGGCTATGCCAAGAAATATATCGGACTGGGGAGTGGCCAGAAGACTTCCTCCAAACAGTAATGGTGCCAATACAAAAGAAGCAGAATGCAACTGAATGTGGAGACTTTAGAACAATAAGCCTGCTTTGTCATGCATCGAAGATAGTTTTGAAGATCCTTACAAAACGAGTAGAAGCAAAAGCAGAAGCAGTGAAGGGGATCAGTGAAGAACAGTACGGATTCAGGAAAGGCAAAGGTACCAGAGATGCGATAGGAATTCTTAGGGCGCTGGGAGAAAGAAGCATAGAAAGGGTCCTTGAAATCTACATCTGCTTTGTGGACTATGAAAAGGCATTTGATCGAGTGGACTGGATAAAACTCATGAGGGCACTCAGAAGAATGGGAATAGACTACAGAGACAGAAAGCTCATCGGAAAGCTGTACATAAATCAATCAGTGTATATCCGTGTGGATGGAAAAGACTCTGAACCAGGAACTCTGGGAAGGGGAGTGAGACAGGGATGCCCTCTCTCACCGTTGCTGTTCAACATCTACACAGAAGAATTCATAAGAAAAGCATTTGAGAACATAGGCGATGGAGTAGTGGTGGGTGGAAAAAGAATAAGGGACATAAGATTTGCTGATGACCAGGCAATTATGGCAAACACCAACCATGGATTGCAGAGGTTGATGGACTCTCTTAATGCAACATCAAAGGATTACGGAATGAAAATCAATTTAAAGAAGACAAAGGCATTGAAAATCAGCAGACACGGTAAAAGTAAAAGTAAAGGTTTTCACCCGTAGGCTCACGCCCGTAGGGTCCGGTGCTGATCCCCGTATTTAGTAGCCAGCAGCCCATAGGTGGCTAAGCCATACATCGGCGGACGGTGGCCAGTCTCTTCCGCCGAACCTATGGTTACTATCGCAATGTTGCCATTGCTACTCATTTTGATGTTACTACCGCCCTCTAGCGATTAAGGCTGAGTCGACCTTAGGGGCTCCTACGGGATTGAACCCGTGTCGTCGGCGTGCCTGCCCAATGATATTACCACTCATCTATCTTCCCGCCCCCCACTCATCTATCTTCCCGCCAGCAGACACGGTGGAGAAATTAAAATAATCATTGATGGAGTGGAAATAGAACAGGTAGAAGAATTCTGCTATCTTGGAAGCCTGCTTGATGAAAACGCCAAGTGTCATAAAGAAATAAGGAGAAGAATTGCCATGGGGAAAGAAGCCTTTACGAACAGAAGAGAACTACTGAGAAGGAATTTTAACCGAAACCTGAAAAAAACGATTGGTCAAAACACTGATCTGGCCAGTGACACTCTATGGATCAGAAACTTGGACGCTCAGAAAGGAAGACATAAAGAAATTAGAGGCATTCGAAATGTGGATCTGGCGAATGAAAAAAATCAGCTGGACGGAAAAATAACAAACGAAGAAGTCTTGGAGAGTGTAGAAGAGAAGAAAAGCCTAATTAACACTATTCGTACAAGACAAAAGAAGTGGATAGGTCATGTTCTGAGAGAAGAATCAAACCTACTAAGAGAAGTACTAGAAGGAAAGATGAATGGGAAAGCACAGAAAGGGCGACCAAGAACATCGATGCTGGAGTGGATGTTCGACACTACGGGAAAAACAATTATTCAGCCCTGAAGATAAAAGCTCAAGATAGAGAGGAGTGGCGACGCTGGAGTATGGAACCTGTCTTTGGACAGAGCACCTGAAGAAGAATTACCTCGATATGCCGGAGTTGAGTGAAGACATATTAGATGAATATATATTGTCAAGCTAAGAATTGTCCCACTCACTTTGGATTACAAGAATCACACACAAGGAGTGGAGCTTTGCATCAAACTAGTAGCACATGCTTCAGCAGCAGTTTGCAGCAGCTTTTGAAGCAAGAGACGGTTTTATTCACGCCCGAGTCAATTCTCGAACTCTAATGCCCCTATATGAGTAAAAAAATGATTCTTGTGAAAACTTCTTGCAATAAATACTTAATGAGAGAGTAGATGTGTAATGCCGATCTAATTAATCATTCATTGATGGTATACACATTTTTTTAATTTTCAAGTAATGTACAAACTGTCCTAATTAAAAATGGGGCATTTCCACATGTTCAAAAATAGTTCTATTGTGATTTTGTTTAAAATCAGATGGGAATGCAAATATTTCTTCAGTACCGTGAAAAAAAATTTTCGACCCGCCCTAGTGTCCAATCCAGTTCATCTGTCTTTTTGTGATGGTGCTGATTAACGATATTTGTTCATCCACCATCTGTAGTGATTCGTCGTTTGTTTTCTTGTCCACCCACTTGATTTATTCCATTATTCTCCAATATCAACACTTCAAATGCTTAAATGTATAAAGTGACGCTCCATATAATCATTTTTACTCTTTCACTCTTCGCCTCTGTCCAAAAAGGCTTGTTTCCCATCGCTATTCTTCTCTTTATCTCCTCCTGACATCTGGAATCTTCCGTTATTAGACTCCCAAGGTAACAGAATTGTGTCACTTGTTCCAGTTCTCTTACAGCAACCGTTATGGTGAATATAGGTGCATTTTTGCTATTTGTTATTACCATGATTATTGTTTTTAGCGTGTTTACTTTCATGCCTCATTCTTTTGAATGTTTACTTAGTTTGTCAATTATTCTGTGTAGTTATTATTATTATTATTATTATTATTATTATTATTATTATTATTATTATTATTTCTAGATGATTTATTAAACGCTATAACATAGCTAGTGCTAAAATCAAGAGCGATTTACAGATGTTCATAAGATGCGCGAAATAAGTGCGTCTTGAGGGCAGTCGCAAACGCCTCGAGGGATGTGATGGATGTCACTGAGGCGGGAAGAGAGTTCCAAAGAAGGGGGTTGCCGCGTGTCACGGATCTTTCCCCCAGCATCACCGTCCTGGACGGAGGAGGGACATAAAGGCGAATTCGCTTGTTTGATCGCAGCTGCTTGCGACAGTCAGTCGGCATCGGCCGCTGTATGAGCGCAGAAATGTACTCCGGGCAGAGAGGGTCGTGCAGTGCTCGGAATGTGACCATACAGCGTTTGTAAGCTATACGCTTATACGCTTAGTTATCTTTTGCTACCTGTTCGTATCGCTTGATCGTCTGCAAAGCGTATGGCTTGTATCATTTTCCTTTTAATGTTTATTCATGCTCTTTCTTCTTCTGGTGCCTCTCTTGTTAGTTCTTCAATGTAGATGTTGAATAGGAGCGGCGATAATGGAAGCCTTGTCGTGATCCCGCGATAGTGGAAGCCTTGTCGTGAACCCCTTTCGATTTTTCCGGTCTCTGAGTTATCATTCCCAATTCGGATTTGTTTTGTTTGTTCCACGTATAAATTCCTAATCAGCCTTCCTTCCAATCAATTTCTAGTCTTTTCAATGCTTTGAATAATTTAGGCCATTGCATTCAGTCGAACGTCTTTCCGTAGTCTACAAAACATGCATACGCTACCAAATCACCGAAATTCTACCACATTACACCATTACTCAAATCTCTACACTGGCTGCTACTAGCAGAACGCATAAAATAAACAATAATATTGATGACTTATAAGTTATAACTCGCTCCATACATCTAAACCAGTCTACCTACGAAATCTGATAATCCGACAACATACTCGATCTACTCGATCTTTCTGTCATGTGTCCTCTCGAAATCTGCAATGGTGCTTTTTCATATGCTGCACCAGAACTTTGGAACTCAATTTCAGCATCCTTTCGCTGTCCACACCGTGGTCAAATAACAAATTCTGTCAAAATCTCCTTCCATTCTTGTCACTTATTAAGGTTTTCTTTTAAAACTTAAATAATTTCTCTTCACAAAATAATTTTCCCATATAATTTTCCCCTCTGTCCCTTTGGATTATATGACCCTGCATGAATGACCCCTGCTTTTGGCTGTAGCTACTTCATCTTAAGATTAAGCGCTTAAAAATAAGGTGCTGTTTCGGTGCTGCTTTTTAAAGCGCTATATAAACTAACGAGATTTGACTTACTTACTTACTTGCATGTAACATCGCTATATAATTTATAAAAGTGTATGTACCAAGTCAAACGCTACGGTGTTGTAAATCCCCATGCGATTGGCTGGAGAAAAAGTGACGGAGAAAGGCATCTTGGTGGTAATTCTTCCAGTAAATAATCATTCTCCGGAAATAAACCGGTTTGCAGAGGGAAGAGACTTGCCGAATTCCATCGTTAGAGATAAACAGAGGCGATAGCTGGAATCGTCGAGAAACGTATGCTTTCTAGACTCAATAAAACCTGCTAAATTTTCACTATATAACACTCATCAATCTGCCTACACTAACCATCACTCAGCAGAAACCGTCTTCATTCACGACAGATTAACTTATTTCGGTTTACAACAAGACTCCGGCATGCGACTCATCGACTTTTCTGTTGCATTCGATACTATAGATCACAAACTTTTGCATAAACGACTCTGTCTGTCTCTCTGCCTCTCTCTCTCACTCACTCATTCACTCACTCACTCACTCACTCAATCAATCAATCAATCAATCAATCAATCAATCAATCAATCAATCAATCAATCATTCATTCATTCACTCACACTCTCCCTCTCCCTCTTCCTCTCCCTCTCCCCCTCTCTCCCTCCCCTCTCTCTCTCTCTCTCTCTCTCTCTCTCTCTCTCTCTCTCTCTCTCTCTCTCTCTCTCTCTCTCTCTCTCTCTCTCTCTGAATGAATGCCAACCCGGGACCGAAGATCCCTGGTTTCGAAGATATTTGTGGTCCTATACGCACAGGAACCACAAACGACAACTCACACCACCTGCTCTCATATGCTCGTCAACGGTTCAAAGGGAACGGGGTTCTAGTGCCCGATATCCGCCGATTCATTTTGATAATCAATTACAACAAGATAGAAACTCGATGTTATCCTGGCCTGTCCTCTCAGTATTGTCAGATCGTATCGAGTTTACTGTGGAGCCGAAGCACCCGCAAATACTAACCGGAACCAACTAACATGGTTACATGGCACTTCAATACAGCTTCACCCTGATTAACAAATTCAAGGTCATCGGAAACCTCCGTGATATCGGCTTGGACGTCAATTAATTAAGTGACATAGTCCGAGGCTCCGCAGAAGAAGTCGTTGGCTACAAGGAAACCCATAAACAGATATGGCTATCACGCGTGCTCGGTCCCTCGCTCGGTTTAAATAAAAAAGAGAGGGCAGCGCGAAATCGACAGAACGGCGTTTTTAAGGCCAAGTCGAAACGTGATAAGGAATCCTGACTAAAATCACTACACTTGCTTAAATAACCGAACTTATATAATATAATATTTGAATATAACTGTGTGTCATATAGTTAACTTTACTCGTCAAAACCTGTCAGCCTCTTCAGTTCAGTTCATCATAGGCGCTACTAAAAAAAATGCGCCGCCGCCTCCGCCGCTGCTAAAGAAATAAGTTGTCAATCGTGTTAGAAAAACTGCACGCGAGGTCGAAACGTCTCTTAAGTCCGATGGAAGTGTGTTCCAGTTAGCTGGTCCCAGCGCCTTGAACGATCGATCGCCAATTTTGTAGTCATTAATGTTCGTGTGTCATTGGATCGTAATCCTCGTAATCTTCGACACACAATTGTCGTCTCATCTTTCTCTTCCACGCCCGTTAAAATTGAAAATGCGCAGCCGTGTCTTTTCACACGCCACATCAGAACATTGGAACTCGATCCCAGCTTTCCTTCGTGCCTTAAATACTGACAAAAATTCAAAATACTTATTTCCAATAATTCATGCATGATCTCCCGATGTCTTTAGATTCAAGCTCACCGGTGTAGTGTAATGACTCCCATATAATAATAACTCCCACCTCATTATTATATATATAATAAAGACTCCCCCTTCATTATTATATATAATAATAACTCTCTATATTATAATAACTCCCCAGAAGATGTAGGCCTAAAAATTGAAAAAAATAACCCCAATTTATAAAAATGTCTCTAAAATGGTTATATGAAATTATAGACCCATTTCCAATCTCCCAGTTTTCCGAAAATTCCTGAAAGGACAATGCTTACCAGAATGTTAAACTACTTAGATGCATTTAATATGCTATCCACTGATCAATATGGTTTCAGCTTATTTCTCCACTTAAATGCCAATAATGAATTTAATTGATACCAAAACAACAAATTTTGAATCTCACAAGCACACTCTTGGAACAATCCTCGATATAAAATACTTTTGGTGTTCTAGACCATGGTATCTCAGCTGGCTTCTGAAAAACTAAGGGAGTTATTATAATATAGAGAGAGTTATTATTATATATATATAATAATGATGGGGGAGTCGTTATTATATATATAATAATGAGGGGGGAGTTATTATTATATGGGAGTCAGTATAATATACTATACCGGTAAATCATTCCCTCTATATGGCCAAAATTGTGGATACACCTTAAACTTTTACACATTTTGCAGTTTTGTGTACTTTTTTAAAATAATGTAATAATGTTTCAAAAAATCAAAAAAAAAGGCAGGCACTTCGGGTTATCTATTTCGGAAGCTAAATTAAAATTTTTCCGCACGTTTAATTGCTTGTATAGTTTCAGCAGAGCTGCCACTTCAGAATTAATAGTTAACCTAGTAAAGAGCTACTGTCTACCTATTGTATTGTATGGTATGGAAGCCACATTTCCAAACAAAAGTATTCTTAATGCTCTTGACAGACTGATTCGAGTAGTTGTGTGCAAAATTTTTAAAACATGTGAGGCAGATAATGTCGAGTATATCAGAGTCCTGACGGGTTTGGATAGTATGCATGCTATTGTAGAAAAGCGACAAACATCCTTTGTTAATAGATATGAGAAGAAGCCACTGTACTTTGCTCAGTGCATTACTAGGATTTGTCTGAGGTCAGAGGCTGTACTGTGTAAAGTTTGTGCTTAGTTTATTTGTTTATTATTAGGTTTATTTTATTATTATTATTTTATTATTATTATTATTTAGTTTTGTTCAGTTGATTTGTGTTTTCCTTGGTTGTGTACTACTGGTTGTGTACTACTTTTTATGCTGTGCTTGTCACGAATAAAGATGATTATAAAAAATATAATAAAAGGTATCGGACAAGTATATAAAAAATAAATATTCCAAAATAAAGTGAGTTTTAGCTGAAAATGCAACAATACGCGTCTTTAATTAAGCACGGCATAAAAATGACAATGTAACAGTTAGTAGTGCACTACAATGTTCATGGTGAAGAACAAGTTGGACAGACTTTGGCATTCATTAATGCTTAGCATTTTTGTGCATTAACTTTACCAGTCTTTTGGCATCTTCTTTTGCTATTCCATGATACCAGGAACTGATTATGGTCTCAATAAGTGCTCATTTGTTGCTCGGATACAAAACTTGAGACCAAACGCTTTTAACCATAACCACGGATTTTCAAATTAGTTTAAGTCTGGGCTATTTTCTGGCCAAGAAAAACGTGAAATCTTATAAAGTTTTGAACAAGTTCATGGATTTTTTGCAGTGTGACATGAAGCTAAATTGGAATATACTAAACTGGAATATGCTAAACTGGAGTATAAGTTCTGTATTTTCATTGGACAAATCTTGAATTGAGGTGACCAACCTTGGCTCCAGTGCTTGAGAAATGTATTTTTTGCATTCACAATCCCATCAATAATATGCATTTGTTCAATGCCATACTAGAACATGCAGGCCCATAGTGTTATGATATCATAACACTATGTGGGCGCTTCATAGTACCTGGCAAGTACCATATTTGGTTTGCCTTCTACTGACATATCGAACACCATCACTGCAAAAATTGAAATGCGTGTTTCATCACTCCAACTAGCTCTTTTACAGTCTTTTGGAGTCCAAATTTTGTGTTTTTGACCAAATAAAGTCTTTTCTTCCTTTGTTGTTAGTTCATAAATGGGTTCTTTCTTGGTACCTTCTATGACACTTAGACCACTTCGGCAAGTCTGAGTCTTATGGTGCGATCGGACATTGAAAATCTGACAAGTGAACAGTGGCGTCAATCAGTAGTAATATAATAATATAATATAATATAATATAATATAATATAATATAATATAATATAATATAATATAATATAATATAATATAATATAATATAATATGATATGATATGATGATGATAATATGATGTGATATGATGTGATGATGATGTGATGTGATGATGATGATGATGTGATGTGATGTGATGATGATGTGATGTGATGTGATGATGATGTGATGATGATGATGTGATGTGATGTGATGATGTGATGTGATGTGATGTGATGATGTGATGTGATGTGATGTGATGTGATGTGATGATGTGATGATGATATAATATAATATAATATATATATAATATAATATAATATAATATAATATAATATAATATAATATAATATAATATAATATAATATAATATATAATATAATATAATATAATATAACAAGGTTTAAAGTGGTTCAGTAGGGACTGCTCTGTGTGAGAACCACTGTATAGGGTAAAAGTTGTGAGGATCCACCCGTTGTTGTGCCTAGCCCTAACCCTTTTAGCATTCTTGTAGCAAATATGTATTATATATGATATAAATATATGATATAAATATAAATATATGATTAATGCTCCAAAATAGCATTTGCTGATAATATCTACGTGTATTATCTATCAAGCACATAACATTATTAAATAATCGTACAACGATACAATATAGATTTATTCAGATGTTCGCGAGGGTCCAAAGCATTGTGGACCCTCACAACCAAATTTTAGTGAGGGTTCGGACCCCAGGACTCACACGGGATCTACGCCTATATGCATTATGCAAGTGAAAGCACCTTGCAGAAGATTTCTATTTCTTAAATCTCGACTGACAGTTCTTTTATTTGCCTGTACTGAACAACAATTGCTACTTTGTACATCCACATCCAGCAAGTATTATGTTGGTCGCTGTTAGTTATAGCGATGAAGAGATTTGTAGGCTTGCAATCGATAACATTATTGAAGCACGTTGAATTGAAGCAACAGGTGTGTGAGAGTGTTTCTCAACTCAACCTACTACTCTCATCTCTAACTCACTAACTCTACAACTCCACAAGCCACAACGCTCAACTGAATTATATCGTATTTTAAAATCAATTCGTAAAATAAAGTCCAGTAGCAGACCAACTACATAGAGAACCAACCAGAAGAAACAACACAACCGGAAACGAAAGATGACCCTCCTCTCTAACCCTCTCAATTTTCTCCGCCCCTTTTTCTAAGCATATAGCCCAACATGAAATCATTCTGACAAGGTGGAATACGATTATTTGATAAGAACAACATTGTTTTGAATTTGGCGGCAAAATCATATTTTTATATGATTGATTGGACATAATGTACTGTTACAGTACATCACTGCCACTGCTATACCATCTTTCTAATGAGCAGCTTACTTATGACAAAGTTACCAATTATGCTGCCTCATATACCGTGCCATTCACAGAGCTGCAGAAAGAGCAATAAAATATATAACTAAAATATATAACGGCAGCCAGTCCAAAAGTTTACAGCCACAACGCGAGACATGGCATGATATTACAAAGCAAAGTGTTGCGACTGGAATTGCTTAAGAAAGCAAAGCTGATTTCTTGTGACTCGTGTAAATCAGTGACTGGAGAAAAGTTACATTCTGGCATTCTAAATAAATAGGCTTTTAATTACGATTCTTTGTGGCGCGTTTTTTTAGTTTCTCAAGAGAAAATTTTGAAAATTTCCTGTCCCCTATATTTTAAAAAGTTTTCTCAGTTTTCTCATACGTGAGGCATGTTGGAAGGACCAAAACCCCAGTCCCTATAATGGCTGCACCGCTGAGTTTACTCGGCATGTGACAGTATATTTTAGTCACGGAAATATAAGTAGAAATAAGGATGATTTACAAAAATAATTACTTGTTTTAAGGTATTCTTAATTGAAATATTTAATAAAATCTCTAGCTTTTACGAAAGGGTGTTACTTATTCAAGGGAAAATTGGGAGTAGGAAACATTGTCCGATCGAAAAAAATTAACGCTTTTCAGAATCAGTATACTCAGGAACTTCCTACACATGTTACAGCTTCGCAACTTCAAGAAGTATAATTTTTGATCCACCCTTATTTATTTAGTTATTTATTTATTTCAAGACAATTTCTATAGCGCCGCGCACTAGGCTAAGGACTACGACAAAGACGGTGCACACACAGTCAAACATATCCTAAACTGAAAGGTGCGTCTTTAGTTCTCTCAGAAACAGCCCAGCTGAGTTGGGCTCAGTCACTGCGGTCGGCAAGGCGTTCCAGAGCAATGGGTTCCCGCGTGAGAAGGACCTGACCTGTCTCCGAAGGAGTCTGCGACGGAACGCTATAATATATATATATATATATATATATAATATATATATTATATACTAGAAAGATGCTCGCTTCGCTCGCGCTCGCTTCGCTCGCAGTGCAGGATAATACTAATCCAATACCTATACCTAATACCCAATCATTGAATTCACGCTGAACAACATTTCAATGATCGCCACCTAGCCAAGCTCTGCGCCACGTAATAATTAGGCCTATGTACGTTAAAATAACGCAACTGTGGCCATTTGTGACGCTGTACACGTATTTTTGTGTACGTTAAAATGTACGTTGCAACTACCTCAGGCTGCGAACAATTGTTATCAATAGCAACGTCGTCGCACGCCCAGCCCCCTGACGCTGCAATGACTCGACTAAACCGTGTTAAACTACGATTCTACGAACAATTGTTACCAATAGCAACGTCGTCTTCGAACATCGTCCACCAACGCATCGCGACGTAAGGACTAAACGGTCTACCAATAGTCAACCAATCAGAACGCTTGAAGGTAACAGACAGAGAGACATACAGATAAGAATCTTAATATTATAGATATATATATATGTGTGTGTGTGTGTGTGACTTATTAAACCTTGAAATTAAGTTATTTATTCATCTATTAATATATTATTAATAGTTATGATTTATATATATATATATATTATATATATATTATATATATATATTATATTATATATATTAGGGTGGTCCTCAAATGCACACAAAATTTTAAAAGTAGATTTTATTGAAGTGCTTTTTGTTTAAACTGTTCATTTTCTAATAAAACCATTGTTACCAAGTTTGGCATTCATAGACCCTTATTAACCACTGTCACACTTACATTGAAAATTACAAACAGGGTCATTCCATGACAACGCAGCCAGTATTTAGACAATTGTTCACCACACCATATCAGATCTGCAAGAAATTTGCAGCGCTTGAAGTACAGCTCAAGTTGAGTAAATCTTGAAATTATCAGCTAGTTTTGTCAAAAACTCTCAGAAATATGAGATTTTGAAGATACGAGGCTAATCGCGAGTCGATGCTACGTGTTAAGTTTTACGATTTTTGAAGTTTAATATCTTGAGAACCACAGCAGATATCAGGCTGAAATTTGCAGTGTGCATACACTTTTCCTAGCTGAGTTGAATGGTGTATTAATCTTTTATCATAGGCGCTACACAGCATGCTCTAAAAATGTCCAAACATCCCATAGCAGCCAGTTTTCACCGATTACCATGAATCAGCAAAACGTTAGACTATGTTTGTTGTGTCTTTGTGTAACTACATATATGTACTCATCAACTGCAGACAGGATTTCTGTCAATGATGAGACCTTGTACCCACTATGTTCATACCAATATTTAGTTGCGACATTAATAACAAATGTCCTTTAAAAGTAGTCCAATTATTTAGTACCAAAAAGGCATTGAACCAAAAACTGTTGAACTTTATGCCACTGTAATCAAGACTATTGCAAAGTAATCATGATAATCAATGAAAATGACGTGTCACTGGTTTACGAATCGGTGTCATCGACTAGATGCTGTGGCTCTTCTGAGCGTTGGGAAACTGCTTGAGATGGATGCCACTCAACAACTTTAGCAAGCATTGGCGTTGTCGTTGTTGAGGCAGTTTCTATCTAGTGAAGACCGAGTCCTTGTTGTGGTTCTGAGCGAAAAAGGCTATTCCAGTCGAAACATTGCAATAGGTCGGCTTAATCAAAGCATGGTTGTGCGCATTTTACTGAAGCACAAGGATACCAAAGTACGACAGATCGACCCCGTTGCGGTCGGCCCAGGAAGTTAGCCACCAGAGGCAATAGAGTCCTGATCAGAACATCTCCTGATAACCGGTAGCTAACGTTTCCTGAATCTTCTGAGAGAAAACTATATAAGTCATTAGTAGGCCTTGTCTAGAATACTGTGTTTATTTCAAGAAAGTTTTCTTCAGTGATGAAAGCACATTTTGCAGCCTATGGAACCATGGCAAGACCTTTGTACAAAGGTTTCCACATGAATAATAGAAGCCGTAGTCTAAACATGTCAGTGTTAATGAAAGTTATGGTGTGGGGAAAGCCTGTGGGTTGGAAGACTTCATATTGTTGACTGGATGGTGATTGCAGATAAATACATTGGCATTCTAGAGATATTCTAGAGAAATGTATGCTGCCATCAACTAAACAGCTGTTTCCTAGCAAGTATTTGTTTCAGGACTGAAATGCACCCTGTCTCAGAGCGAAAATTGTTGCCTGTTGGAAAAAGAATCATGGAGTTCAGTCCATTGATTAGCCGGCTCAGTCACCTGATCTTGACACTATTGAGAACTTGTAGTAGTAGTGTACATACTGTAAAATGTACAGTAGTAGTGTCAGCAGAGATTATCAAGAATCAGCCGCAGAAAAGGCGCGAGCTGATTGAGTCTCTAATTGCAGCCTGTAATCACATCATAACACAAGAGCACCGTGTCAAACTGGTCCATTCCATGCCACACAGATGTCATTTAGTCAGAAAGAACACGGTAGCGCCATTTTGGCTGCTTGCACGTGTCTGTCCGTGCTTCGGAATGTCGCCGTTCTTGGCGGATTTACCAACGTCTTGCGCTTATTTCTTTGCGCTAATCGCGCGGATCGAAGCCGTCGTTTTCGAAGCGGTCGGCGATGGTCTTTGCGTCTTCTCTGCGCCGAACGCTCGGATTCACGTCGCCCGTGTCGGCGTGGTTGGACCGCCATTTTGAGCCACCAGTCACTCGACGGAGCCTACAGGCCATAAAGGGCAAAGACTGTTCCGGTTTCGTGCGCGGAATTCCATCTTCAGTCGGTTCCCGCGTCAAGTTCGGCAATGGATTACTGTCTCGCAGATGACCGCCCTTTGATTCGCCGCCTGATTTTCGCCACGCGGAGAATTTTTCCCAGCATCCATGCGGTCCTTCAACATCCTTTCTGCGTTTTCGCTGACTCTTCGACGGAACGTCTTCTTGCGGAAGACCGCCTTCTGAAGGGCTGCCCGATTTCAACACGGCAGCGAACTCTTTTTGCCATCTGAGCGGATCAAGACAAACAATCTTCCGTTCCATGTCGATTTGTCAGCGTTGTTGCCCAGCCCTTTGACTTTGGCTTCGCCATGCTACGGCGCTATAGAAGTTGTCCAGAACCATAACCATAACCAAGGGTTGGCCCATAAAGTACTAATGACAACAATAAATAAAAACGGCCCTTTCAAGGCTACCTTATAAAATTCAAAAGCAATTATTGCGCTAAAGTAGTTAGAACGCGCACCATATCAACGAACTCGCGAGTGACCATTTTAGTAAAGATTCGAGAAAAACAGTGGCCATATTTCCTCAAAAGTCTGGAAAAAGTGCATAATCAGCGACATCACATACAGAAATGGAGGCAGAATTAAAATTGATACAAAACAATATATAATAACCACCAATTCTACAAGAAAATCTGATAATAATATCAAAAAATTCTTAAAATACTTCGGTTGTGCAGCCGATGCAAGATTTTTTAACACACTGTAAATTAGGGTTATTTATTCAAACTTTTTTAATTCTATTGGAATTTTTCCCAATTTGTTTTTATCCCAAATGGAACAGGAAAATGCAAAAGCACTTTGAAAAAGTTTAATTTGAGGACCATTATATATATATATATATATATATATATATATATATATATATATATATATATATATATATATATATATATATATATATAAACGATGTGCATCACATTCAAACTGATCAACCACCAAAGTCATTTCAAATTATTTATGATAACTAAGTAATTTAACTGACAGTATCGAATTATTTAGGATTACTCAGTCATTCTGTATCTACGCCAGCAATGGCTTGAACCTCGTCTTAAATTTCCATCACCTGATGGAATATTACACCAAATGAAGCTGCCAGATGATTATGGAAAAGAGCTGTGGGTTCCGGATATTTTCTTTCGTAATGAAAAGCACGCTTCATATCACGATGTTACTGTGCCCAACAGACTGCTTCGAATCAATAGCAATGGCTCAGTTTGGTATACCATAAAGTTGGTATTTTATGACATTTCTTTCACTATAGTATCAATTTGATATGATAAGGTTTAATTAAAAAACTTATGAGCACCAATACATCACTGTAACTCATATATTCTTTTCATTGTTAATTGGTTGGTTGTTGGTTGGTTGGTTGCTGTTGGTTGTTAGTTCTTTAGTTTCCGCATACTTTTGTTAACGTCTAAAATTTAATTAGCGATATTTTATTGCAGGACTTGACTTTTGGTATTGGTGTTGCTAGGATTTGATATTTTTTAAATTGCTCATTTTTAGGATATCAGCAACTCTTTCGTGCCCAATGAATCTTGAAAGTTATCCCTTAGACATACAAAGATGCCCAATGATGTTTGAAAGTTGTAAGTATGTGTTAAAATATAACCAGAAGATACATGGTTTGAACAATGAAGCCTGTCAGACGGGGTGAGCGACTGCATCGATCAAAACATTTAGAAGCCATACTCCCTAACGTTAATTGTGTCGATAAGCAAGAGTTTAAATTTCGAAATGGCACATTTTCAACAGCTTTTCAACAGCGCTTCAAATCTGTATTTATTGGAAGGGCTTTAAGACCCGAAATTTAGTCAAAAAAGACTATTTTTAATTTACTGTGCCAACCGTTGTTTTTATTTACTGTGCCAACCGTTTAATGGTCTTAACTGCCAAAATTCCTCCAAATATACCAGTTGTGCTCCCCGTCTTGCCAATTCTTTAACTAGTTCCTTGTGGGGACACAATTTTGTCTTATCTAATTGTTTAAAACAAGTTTAGACTATTTAGAAATATCACAGAACTTATTTAAATGTTTCATTTAACTTCTATTCTCCGGTATTATTAGGCCAACTTTTTGCAAGTCATACGCTCGGTTTATGAATTAATTGTAATATATAATAGGGCGGAAAGCAGTGGCGGCCGGTGACCATGTCGCTGGGTTGAGCAACCCCAGCGCACCTCCCAATTTTTCACTGCACAATTTGTCAATAACAATTTCATATGGAATTTTGTTTGGTGCAGCAAGCCAATTCCCGGTCATAAACTTTATAGGTTTGAGTGTTTGACTTGCGCTCCCGGCTGCTGCGGTGTGCTGTGAACTGTATGAGGTGTCGCTATTACTCTGCGACACACTACGATTTCCACGCTGCGTATGGACCACATAGGCGTAATACAATATTACAGGAGAGACTTTGCCTTGCTGAAGTGGGCGTGGCTGTGTCGCTAGAGTGTTGCGACCGGGGCTACCGATACTAGTATATAGTAGGTCTTGGTTGCAACACGCACGTTTCAACTCGCCGCCTCAGACTGAGACATCCTCTGTGGGGGAGGGTGGGGTGGGTGTTGGCTTGTTGCCAACATGCCTTAACTGGCTTCAGGCACATCGTCTGCTTCTGTATGAAGCTGAGGCGACAGAACAGAGGGTAGACAAAGTAAAACTATAAAAAAGTCAATCTGTAGTGGGAAATTCTAAGAAAATTAATTCCCAGCCTAATTTTAAGAGTTACATTTTTCTCATCAACCCCACTTCTCAGACCCACCGGCCGCCACTGGCGGAAAGTTAGCAGATTGGTAATAGCACTGGAAGGTCTCGGGTTCACAAGCCGCATGAGCCCTAAGGTTAACTCAGCCTTACCCGGTGGCGGAAGATGGCAGAGTGGGTTACGTGCTGGAGCGTCAGGCTGACGGAGCGGGTTCAAGCCCCGTTAGTGCCTCTAGTGGCTTTCACACAGGCAGTACTGACTCCTAAGACACTTTAAATCATGCTAAGTAAGTTTTAAGTTCTTACCCGCTAGAGGACGGTGATAAAAATGAAGAGCAGCGTTAAGCTGCGAGGTAAACGTTGGTCTGGAGAAAGTAGTAGCAACCTAATGTACTCCAGATTAATCACTTAGACCACCTGCGTGTCTGATTGCCTAGACCGGAGATAAGCGCCAGAACTCAACGTTCGAACACGATTACGTGACCTACCTTAATATACTAGCTTTGTATTCTGTTATTTACTTTCCGTTTTCCAATAATAGACATAGAAAGCAATTTGAATTTTATTATCGTGCGGTCAAGTTTGGCATGACATCTGCCTGAAGACGGTTGTCAATCGGCTGCCAAATCAGATATCGATTTGTTTGATTTAATCGATTGTTTCAGCTCATGATATTGCTTACGCGGCCAAATGCCAAAATAAATAGTTTGTATGTAATAATTGTTATAAGACTTTTGCTGGTATTTTGTTGCAGTTGGCTACACAAAAGACACGATGGATTTAAAATGGCTAGATAATGCAGTTGATATAGACAAAGATCTTGAATTGCCTCAATTTAAACTACTGGAAGAGATACAGACGGATTGCAGTCAAAATTACACAGCTGGTAATTAAAATAGTATTATGAAACACTAAAAATGTCATTGTTTGAAATACAACTCAGTCATCCGCCGTTTTAATTTTAATTGCTAATTTTTTAAAAATTACTGTCTTGCTAACTAATTAGCTCTTCTATACAAATGTCGAAATCAAACGCTGCGTCGAAACGCAAATAAATCAGCTAAATTCAACGGTTTGTAAAAATGCAATTTCTGGGCTTGGTCGAGTTAGTCAATGGTGACATTGACTCTCCTTAGCAGCCAAATTGGCCGGGTAGTGCGAGGATTAATATTAATAGCGATAGTTGTTGATTTGTATCGACTGAAATAAATAACTAGTAGTTTATAAAGTAACTTTTAATGGCAATTTCAATCAGGTTGACTATAGGAACAATAGTTTGGTGTATGCATATCATAGACACCTTAAATCAAGGACTAACGGCGCTCTCTTTCGGTATTTTGAACCTGGGTTCATTGCTTAACTTATCCGCGCATTGTGGCCAAACAAAAAGACTTCAAATTCGGCACACAATATAACTCTACATGTAAGCAATCGGTCGAACTCCTTGAATTTGAATTCTTTTAAAAGAAACACTATTTTTTCACGTATATTAGCTTCTATATCGCCCAATATTTCTGTTTCATCATCATTCTGTATAGTCTAGTAACTTGTGTTTAAGAATTTTGAGACGCGAAAGCCCGCAAGTCTTTGTGAGAAATGTAAAGTACAGGGACCAGACCAGGTTGTCAGCCAAATGGATCCACGCTCCATCTTGCAAATAGGTGGGGTAGAGTCCCAAACCACCCACGGTTTAGAAATGCAGCTAGTTTTCATCATTAAAAACGAATGAACACATTTAACGAGTACATCGAGTACATCTCAACGTAGTGAAGACATAAAATTGCGAGCAGAATATGCTGTCACCGTCTTTATCCATATCTGCTGTAGGTCCAATACCCTCCGAAGCTTGAAGAATACTCTTGACAGAAATGAAGTATCTAACTTTCGTCCTATATCCAATCTCTCTTTCATGTCGAAGATCACGGAGCGTATAGTGGCAAATCAGCTTATGATTCATCTCATAAAGAACGATCTGTTCCCCAAATTCCAATCGGCGTATCGTCGTTATCATTCCACGGAGACTTCGCATCCTGTCCGACGTCATCGATGCTTTCGACACTGGAAAGGTCACAACCATGATACTACTAGATTTATCAGCGGCTTTCGACTGCGTAGATCATGGCATTCTACTACTTCTTCTTCTTTCTTTCCTTCCGTCTTTCCCTATTGGGTTGGACGATGGGTCTGAATGAGTTCCTTCCACTTCTGTCTGTCTCTTGCTGCTCTGGTCATTTGGATGAAGTTCATTTGCATTTCTTCTGCATCCTCTTTTAAGTTTTCTATCCATGTTTTTCTTGGTCTTCCTTTTCTCCTTTTCCCTTCAACATAGTTGTATAGTGCTTTCTTTGGCAGTCTTTCTTCCTTCATTCTTTCAACATGACCAAACCATTTCAGTCTTCGTTTCTGTATTGATTCGAGTATCGTTTCTTTTTGCTCTGTCTTTTCTCTGATCATTTCTTATTCTTTGTCTTCTGCTGACTCCTGCTATTCCTCTTAACCAGTTCATTTCTGCAGTCATTAATCTTCTTTCGTCTTTCTTCTTTATGGTCCAGCATTCTGATCCATATAATAGTATTGGTTTGATCAGTGTATTATATAGCTTTAGTTTTGTTTTCAGTTATATTTGTTTGTCTTTCCATATCTTCTGAAGTTTTCCAAATGCTGCACTTGCTAGGCCAATTCTCCTTATTATGTCTTCTTCACTTAGGCCATCTTCTGTCAGTACTGATCCTAGGTACACGAATTTTGGTACTTGTTCTATTATTTCCTCCTTTAGTTTTAGATTAACTTTTTCCCCTTCTTGTTCCCCGTGACCATTGCTTTAGTTTTCCGTATATTTATTTTTAGCCCCACTTCTTCTCCGGCCTTGCTTATTTCATTGGTTAATATTTGTAGGTGATCTGCTTTTGTTGTTATCACATCTATGTCATCTGCAAACCTTAAATTATTTATTGTTTGTCCATATACTTTTACTCCAGCATCTTCTTCTTTTGTGTTTTGTATTGCTTTTTGCATTACCACATCTAGTATTATATTAAATAGCAGTGGAGATAAGCCACATCCTTGTCTCGTTCCAATTGTTATCTCAAACCATTCTGTTAGTTCCCCATTAATTTTCACTCTGCTCATTGTTTTACTGTATAAGTTTTTTGTGAGATTCACTAGCTTCTCTGGAATACCATAGTGCTTCAGTGCTTGCCTTCATGCTGTATGCTGTCAAATGCTTGTTTGAAGTCAATGAAATTGTGGTATATTTTCTTATTTGTTTCGCAATATTTTTCTACTATCCTTCTGATCGTATGTATTTGATCAATTGTACTTCTTCCCATTCTGAAGCCTGCTTGTTCCTCTGTCAATATTTCTTCTGAGTAGTGTTTGAGTCTTTGTTGTAGCACATTTGTATATATTTTCCCTGGTATACTGAATAAGCTTATTCCTCTATAATTATTGCAGTTTGTTTTATCCCCATTTTTATGTATTGGTACTATTATGGCTTTTCCCCATTCCTCTGGTGATTTTTCTTCTTCGAATATTTTATTGCATAGGTTGTGGAATATATTCACTGTAATTTCTTCTCCTGCTTGTAACATTTCTGTTGTTATCATATCTGTTCCTGGAGATTTTCTAACTTTCAATCTTTTTATGGCTTCTTTTATTTCTTCTTCTGTAAAGTTTGCTATTTCTTCTTCATCATTCTCTTCTCTGTTCTCCTTCCTTATGTTGGTGTCTTCATTGTTATTGCCTGCTGTGTTGTATAATTCTTCAAAATAGTCTTTCCATCTTGTCATTATGTCTTTTTTGTTTTCTAATACTTTACCATTCTTGTCTGTTATTGTGGTTGTCTTCAATTGGATTTGTCCACATAATTCTTTGATCGTCTGGTACAATTTCCTTGAATCGTTGACCGTTTGACCGTTCTATTTCTGCGCATTTTCCAAGTATCCAGTTTTCTTTGCATTCTTTACATTTCCTTTTTATTTCTTTTGTTATCCTATTGTATTCCTTTTTGGCTACTTTATCCCCTTTTTTCTTCTTTTTGCTTTTAGGTTTTCCTTTCATCACTCAGTTGCAGTACTATTTGTGTTATCCATGGCTTTTTCTTGTTCCTCTCTATATATCCTATTTGTTCTTCAGCAGTTTTAATGTATATTTCTTTTATTTCTTCCCATAGTTGGTCTATCTCTTTTTTGTCTTTTAGCAGATTTTTCTTTTCCATTTCCTCTTTAAATTTGCTCTTATATTGTTCTTTAATCGATTCATCCTTGAGTTTGTCTATATTAAATTTATTTTGTGGCTTTGGTGTTTTTTTATTCTTTAACCTCAGTCTTAGTTTTGCTATAACTAGCTGGTGGTCACTTCCTATATCTGCACTGGGGAATGACCTGCAGGCAAGTATGCTTGATTTCCATTTCTTATTTATGATTATATAGTCTATCATATTTTTCACTTTACCATCTGGTGATTCCCATGTGTATTTATGCTTCTTTTTTCCTGCTTTGAAAAAGGTGTTGCTTATTGCTAAGTCATATATCAGGCAGAAGTTCAATAATCTTCGTCCTCTTTCGTTTTCTTCTCCATATCCAAATTTTCCAATTGCTCCCATCCAATTTTCCCATGAATGCCCTACTTTGGCATTATAATCTCCCATTATAATTAATAAGTCATGTCTTGGTATTTGTTTGATTTCGTCCTGTTTCATATTTTTTTAATTTCATAGAATTTTTCTAGTTCTTCGTCTTTTGCTGTTGATGCTGGTGATACTTGAAAGATTGCCATTTTCACGTAGTTTATGTGAAATCTTGCTTTTATTATTCTTTCCGATATTGCCTTGTATCCAAATAAAGCTTTTGTTGCTTCTTTTCTGATCATAATACCTACTCCTTCCTGGTGTTTATTATCGTCTCTTCCTGCGTATATGATTTTGACATCGTCTTTGTTTATTTCTCCATTCCCTGTCCATCTTGCTTCACATAATCCCAGTATTGTCCATTCAATTCTTCTTAACTGATGTATTAGTATATCTAATTGTCCTGTTTGGTTCAGAGTTCTTACATTCCATATTCCTATATATATGTCTTTTTTGATATCCAGAAATTGCAGTTTCTGTCTTTGTCTTTTCCCAGTAGCTAACTACTCGTCAATGTCCTGGTTGTCCAACATGAATCGCGGTCCTTGTTGATCCGGGCGACGACCGAGCCGGCATGTAATTTCTTGCTTTGTCCTCATTCAGTTTCTGTGTCTCCCAAAAGTGTGCTATCCGAATTCTGGGAAGCTGAGGTTGACGGGTGAACGTTGTATAGCTCTATATACCTCAGTGGACCGGTCTAAAACGACAGGATGTCCTTCTCGACAGTCGCTAAGACTGGGGTGTTGGGCTCATGTTGGCAGATAGTGCATAAAGTCCACCTCACCCACCTTCTAGTGGTGGGAGACGTTAGTAGCTGTAGTGGGATACTCAATCACTGGTTGAGTAGAGCACTGCAGTGAAACGAACGGGTGAAGATTGGCACCCAGCTGTGGGTTAAACAGTGTGGGGAAGGACACGGGAAACCACCCCACTACACAAACCATGAGAGCACTGGTCACCGCATGGAATTCTACTACTGGGAGTCCGATAAAATGCCCTACTCTGGATTAAATCGTACCTCTCCGATCGCACTTCGCGGGTAGTGTATGGCGGGAGGATGTCTTCCATTAGGAATGTACCCTGGGGCGTCCCTCAAGGATCCATACTGGGCCCGTTGCTGTTCGTCCTGTTCCTAAGTGAAAGACATATATATATATATATATAGGAATATGGAATGTAAGAACTCTGAACCAAACAGGAAAATTAGATATACTAATACATCAGTTAAGAAGAATTGAATGGACAATACTGGGATTATGTGAAGCAAAATGGACAGGAATGGAGAAATAAACAAAGACGATGTCAAAATCATATACGCAGGAAGAGACGATAATAAACACCAGGAAGGAGTAGGTATTATGATCAGAAAATAATCTCCCATTATAATTAATAAGTCATGTCTTGGTATTTGTTTGATTTCGTCCTGTTTCATATTTTTCGAGGATGTAGTCAAACGGCACTGGCTCAGGAATCATTTCTACGCAGATGATGTACAACTATACTGCAGTCACGACCCAGTCGAAACCGAGGGAGCAACCCAAGCACTAACTGAGTGCATTACAGACATACAGAAATGGCTACACTTGAATCGGTTAAAGCTAAACCTACAAAAGTCAGAGCTGATTTGTCTAGGAAGCAGAGCACAGGTAGCCAAGACGATGCTCAACAAGATAACCGTCGGTCCTGTGGAAATAATCCGGTCCAGCGTCGTACGTAATCTCGGGGTGATGCTGGATGAGGGCCTAACTTTCGCTCACCAAGTGACGAAGACAGCTGCCAGTTGCCTTTTCGAGCTGAGGCAACTTCGTTTGGTAACCGGCTCTCTGACCCCAGAGGCGGGTAAGACACTGGTACATGCCATGATTACTTAAAAAATCGACTATTGTAACAGCCTGCTGGCCTTGGCACCGGACACCACGATTCGCAGACTTCAGGCTGTCCAGAACTCAGCCGCCCGCCTCATAACGGATTCGCGACGCACAGATCATATCACCCCGATACTGAATAGACTACACTGGCTCCCAGTCAGGCAGAAGATCAAATTCAAGATCATCTCGCTGGTCGACAAATGCCTTCGGGGAGAAGCACCCGGATACCTCGCCGAAGACTGCAAACTCTTGCGCCATGTTCGTCGGCCGACAGGCCTACGCTCAAATGACACGAAACTACTAGATACCCATTGCACTCGGAGCAAAATGGGTGATAGGTCTTTTAGGGCAATTGGGCCGAATCTCTGGAACTCTCTCCGTCAGAACTACGCGACGTTGCCATTTCTAGAACGGTGTTTCTAACTAGGCTCAAGACCTGGTTGTTTATGTAGCATCGGCGCATTTGTCCTCTAAATGCGCCAGGAAATTAACTGTCATATCATATCATATCATATCATACCATATTATGTCATGTCATGTCATGTCATGTCATGTCATGTCATGTCATGTCATGTCATGTCATGTCATGTCATGTCATGTCATGTCATGTCATGTCATATCATATCATATCATATCATATCATATCATATCATATCATATCATATCATATCATATCATATCATATCATATCATATCATATCATATCATATCATATCATATCATATCATATCATATCATATCATATATCATATCATATCATATCATATCATATCATATCATATCATATCATATCATATCATATCATATCATATCATATCATATCATATCATATCATATCATATCATATCATATCATATCATATCATATCATATCATATCATATCATATCATATCATATCATATCATATCATATCATATCATATCATATCATATCATATCATATCATATCATATCATATCATATCATATCATATCACATCATATCATATCATATCATATCATATCATATCATATATCATAAGCGGGTGTATGTGTCAAACCTTAGCGTTTTCTAAACTTTAGCACGTGCTTCTTCACTCGACAGTTTCTCCTGTCGTCGTAAACACCAACAGATTTTCCTTGTCGCTTTGGTTGATAATTTCAGCTTTCATTAAATAAATAAATGCTGACAAGCAAAAAAGGTCGTCACATTTTATTTCTTGTCAGCGCGGGGTCTTTGTTTATCGCCGGGCCCGGATAAAAATGTACCCCTGTCCCTCTCTCGTCGGCCCTGAGTTCTTTCCTTCAGAAGAAAAATTAGCATTTCGCCAAAGTCAGTGGTCTAGTTTTAAAAAAAGCGGCAGTGCGTGGGGTGAGCGGGGTAGGGCTTCCACCATCCCAAATTATTTATCCTATAGTGAAGAAATTCCCGAGGCGAATTTCTACACTCAATCGGCCGTTATGTCGTACTCGAATGTTGACGGCAGCAAACCCAGAATTTCTTCATAGCTGTGGAGGAAATTTCTATATCGATATCACAGATGTTCTGGCCGCTGCCAAAGTTCAGCGTCTGCACCAACTTGCGAAGTTTGATATAGTGTATCGAGATCATGGCAATTATTCAGTGGTTACTAAATGTACGCATTGTAACAAACAACCAGGTGATGCGGACATTGAATGTGTTGCTGATCATACTGTTTATGACACAGATAGGTTCTTGCGGTCTGATGAAACACTTAAGCATAAAATCATCTTCATAGCGGGATATCTGTCACGTCAGTTTCCGGAGGTTGTGCACGATAGTGACAAAGAAACAGGTGATTCAACATTATCATCCGACTTCTTAAATGAACTAGATCGGGGTAGTCTTACTCGACCAACTTCATCAACAACGTTCTTCGTTCAGAGCGCTGTCAATATCATGTCATCTCTTTCAACGTCTAAACGCAACTGTCGCACTTGTGTAGCAAAAATCCGGTCGTATATTGATGCGCCAGTTGCTAGTGATGAACGAGCTTGTTTGACCAAATGGGTGGAGGTAGAGTCCCAAACCAATCAGGTTTAGAAATACAGCTAGTTTTCATCATTAAAAACGAATGAACACATTTAACCATTATACCATTGGTCAACTTGCTGATGAAAGCTGAAGTTCTCGACAAAAGCGACAGGGAAAACTGTTGGTTTTTACGACGACAGGAGAAACTGTCGAGTGAAGAAGCACGTGCTAATGTGAAAAAAAAAACGCTAAGGTTTTACACCCACCCCCCCCCCGCTTATGGGCATTAGACCTACAGCAGATATGGAAAAGACGACGACAGCGTATTCTGCTCGCTATTTTATGTCTTCACTAAGTTGAGATGTACTCGTATAATGGTTAAATGTGTTCATTCGTTTTTAATTATGAAAACTAGCTGTATTTCTAAACCTGATTGGTTTGGGACTCTACCTCCACCCATTTGCAAGATGGAGCGTGGATCCATTTGGCTGACAACCTGGTCTGGTCCCTGTACTTACATTTCTCACAAAAACCTGCAGGCTTTTGCGTCTCAAAATTCTTAAATACAAGTTACTAGACTATATAGAATGATGCTGAAACAGCAATATTGGGCAATATAGAAGCTAATAAATGTGAAAATTTAGTGTTTCTTTGAAAAGAACCCACATTCAAGGAGTTCGACCGATTGCTTACATGTAGAGTTATATGTGTGCCGAATTTGAAGTCCTTTTGTCAAGGGGTTTGGCCACAATGCGTGGAGAACCCAAGTTAAGCAATGAACCCAAGTTCAAAATACCGAGCATGAGCGCCGTCAGTCCTTGATATAAATGCAAAAATGTAATTTGTCATTAATTTACCTCGTGTTAAAACGCCAGATAACTAGACTACCAATATTGTGCTGTCTAGGTTCATTTCCATGTCTGTCGATAACTTTCGTGCTGCGCAGAGATATTGGATTTTTCATTATACAAGTATACGTACCTAGTATGTTGATTGTCATTCTCTCCTGGGTTTCATTTTGGATCAACATCGACGCTTCTCCGGCTAGAGTGTCACTTGGATTACTTACAGTTCTCACTACTACTACCATGAGTGGTGGTGCTCGAGAGTCTTTGCCTCGAGTATCATATATCAAAGCCATAGACGTATGGATGATTATGTGTCTTTTATTCGTTTTCGCTTCTCTTATTGAATATGCCATCGTAAATGTCGTAGCAAGGCGACAGATTAAAGCGAAGCCTGTGAAAGAAGAGAGAATGAGACACAGAGGACTTACCAACAATTTGCAGCTACTATCAGGGGAGGTTGTAAAAAATTAAAAAATTATCCTACAAATTTATGATAAGTAATTTATGATAATTTATTATATGTATGTCATTTTAATATATGTAATGTGATATGTCATTTGAATATATAATGTGATTTTAATATATGTAATGTGATGTGTAATTTATGTAATTTATGATATGTCATTTATGATATATAAATTTATGATTAATATTCTAAATAAGGGCCATTTTAATGTCGATATTTTAATGCCGCATGCAGTGAAAAATACAAAAATTATCCTAAATTTTTTGGATTTAATATAATATTCTAAATAAGGCTGGTAGTTAAACACTTGAATGTCGATATTTACTGGATGCGTTGGTTATAAATATTTTGACTGTATAACAACGAAACTTTCTTTATAATATTAAAACTGTTTCTGTATTGTTTCTGTATTTACAGTCTCCAAATTTAACTGGACTGATACGACGATATTTAAAGGTAAGAAAACGAAATTAAAGTAAGCATATATAATATCAACCCTTTAGTTTTGTCTTACAAATATATAAGTATCCTCTTAAAACTTTCTATCCGCAGTCATATCTGCAGATAAAGTCAATCTTAATTAATATTACATAAAATAAGCATGCGGATCTTTTATTCGCAGATATATCCTTTGAAAGACGAATCTTCCTGCGAATAGCTATTTTTATCTTTTGTTTTGAAACACGAAATGAAACATCTCGCGGCGACTACCCGTCGTCGGTGACACTTAAGTCAATGATTGTATGCTGTAGCCTCCGGCGGGCACTCAGGCCATATATATATATATATATATATATATATATATATATATATATATATATATATATATAATATATATATATATAAATCTGATATATATATATATATAATCTGATATATATATATATATATGATATGATAATATATTATCATATATTATCATATTATCATATATATTATCATAAATATACACTCTACACTCAAATAGAAGGAAACAAAGGAAGAGGAAGACCCAGGAAAAAGTGGATGGACAACATCAGAGAAGACATGAACATGAAAGGAATTACAATAGTAGAAGGAAGACGATTGACAGAAGATAGAACTTCTTGGAAGCATTTTGTGTCTAGCTATTGCCGCTGACGAGCTGGCAGAAAGCAAAGATGATGATGATGAGATGATGATGATGATGATGATGATGATATATATAATATGAAGGGTGGCAGGGACACAGGGTATACCAGGAATTAAATCAACCTGATGGTGTTGAAGATTTTCATATATATATATATATATATATATATAAGAGTGGGTCATAAAAAAATTTTCCGGAGTTGCTGATTCGGCTCGGGTGTAGAAAGTTGCTCTAGAGTATAGATGCTACTTGCTATAAATAGCACAAAAGCTTTTAAAACAGCAGTTGTCTTGTACCCGCAACTTTGCATCAAAGAGAAGCAATTGGCTGACATCATTAGAACTCATCATCGTCATAACAACAGGCGGTCATAAACGCATAAACTCATAAACGCAATACGCCTCGGTTCCTATTGACGCAAGCAATATTGCAGCTTGACATTCCGGAGTCTCCTGGTTCAGTTTAGCAGCTGTTGCGTAATTCAACCATTGGCTTTTAAACAGACGCCACTCATGTCCATGTTCGACGCAGTTAAGTTTAATTTTGCAGGCAACGGAATGTGAGAAGCACTAGCCATTTCAACAGTTTTTCTTAACGCTATCGGTCGATAATGTTCGCTTTTGCTTTTATTCTGAACTAACTGACTTAACTAACTGACACCATGTGGCGTCTTTAGGTTACGCCTATAACTTCGCCTATAGAGGTTTAGACTATAGCAATCAGAGACACAGTTAGATGTGACTATGCTTCTATGTTTTGAGAACAACTACTATTACTACTACTACAGCTGGCTTCTATATGCCTAGCTGGTCAAGTGTTTATCTATTGGAGAGTAGGCTTGGCCTATAAGTGTCCATCACTGTGCAACGTATTACTAAAGAGTTAATCTTTTATAGAAACTTATTAAGTCATCGATTATGCAGCCATTAAACAAGGAGTACATACTCTTCATAACTCTACATATATGCCCATTTTAGATTTGTGTAGCGTCAAAGTTTGAATCTCACAACCACTCAATAGGTATTTTTCTAGACTTAAAAAAGCGTTTGATGTAATAGATCATAAAATACTACTAACAAAAACTTGAATACTATGGAATTAAAGGTCTATATCAAACTTGGTTTTCCAACTACTTAACTAATCAACTGAAACAACTGAAACAACTGAAGACATTCTTGTTTGATTGATCCGGTTCGCAACTGACATGAGCGCATTTGCTGCTTTGCGATTATTTGCGCTATAGAAATGTTCGTAATAATAATAATAATAATAATAATAATAATAATAATAATAATAATAATAATCGTAAACAATTTACTAGGGTAAACTCCCAAAATTCTTACATCAAAGACATCAAATATGGAGTACCCAAGGATCTATACTAGGGTCTCTTCTCTTCTTAATTTTTATTAATGATTTACCTAATACTGTATTTAAATTTGTATGATTTGTTGATGACACTAACTTATTTTCTAGTCACAAAAGCTTGAAAGATTTGATCTTTCTTGTTAATTCTGAATTATTAAAAATATCAAACTGGTTTAAAATAAACAACCTAGTTCTTATTTTTGTTTAAAAATTCATACATTTCCAACTAAAATCTCATTTGTACAATCTGGATCAAATAAAAATAGATGACACTACCTTAACCCAAAAATCTTCTGTAAAATTCCTAGGAGTAATAGTTGATCATCACCTAAACTGGGAAGAACAGTCTAATGAACTTTCAAATAAAATAGCTAAAAATCTCAATATAATTAGACACATTAAAATACGATTGACTCTTAGGCAACTCTATTTTACTCTTATTCATCCATACCTAACCTATTACAATATAATTTGGGCAAATACTTACAAACAACTATTGGCAAAATTCAAATACTACAAAATAAAGCAATAAGATTTATATTTAAAGAAAAGAATTATGTTAACAAAACCAATCTATTTAATAAATATAATATTTTAAAAATTGAAAATATATATAAACAGCAAACTGCCCTATTTGTATTTCAATATCTTCATAACCTTTTACCTTATATTTTCTATGTAAACAAATTCTTTGATGCTCTAAACATTCAATGTAAACTCAATCTCAGAAATAGTAACAATATCTATCTTCAATATGCATCAACTAATGTCAGATTATTTACTAACAAATTTTTTGGACCTAGAATTTTGAATAGCCTCCCTCCTGATCTAAAAATTTAGACCAAATAACTTCATTTGAAACAAACTTATCAATATTTTTTCTAAAATGGCAAACCTAACCTTCTCTTTACCAAAATTATTTAATATAGATACAAATTCTCAATTGTGATCACTAAATACTTTTAATATACATTATATGTACCAACTACTTTTTTGTACAATCAATATGAATATATGTACTTTCTGTGGTTACTTTCATCCAATTAACTAAACCACTAGGAAGTGGTCCCTTGATCCCTAAATAACTCCTGATTTCCATCTTTTATATGTCATGTAATTATAAACTTTGAAGTTGGACAATTTTACGGGATACAAATCCCTTAGGCCAACCCATTTTTTTTCAACGACTGATATCTGTACTCTTTATGTCTGTGAATGTGTCGACTATATAAACATATATAATATTTTTTCTATAAGACCTAGATCTATTTTATATTTTCATTAATTAATATTATTACTAGATTATTAGAATGTTTGTCATTTGTACAAATTTTATGTTGGAATAATTATTCAACATATTTCTGTTCAAGTATACAGTTATTCATGGTTTATACTATAGTTAAGCTGTCTATTGTTAAAATGTTGAGAAAAATAAAATTGATTGATTGAAAAATATTAGTAAAGACTAAAGAGTCAATCTTTTATCAAAACTTATTAAGTCATCGATTATGCCATTGACGATTGACGCAAGAGGAGGACACCTTTAAACTTGCTTTGCTGCATCGTAGCTTTAATCTAATTACTAAATTCAGAACATTTAATGCATAATTAAGAACATTCTATGTGTTTTTACATAAGAGTTTTCGCGATTTTTCCGCTAATTTTAGTTTGACTAGTTTGACAATGTACGTTAGGGCGTAGTAAATGATATATACCAGGCCTTGTTCCCTCATTTATTTCTTAGTCAAATAGTTAGAACATCATGAAAATTGGCAGACATTTACAAAATGTCTGCCAATTTTTTTATTGGGTCACAGTATATATGTTACAGTCAAAGACTGCCTGAAATTTTTAGGCAATGTCGACATAAGCCGTTTCACTCGGGCAATGTCGATATTGACTGAAATTGTTAGACATTGTTTAACAATGCCTGGAATTTGCTCAGATTTTCTACACACTAATTTTGTTCAAATAAAATGTTTGTGTGAATATACCAGCCTTCTATCTATTTATAAATTTGAATGTAAGTACGTACGAATTCAATCGTGCCCCCTCTCCCGTACGCTTCCGTACGCAAAATCGCCTAAATCTCAAGCCTCTCGGTCGTTACGTACTATATGGACGGCCCCTAATTTGCAACTCATTTAATTTTTGTATGTTACACATTGGCGCATGCATAGCTCCATATACAGTGCTATTCCATCACGGATAAAGATTTCAGACAAAGTGTGTAGAAAATCTGAGCAAATTTCAGGCATTGTTAAACAATGCCTAACAATTTCAGTCAATGTCGACATTGCCCGAGTGAAACGGCAAACGACACGTGAAGTGTCGACAAGTGAAACGACATTGCCTAAAAACACTTTGACTGTAACATATATACAGAGTGTACAAGTAGAAAGTCGACCGGTGTTTGACATTTAATATCTGGCCGCGTGTATAGTGATTTCAATAACATTTATAGGCCATACACATGCGAATGTGTCTGATGCAAATGCCAAATTTCATGCTGATCTCTATAGTGTTTGCTGAAATATGACCAAAAACTAAAGAGAAACAAATTTTAAAATTGACAACGGAATATAACGGCATTATAAAATGTCTCGTTTCAAGTCTAAAAATAGCGTCATGTCATTGCGCCAGACAAGGCCAGGGTTACTTACGGCCAGCAGAGAAACAAAGCAGCATTATGATTGGCTGCAGTCTAACCCTGACCGTATTATTGCCTTTCATTTGTCTGAGAAAGATGGTGAAATAGGAGGACAAACTGCGAATTCATACGCTATAAGAGCAGAGTTTAAGTGCTTAGAAAATAAAAATGCTTATCCTGAAAATAATTGGTAGATATTCACACTGAATAAGATCTGCAAGCGTGTTGATGAAACGGGATCAGCATTGGTCAGAAAGCCAGCCAGTGGAGGTCTGAGGTCTGAGGTCTGAGATCAGCGCGCACTGCAGCAAATATATAAATATAAATATATCTGCAAAAATATAGGACAGGTCACAGAATTCATCTGCTATCAGGAGGGTCAGCCTGGAACGAGTAAGTCAAGTCGAGAAATAGCCACTCAGTTGGGGATAAGCCATACCTCTGTTATGAACATTGCTAAGAAGGATTTGGGCATGAAATGTTTCAAGCGTGTCACTGGTCAGGTCTTTAACGTCGCAATCAGGAACAAGCGCTTGTCTCGCTGCAGACGTTTGATGCGACGCTTTACTGTAACCAAACTTAAGAAGGTCTTTTTTCACCGACGAAAAGACCTTCTACCTTGATCCTCCAGTCAACAGTCAAGGCAAGCGAGTGTGGGGTGTAGGAAGGAAAGGAGATTTGCCACCAGAACGACTTGTCAGGCAGTGGGCAAAGTTTTCCAGACACGTCATGGTGTCTGCTGGAGTGTACCTTCAGGGCAAGGATCGCCTGCATTTCGTACCAGACAAATCCAAAGTGAACAGCCAAGTGCTAAGTAACTCGGCTGCTACCAGATCTTCTGCAGGACTGTCATGATTTGCCAGGAGAAGATTTTTTATTCCAGCAAGACGTAGCACCTGCCCACTCTGCTCTCATGACCCAGGAATTTTTGGAACAAAATTGTCCAGACTTCAACAAGAAAGATGACTGGCCACCCAACTCTCCAGATATCACTCCACTTGACTTCCACGTCTGGATAATCATGCTTGAAAGATATCAAAAGTATTAGCCAAAGCCACAGAACATCACGGAGTTGAAGACTGTGCTGAAGAATATATGGGAGAGTTTGCCTAAGGACCAGATCAAGAAGTCGATACTGTCAGTGAAGAAGTGCTTGTTTGCATGTGTGAAGGCTAAGGGTGGGCATTTTGAGCACCTGCTCCCGCAACAAATCATCTATAACCCCCTTTAAAATTACCCTTTTCAGGGCCAAAAAATAAACGCAATAATTTTTATAACTTTATAATGCCGCTATATTCCGTTGTCAATTGTTAAATTTGTCTCTTTGATTTTTTTTGACCATATGTCAGCAAACACTCAAGATATCAACATAAAATTTGGAGCAAAATTGTCCAGACTTCATCAATTACATCAAACACATTCCCAGGTATATGGCCCATAAATTAAATCACTACACACGCCGCCGAGATATTAAATGTCAAACATCGGTCCACTTTTGACTTTTACACCCGTTTATATATATATATTAGGGTGGTCCTCAAAAGCAAAGTTAAACTTTTTCAAAGTGCTTTTGCATTTTCCTGTTCCATTTGGGATAAAAACAAATTGGGAAAAATTCCAATAGAATTAAAAAAGTTTGAGTACTCTCACACGACCCCTATATTTACAGTGTGTGAAAAAATCTTGCATCGGCTGCGAAACCGAAGTATTTTAAGAATTTTTTGATATTATTATCAGATTTTCTTGTAGAATTGGTGGTTATTATATATTGTTTTGTATCAATTTTAATTCTGCCTCCATTTCTGTATGTGATGTCGCTTGATTATGCACTTTTTCCAGACTTTTATGAGGAAATATGGCCACTGTGTGATTTCTCGAATCTTTACTAAAATGGTCACTCGCGAGAGTTCGCATGATATGGTGCGCGTTCTAACTACTTTAGCGCAATAATTGCTTTTGAATTTTATAAGGTAGCCTTGAAAGGGCCGTTTTTATTTATTGTTGTCATTAGTACTTTATGGGCCAACCCTTGGTTATGGTTATGGTTCTGGACAACTTCTATAGCGCCGTAGCATGGCGAAGGCCAAAGTCAAAGGCGCTGTCAACAACGCTGACAAATCGACATGGAACGGAAGATTGTTTGTCTTGAGGGAAAGTCCGCTCAGATGGCACAAAAGAGTTCGCTGCCGTGTTGAAATCGGGCAGTGAACCCTTCAGAAGGCGGTCTTCCGCAAGAAGACGTTCCGTCGAAGAGTCAGCGAAAACGCAGAAAGGATGTTGAAGGACCGCATGGATGCTGGGAAAAATTCTCCGCGTGGCGAAAATCAGGCGGCGAATCCTTGAGGGCGGTCATCTGCGAGACAGTAATCCATTGCCGAACTTGACGCGGGAACCGACTGAAGATGGAATTCCGCGCACGAAACCGGAACAGTCTTTGCCCTTTATGGCCTGTAGGCTCCGTCGAGTGACTGGTGGCTCAAAATGGCGGTCCAACCACGCCGACACGGGCGACGTGAATCCGAGCGTTCGGCGCAGAGAAGACGCAAAGACCATCGCCGACCGCTTCGAAAACGACGGCTAAGCGACGATCCGCGCGATTAGCGCAAAGAAATAAGCGCAAGACGTCGGTAAATCCGCCAAGAACGGCGACATTCCGAAGCACGGACAGACACGTGCAAGCAGCCAAAATGGCGCTACCGTGTTCTTTCTGACTAAATGACATCTGTGTGGCATGGAATGGACCAGTTTGACACGGTGCTCTTGTGTTATGATGTGATTACAGGCTGCAATTAGAGACTCAATCAGCTCGCGCCTTTTCTGCGGCTGATTCTTGATAATCTCTGCTGACACTACTACTGTACATTTTACAGTATGTACACTACTACTACAAGTTCTCAATAGTGTCAAGATCAGGTGACTGAGCCGGCTAATCAATGGACTGAACTCCATGATTCTTTTTCCAACAGGCAACAATTTTCGCTCTGAGACAGGGTGCATTTCAGTCCTGAAACAAATACTTGCTAGGAAACAGCTGTTTAGTTGATGGCAGCATACATTTCTCTAGAATATCTCTAGAATGCCAATGTATTTATCTGCAATCACCATCCAGTCAACAATATGAAGTCTTCCAACCCCACAGGCTGCCATGCATCCCCACACCATAACTTTCATTAACACTGACATGTTTAGGCACTACGGCTTCTATTATTCATGTGGAAACCTTCTTACAAAGGTCTTGCCATGGTTCCATAGGCTGCAAAATGTGCTTTCATCACTGAAGAAAACTTTCTCTCATGACTGACACAACACAGTATTCTAGACAAGGCCTTACTAATGACTTATATAGTTTTCTCTCAGAAGAAGTTCAGGAAACGTTAGCTACCGGTTATCAGGAGATGTTCTGATCAGGACTCTATTGCCTCTGGTGGCTAACTTCCTGGGCCGACCGCAACGGGGTCGATCTGTCGTACTTTTGGTATCCTTGTGCTTCAGTAAAATGCGCACAACCATGCTTTGATTACAGCCGACCTATGCTGCAATGTTTCGACTGGAATAGCCTTTTTCGCTCAGAACCACAACAAGGACTCGGTCTTCACTAGATAGAAACTGCCTCAACAACGACAACGCCAATGCTTGCTACAAGTTGTTGAGTGGCATCCATCTCAAGCAGTTTCCCAACGCTCAGAAGAGCCACAGCATCTAGTCGATGACACCGATTCGTATGCCAGTGACACGTCACAGAACTCATTGATTATCATGATTACTTTGCAATAGTCTTGATTACAGTGGCATAAAGTTCAACAGTTTTTGGTTCAATGCCTTTTTGGTACTAAATAATTGGACTACTTTTAAAGGACATTTGTTATTAATGTCGCAACTAAATATTGGTATGAACATAGTGGGTACAAGGTCTCATCATTGACAGAAATCCTGTCTGCAGTTGATGAGTACATATATGTAGTTACACAAAGACACAACAAACATAGTCAAACGTTTTGCTGATTCATGGTAATCGGTGAAAACTGGCTGCTATGGGATGTTTGGACATTTTTAGAGCATGCTGTGTAGCGCCTATGATAAAAGATTAATACACCATTCAACTCAGCTAGGAAAAGTGTCTGCACACTGCAAATTTCAGCCTGATATCTGCTGTGGTTCTCAAGATATTAAACTTCAAAAATCGTAAAACTTAACACGTAGCATCGACTCGCGATTAGCCTCGTATCTTCAAAATCTCATATTTCTGAGAGTTTTTGACAAAACTAGCTGATAATTTCAAGATTTACTCAACTTGAGCTGTACTTCAAGCGCTGCAAATTTCTTGCAGATCTGATATGGTGTGGTGAACAATTGTCTAAATACTGGCTGCGTTGTCATGGAATGACCCTGTTTGTAATTTTCAATGTAAGTGTGACAGTGGTTAATAAGGGTCTATGAATGCCAAACTTGGTAACAATGGTTTTTATTAGAAAATGAACAGTTTAAACAAAAAGCACTTCAATAAAATCTACTTTTAAAATTTTGTGTGCATTTGAGGACCACCTAATATATATATATATATATATATATATATATATATATATACACACATATACTTCTATGGCGCCACCATCATAATGCCCAGGGCATCAGCCGATGGCGCACCAAATCCAAATAGAATTAGAGCCAGGTCAATCCGGAAGATCAGTCAGAAGAGCGGGTGAGCAATCTAAGGGGATAAGCCAAGTCAAACAGGTAAGTTTTAAGACCAGATCTAAAAGATGATAAATTTTTAGTTTTACGAAGTGATATTGGTAATGAATTCCAAAGCTTAGGGCCACACACTGAGAAACAACTAGTGCCAATGACGGTGCGAGAATAAGGAACAACAAATGAAAGTCCTGCCGAATACCTAGTGGATCGAGCAGTAAGTAGGTCGAGGGATTAGTCGAATCTTAAGGTAATAGTGTTCATTATATAATATGGTTTTAAATATCAAAAGACAAATTTTATAATTAATTCGGTATTTGATAGGAAGCCAATGTAGGGACTGTCTTGTTGGAGTTATAGGCTATGTTCGAACCTTGGAGTTTTGGATAGAGTCTAACTAAAGAATTTTGTACTCTCTGGAGTTTCTGCATATTTGAATTTGTGATGCCAAAAAGCAAGGAATTGCAATAATCTAGGCGACTAGACACCAATGCATTGGCTAACTGAATAAGAACAGGCTTAGGGAGGAGATGTCTGACGCGATAGATGTCCCGAATATGATAATGAGAAATTTTGCAGACTGAATTTATGTGACTAGTAAAAGAGAGGGAAGAGTCAAATATCACACCAAGGTTGCGAGCAGAAGTACTTCTAGGAATAACGGTGGAATCTCCTAATACTACGGATTTCAGAGATTCAAATTTAGTCAATTGAGCTGGAGTACCTAATAGCAAGAACTCAGTTTTTGATGAATTCAAAAGAAGCTTATTTTAATCCATCCATGACTGAATATTAGTAAAGACCACTGTCTTGACTAATATTTAGTCATGGATGGATTAAAATAAGCTTCTTAAGGGATGAGTTTGAAGAAGATTTATCAAAAGAGATAATTTGAGTATCATCAGCATAAAGATGATACGCCACCCGATGTTCATCAATAAGTGAACCCAAAGGGGTTGTATAGAGAGTAAATAACAGAGGTCCAAGAACCGAGCCTTGAGGGACACCACAAGACAGATCAGTGGGAGTTGAGAGATTCTCATTTATTATAACTCATTGAGTTTTTATATATATATATATATATATATATATATATATATATATATATTATATATATATATATATATATATATATATATATATATATATAATGCGTGTGCAAATAGACAAACTAATGTTAAACATTTAAACCTATTTGCAGGTCAAGTCTACTCGTGAAGATGAGGGCGACAGAAGTGAAACTTATCTTAAAACATATGATCAAGAACTTAGCAAGCGCAGAGCGCGCACAATCGACAAAATTTCAAGAAAGTTCTTTCCTTTGGCTTTTTTAGTTTTTAACATAATTTACTGGTTGATTTATGCAACTGGTGTGAAAAGCACCGATGAACCTGCCACAAAATAGATTTATATAGGGGCGCACACTTGTTTCCATGAAGATATATCTGCTGGCTGACTGTTTTGTCGTGTAGTTGACAGTTCGGCACTGATATTTAATGGACACTTCGAAGTGTATGGAGTCCTATTTAGCCAGCTTGTGTTCTGTGCTGTAGAAGTGCTCTGTAGAATTTGACTGATTAACTGATAACTAATTTATTATTAGTCTTAATTATTTGGTTGTCGCTATTTTTGTACTGGCTTATTACTTTGTGTCATTAAATTAGTGATTGAAAGCTAGTGATTTTAACTCTTATTGAAAAAATCGTAAAACAGTGTTTTCTTACTATTGTCAGCATGAAGATATGACGGTCTGGTGGAAATGCGCTGTTTAGATTTGGTGTAGTCACTTACTTTATTAACATTAAGAAGTGCATGTATTCCCTCTGCTTCATGAGCACCAGTGGTTCTGACGGGTTATAACCCGTCAGAAAAATTTCATGCAAGTTTATGTTTCCTCTGCAAATTTTGGTGAAACTAATAGATTTTGACTTGCTGACCACAAATATGTAATTAGAATTTCTGTATCACGTAAGGTTTTTAAGAAATCGACAATTTAGCATTTAGTATTGTAACGTCTTCTGCAACATAATCCTACAGAAGGATCTAGGCAATAATGACAAGACATGAGAAAATTAGAAATGTTTTGCTGTAGATTTTCGTTTGTAGTCACTGTCCTGTGCTTCACGTAGCAGTGACCAACAGTAGTCTCCGAGCATAGACGGACTCCACTTTCCCTGGTAGCGTTTCTCGATGCTGGCAATATCTTCGTTAAATCTTTCACCATGTTCATCACTGACGGCGGCGAGATTGTCCGGGAAGAAGTCCAAGTGAGAATGAAGGAAGTGCATCTTCAGTGACATGTTGCATTTCATTGCCTTGTAAGCTTGTAGCAGATTTCCAACTTGTTCAACATAGTTTGGCGCCTTGTAGTTGCCCAGAAAGTTAGCAACAACATCCCTGAAGGCTGCCCAGGCAACATGCTCGGCACCCTGCAGAAGGCCCTCAAAGTGACTGTCCTTGAGCATCTCTCGAATCTGTGGGCCAACAAACACGCCTTCTTTTATTTTAGTATCACTGGTGCGTGGAAACCTCTGTCGTAAGTATGTAAAGGCTTCACTTTGTTTGTTCATTGCTTTGACAAAGTTTTTCATTAACCCAAGTTTGATGTGCAAAGGTGGGAGATAAATGTTCTTCGGATCAACGAGAGGATAATGTTCAACGTTCTTCTGTCCTGGAACCAAATCCCTGCGAGGTGGCTAGACCTTTCTCACATAATGTGAATCTCTATCTCGGTGTCCCACTCGCAAAGAAAGCAGCAGTACTTGGTGTAGCCTAGCTGCAGACCGAGTAGAATTGCAACAACTTTCAGATCTCCACATATATTCCAGTTGTATCTCGAGTATTCTATGTGTTTCAATAGCAGCTGCATGTTCTCATATGTTTCCTTCATGTAAGCAGCATGTCCAATGAGTACTGAAGGGTATGAATTGCCATTGTGCAGCAAAACAGCCTTTAAACTTAACAGCGAACAGTCAACAAAAAGTCGCCATTCGGATGGATTGTGCTTACAGCCGAAAGCAAAAAGCAATCCATCAATGTCAATGCAAAAAGTAAGACTGTCGATTTTTTTTTGAAGAATCGAGTCAAGTCTTCATGCCGTTTACGAAATACTGAAATTTTTGTTCCTGGAGAGTGCAGATTCCATCCTTGCAACCTAGATCCAAGCAACTCTGCTTGATTTTTTGACAAATCTAAGTCTCTGACCAGATCACTGAGCTCTGCCTGAGAAATCAAATGAGGATTGCTGGATGTCGATGGCTCAAACTCTGGGTCTTCCGTAGCTGAATCATAAACTATCTGCAGCATTTCATCCGTCTCTGCATGCTCGTCCTCGTCCTCCAGTGTCCAAAACTCGAAGGGGAAGGGGTGGCACAGGAAGACTCTCGTCGTGTGGAACTGGTCTCATTGCCGAGGCAAGGTTAGGATACTCAGTAGACTTCCTATTCTTTGAAGAAAATCCTGTAACATTCGTCATGCAGAAATAGCAATCCGTTACATGATTATTCTGCTCCCTCCGTATCATTGGTATGGCGAATGGCATGGATGGACGCTTACCTGCAAGCCAAGCTCGCAGACTGGTAGCACAAGATTGAACAACATATATGAGGTGCCCATACTTTGTCCTGGTCGCCAATTTTGCATCCAAAGTATTTTTGCATCCAAACTCATATCTTTTTTATGGTTGCTGTCATACTCCGCTTCTGTGATTTCAACGTAAACTCTCCACGGATGTAGCAGAACGTGTCACTACTATTGCGACATCGACGCGACATTTCAGAAACTTTAATTAAATTAGTTAATATATTCAATTCACAGCCTTTAACTAAACAGTTATATCTCATCAAATAGAAAGACTGCAGCTGCTTCCTAGTGCTGCTTGGTATTTATATAGGACTGCGTAACCATAGCAACAATACACGCTAGGCATGTAGTCTTGAAAACAGGTTTGGGCGCGTCTGGGCAGGTGTGGACATGCCTAATTATACTAATTTTCAAAATCCATGTAGTTAAGTGAGCCAGCAGTGCATATTACATCTGTTATGGCGGTCACATAAGATTCTTGCCTAACCTGAATACCCATAACTCAGATAACTCTCGAAAACCACGATTTTAAAATTCTTATAATTTTAAAATTTAAAATCAGCTTTTTCTCAAAAAACTTACGTGGTAGGAAAATTTCAAAATTATTCCTGTAATCAGTATGACAAAATCTACCTGGAACACCAGAAATTGCACAGGAAACAAAAACCTTGTTGACCAGAGTAATTCTCGATGTCCGGCGGTCCGTCCGCAACACGGCAGATATTGCAAGACGCTGTTGTCATTGACAACCAAATATTGTTTAATCAAAACTGTTTTAATAACGGAGCGGTTAACGAAGCGTCTTAATTGCAGCTTAAACCCCCGTCCCCCTTTCCTCACCCCTCTTTCTCCCAATCGCTCAGGCCGCAACCCATTCCCGCCCCGGCCCCAAATCCTCTTTCCCTTCCCTTTCCCCATCCCCTTACCTCTCCCCATCCCTCTCCCACTCGCCCCGACCCCAACCCATTCCGGTCCCGGCCCTAAACCCCCGTTCCCCTTCTCTCTCCATCCATTTTCCCTCTCCCCATCCCTTTCCCAATCGCTCCGGACCCAACCCATTCCCGCCCCGGCCCCAACTCATTCCCGCTTCGGCCCCAAATCCCTGTTCCCCTTCCCTCTCCTCATCCCCTTCCCTCTCCCCATCCCTCTCCCAATCGCCCAGGCCCCAACCCATACCCGCCCCACCCTGCCCGACAGGCCCCAAACTCCCATTTTCTTCTCTCCTCACCCCTCTCCCAACCCCCGTATCTCTCTCCATCCCTCTCCCAATCGCCCCAACCCATCACCGCTCCGCCCTACCCAACCGGCCCCAAACCCCGTTCCCAAACCTACACAACGCTGCTCCGAAAACCCGTACGACCCACCTTCCTCCTCCCAAACCTCCCTTCCCTCTCCCAATGCCCTGCCCCCCATTATTATATATATTTATTCCTTCCTATACCTCAATACCTATTTTTTTATATTTAACCCTTCAAGTGGGGATTAAATTTTCAGACGCCGTCACCGTACTGGGGATTTAATTTTTGGAAAAGCGTTCTTCAGAAATTATTGCTGTAACGTTTTAAATTTTCTATATCTCAGGCTATATAGGAGCTAAAAAGATGAGGTTTGCACCATTGTTTAGATTGTTTATTCCTCTTTCTAACCGTCCGTGCAAAACAAAAACATTTGGGGGTAGAGTCCACTTTACGGCCTAAAATATCGCCCTCTCACCCCAAAAACATTTTGAAGCCCCCTAGCAAAATATTTTCAGCGTTAACCCCACTTTGGTCAGCGGCAAAGTTATAAAGGGATGTCAGAGGAACAAAATAAACAAAAAGTTTGAAAATCGGTTGACATTTGGCAAAGATCTATCAATTCTAACCCGATGACCCAATGTTTGAACACATGTATTATCGGTGAATTTCGCGAAAGTTTTGAATTCTGAGAAAGTTTCAATTTTTTTGAATTTGCTATATCTCAGGCTATATAAGAGCTAAGAAGATGAGGTTTGCACCATTGTTTAGCTTTTTTGTTCCTCTTTCTAACCATCCGTGCAAAACAAAGAAAGTCCAGCGTCCACGAGGTTTGAGATCAATCAAGTGAGAATGAGGAGCAGGCTGTTGCTCGGCGTGACAAAGCAGCACAGCAAACAAGAGAATCAAGCACTGCATGTCGTTCGACCCTGCCAAATCATTACACTTACGTTGACTATAAAATTTCAGAAAATTCATGCGAATAGGCATTAACTTGGTTGAAGGAAAAGGCGGCGAGTTAAGGACAACTAATTGCGCAAAATGCTATTGCATTTGCGCAAAATTGGGTGGTAAAACAGCCAATCTCCCCCGTCACTTTTGACGGGTAAACACCTAGTAATGTTCATAATAATCAGTGCTGAAAATCAGCGGAACGCGTGGGAACTAAGTTCCCTCACCTTTTTGGACCATGAAAATTTGTTTCCATAATTTTTCAATATTTATTCCAGTTTTGTAAAAGCACAGGGTACTTGCTGCAAAACTATTAATCTAAGATTTAAAAAGCGCTATAGAAATGTAAATGATAGCTACCCATAGTTCGTTAGGGTTAGGATTAGGATTAGGGTTAGTGTTAGGGTTAGGGTTGCGCCAAGAGAGTTCCTGCACCTTTTTTCACAGACTATCAGCACTGATAATAATAATAATAATAATAATAATAATAATAATAATAATAATAATAATAATAATAATAATAATGTCATTAACTGTCCTTTTACAAAACTGGAACAAATATTGAAAAATGATGATCTGCAGTTGTTAATCCAATTCTCATTCAAGACTAGCAGTCAAGCCAGTGGAATTAGAGGTCAAGTTCTTGGATGGATAAAAAATTGGCTGCAGAGCAGAAGACAGAAGGTAGGTATAAGAGGCAAGTATTCAGATTGGGCTGAGGTTATTAGTGGGGTGCCACAAGGTTCACTTTTGGGACCTCTATTGTTCTTAATATACATCAACGACATCGATGATGATATAATGTCAAAAATTTCAAAATTCGCTGATGACACAAAACTGTGTGGACAGAGTGATAGTGAAACAGAAGCAAAAATTTTACAGCACGACCTTAATAGACTATCCTTAATTAATAGACTATGGTCGGCAGATTGGCAAATGCTTTTTAATACAGATAAATGCTCGGTGATGCACATTGGGAAGAATGGAACAGATCATGAATTTAAGTTATGTGGGAAGGGACTAAAAGTTACAAACCAGGAGAAAGATCTAGGGGTCATCATGCATAACAGCTTAAAGCCATCTAGGCAATGTGCAGAGGCAGCTAAGAAGTACAACAGAACTCAAAGTATGATCAAAAGAACGACATTATATTATATTATTGTTTTTGTTCTGGCTAACTTCATAAGTAATCCGTATCTCCTTCCTCTCTGTTTATCTCTGTTTATATTATATTATATTATATTATATTATATTATATTATATTATATTATATTATATTATATTATATTATATTATATTATATTATATTATATTATATTATATTATATTATATTATATTATATTATATCATATTATATTATATTATATTATATTATATCATATCACATCACATCACATCACATCACATCACATCACATCACATCACATCACATCACATCACATCACATCACATCACATCACATCACATCACATCACATCACATCACATCACATCACATCACTTCACTTCACTTCACTTCACTTCACTTCACTTCACTTCACTTCACTTCATTTCATTTCATTTCATTTCATTTATTTTATTTTATTTTATTTTATTTTATTTTATTTTATTTTATTTATATTATTAATATTAATTATTCTTAATTTATGTTCTTCGCGTAGTTCTGTGGTTCTCAAACGGGGTTCGCGGTCCAATAAGGGACCGCCAAGCGATTTTATGGGGACAGTAAAGGGATTACTTTCTCAAGATATCTCACCAATATCAACACAAGCACATTGGTGGCTCTAAGAATGCTGATTCCATTTTAATTTTAATTTGATAACTAAGATTTGTAATTTTCTGATGAAATTACTGATCAACAAAACAAGTAACCTATATGTTATATTATTATTATTATTATTATTATTATTATTATTATTATATTATTATTATTATTATTATTATTATTATTATTATTATTATTATTATTATTATTATTATATATTATATATTATATATTATATAGTATTATATTATATATTATATATATAATTATAGTCAATTTTAAATTAGCATTTGATAAGGCCCGCAAGTCATCAAAGAAATTTTGAAAGGACCACACCTCTGGTGTAGTGCCTCTTCTGTCAGTACTGATCCTAGGTATACGAATTTTGGGACTCGATCTATTACTTCCTCCTTTAGTTTTAATGTTATTTTTCCATCTTGTTCCCCGTGGCCATTGCTGTAGTTTTCTGTGTATTGATTTTTAGTCCAACTTTTTCTCCGGCCTTACTTATTTCAATAGTTTGTTGTTGTTATCACATCTATGTTATCTGCAAACCATTATTCATGTGTCGCTAGCAAATACTAATAACACTAGTCAACAAGGTTTTTGTTTCCTGTGCAATTTCTGGTGTTCCAGGTAGATTTTGTCATACTGATTACAGGAATAATTTTGAAATTTTCCTACCACGTAAGTTTTTTGAGAAAAAGCTGATTTTAAATTTTAAAATTATAAGAATTTTAAAATCGTGGTTTTCGAGAGTTATCTGAGTTATGGGTATTCAGGTTAGGCAAGAATCTTATGTGACCGCCATAACAGATGTAATATGCACTGCTGGCTCACTTAACTACATGGATTTTGAAAATTAGTATAATTAGGCATGTCCACACTTGCCCAGACGCGCCCAAACCTGTTTTCAAGACTACATGCCTAGCGTGTATTGTTGCTATGGTTACGCAGTCCTATATAAATACCAAGCAGCACTAGGAAGCAGCTGCAGTCTTTCTATTTGATGAGATATAACTGTTTAGTTAAAGGCTGTGAATTGAATATATTAACTAATTTAATTAAAGTTTCTGAAATGTCGCGTCGATGTCGCAATAGTAGTGACACGTTCTGCTACATCCGTGGAGAGTTTACGTTGAAATCACAGAAGCGGAGTATGACAGCAATCATAAAAAAGATATGAGTTTGGATGCAAAAATACTTTGGATGCAAAATTGGCGACCAGGACAAAGTATGGGCACCTCATATATGTTGTTCAATCTTGTGCTACCAGTCTGCGAGCTTGGCTTGCAGGAAAGCGTCCATCCATGCCATTCGCCATACCAATGATACGGAGGGAGCAGAATAATCATGTAACGGATTGCTATTTCTGCATGACGAATGTTACAGGATTTTCTTCAAAGAATAGGAAGTCTACTGAGTATCCTAACCTTGCCTCGGCAATGAGACCAGTTCCACACGACGAGAGTCTTCCTGTGCCACCCCTTCCCCTTCGAGTTTTGGACACTGGAGGACGAGGACGAGCATGCAGAGACGGATGAAATGCTGCAGATAGTTTATGATTCAGCTACGGAAGACCCAGAGTTTGAGCCATCGACATCCAGCAATCCTCATTTGATTTCTCAGGCAGAGCTCAGTGATCTGGTCAGAGACTTAGATTTGTCAAAAAATCAAGCAGAGTTGCTTGGATCTAGGTTGCAAGGATGGAATCTGCACTCTCCAGGAACAAAAATTTCAGTATTTCGTAAACGGCATGAAGACTTGACTCGATTCTTCAAAAAAATCGACAGTCTTACTTTTTGCATTGACATTGATGGATTGCTTTTGCTTTCGGCTGTAAGCACAATCCATCCGAATGGCGACTTTTGTTGACTCTTCGCTGTTAAGTTTAAAGGCTGTTTTGCTGCACAATGGCAATTCATACCCTTCAGTACTCATTGGACATGCTGCTTACATGAAGGAAACATATGAGAACATGCAGCTGCTATTGAAACACATAGAATACTCGAGATACAACTGGAATATATGTGGAGATCTGAAAGTTGTTGCAATTCTACTCGGTCTGCAGCTAGGCTACACCAAGTACTGCTGCTTTCTTTGCGAGTGGGACACCGAGATAGAGATTCACATTATTTGAGAAAGGTCTGGCCACCTCGCAGGGACAGAAGTTCCAGGACAGAAGAACGTTGAACATTATCCTCTCGTTGATCCGAAGAACATTTATCTCCCACCTTTGCACATCAAACTTGGGTTAATGAAAAACTTTGTCAAAGCAATGAACAAACAAAGTGAAGCCTTTACGACAGAGGTTTCCACGCACCAGTGATACTAAAATAAAAGAAGGCGTGTTTGTTGGCCCACAGATTCGAGAGATGCTCAAGGACAGTCACTTTGAGGGCCTGCAGGGTGCCGAGCATGTTGCCTGGGCAGCCTTCAGGGATGTTGTTGCTAACTTTCTGGGCAACTACAAGGCGCCAAACTATGTTGAACAAGTTGGAAATCTGCTACAAGCTTACAAGGCAATGAAATGCAACATGTCACTGAAGATGCACTTCCTTCATTCTCACTTGGACTTCTTCCCGGACAATCTCGCCGCCGTCAGTGATGAACATGGTGAAAGATTTAACGAAGATATTGCCAGCATCGAGAAACGCTACCAGGGAAAGTGGAGTCCGTCTATGCTCGGAGACTACTGTTGGTCACTGCTACGTGAAGCACAGGACAGTGACTACAAACGAAAATCTACAGCAAAACATTTCTAATTTTCTCATGTCTTGTCATTATTGCCTAGATCCTTCTGTAGGATTATGTTGCAGAAGACGTTACAATACTAAATGCTAAATTGTCGATAGACAGCACCTAGTTGGAAACGGTCGAGCAGTTTGTATATCTGGGAAGCTTTGTGTGTGCAGATGGGAATTGTAGTCAGGAGATTAGGAGGAGGATTGGTCTGGCCAGCTTAGTATTGGGTCGCCTTGGCAAACTATGGAGCTCTGGAAAGATCTCCCTCAAGACAAAGCTCCAACTTTTACGTGTCTGTGTCTTTTATGTGTTCCTTTATGGAGGCGAGACTTGGACACTGAAAAAGGATGACTGCAGGCGACTCCTGGCTTTCGAAATGCGATGCTACCGACGGCTTCTTAAGATATGGTGGGAAATGAAAATCATGAATAAAGATGTAAGGAGAAGAATCAGGATCGACAGTGATGTGATAAACACAATCAAAGAAAGGAAGCTCCAGATGTTTGGTCATGTCAGTCGCATGGGGGAGAAGAGAATTCTGAACGTTGCAATGGAGGGAACAATGGAGGGAACACGCCCTTCTGGAAGGCCCAGAAGACGATGGTTCGACGACATCAGAGAGTGGACGGGATTAAATCTTGGAGAGGCTATACATGCGGCACAAGACCGCGAAAATTGGAAAAGAATCGTTCAGCATGCTACTGGTCTCGACGGTTCCTGAGGGGACTATGAGCTGATGATGATGATGATGATGAAATTGTCGATTTCTTAAAAAACTTACGTGATACAAAAAATTCTAATCACATATTTGTGTTCAGCAAGTCAAAATCTATTAGTTTCACCAAAATTTGTAGAGGAAACAAAAACTTGCATAAAATTTGTTGACCAGTGTAATTATTAACTGTGTTATTTATATAGCGGAATAAGCATGGCAAAAATGGTCAAAGACAAGAGCGCTTTATAATACTACATATACCCAATTGTGAATGTCAGAATAGGTGAGTCTTAAGATTACTTAGGAGAAGTCTTAGAGAATCAGAGTTTGTATCATAGTGCGGTAGTGAATTCCACAGTTCTGGATTGCCCCGTGTGATCGACCCGTGACCGAACTTAGCCGTTTTGGACGGCGGAGGCTATATCAGAATGCTGGACCATGCAGATAAAAAGATAAGTGACTGCAGAAATGAACTGGTTAAGAGGAATGGTAGGAGTTAGCAGAAGACAAAGAATAAGAAACAAAGCGATCAGAGAAAGGTCAGGTCAGGTCTTCCGTCCTCCAGCTGTGTCCAGCTATTGACTTCTCCATGACATCTCTCCCAAGTTCTCTGTCCTTTGCTATTTCTTCCAAAGTCATTCGGTGTTTTCCATCAGTTTTTCGGGTCGCCTGAAAATGCAGGACTGGAAAATGCAGGACTGGAAAATGACGGACCAGATCGCAGGGGGTGAAAATGCAGGACTGGAAAATGACGGACCAAATCGCAGGGGGTGAAAATGCAGGACTGGAAAATGACGGACCAAATCGAAGGGGGTGAAAATGCAGGACTAGAAAATGCAGGACTGGAAAATGACGGACCAAATTATGAAATGATCGACAGCAAACAAGAAAATCAATTGAGTAGTCGTTCAGTAGTCGCCGTAAACAAATTTCTCCCTGATGGTTGGATTGATAACGCGCGTTTGATTGTTAACGGTCATGAGACCTGCCATTTGAGCCCCCTTAACGTATTATGGGTTTTAAACTTGTTATGACGATCTACTTCAAAGAAGTAATTCAAAATGAACTAAATGAAGAGTCGAAATCCTATCAAGAACTAATAATCAAACCGTGTGCGACATTGCGCCGTCACGCCGTCGTTAGGGATTTACGATGTATTCAGATATGAAAACCAACATTTTCACCCCTGCAATTTCCAGTCCTTCATTTTCCAGTCCTGCATTTTCACCCCTTGCGATTTGGTCCTTCATTTTCCAGTCCTGCATTTTCACCCCCTGAGATTTGGTCCTTCATTTTCCAGTCCTGCATTTTCACCCCCGAGATTTGGTCCGTAATTTTCCAGTCCTGCATTTTCCAGTTATTCACATTTTTTGGTCCGTCATTTTCCAGTCCTGCATTTTCAGCGCTCCAGTTTTTCCATTGAGGTTCATCCCTGCCATGTGCAGATCCTCTTCCAAACCGTCCACCCATCGTCTTTTAGGTCTTCCTTTAGATCGTCTCTCTTCTGGTTTGTAGTTGAAAATTCGTTTTGTGTTTCTTATTTCTTCCATTCTGAGTATGTGTCCAGTCCATTTCATTCTTCTTTTTCTGATAACTTCCACGATGCTCGGTTGCAGTGTTCTCTCTCTAATTTCTTCATTTGTTATATGTTCTTTGTACCCAATCCTTAGTATTCTTCTTAGCCATTTATTTTCTGTTGCTACTGGTTTTTTCTCCAATTCTTTTTTATGGTCCAAGATTCACATCCATAAATTAGTATTGGTATTACACAAGTGTTGAGAATTCTTAGTTTTGTTTTCATCCCAATGTCATGTTTTTTGAAAATATTGGTGTGTAGCCTGTTGAAGGTTGATCCTGCCAATGCTATTCTTCGTTTAATCTCCAAGTCCGAGCCTCCTTTTGCTTCCAATTCACTTCCCAAGTAAACGAAATTCTTCACTATTTCAATTTCTTTTCCGTTGTGTGATACTATTGGCCATTCCCCAACTGTTTTTGTAATTGGCATAATTTTTGTTTTATTAGTGTTTATATTTAGTCCAAATTTTCCACTCTCCGTTATTAATTAAGGCCAACTCTACAACCCTGAGAGGCATTCCGCTATTAGACATGTATCACCAGCATATTCTGCATCATCTATGTTTCCTGGCTTTAGAGATGTTCCCAATCCATTCGTGTTTTCAATCCGTCTCATGATGTAATCTAATATAATGTTGAAGAGTTTTGGTGATAGAATACATCCTTGTCTAAATCCTGTTTTGATTTTGAACCACTCAGTTTCTTCTCCATCAATTCTGATACATGCTAAAACTGTGCTATATAAATTTTCAATTAGCCTTATTATTTTGGCATGAATGCCATATTTCCCCAAGAGTTTCCATGCCCCTTCTCTCCAGATTGAGTCATAAGCTTGGGCAAAATCAATGAAGCACATAACCAAATCTTCATTAAATTCTATTTTTTTTCAATGAGTTGTCGAAGGATGAAGATTTGGTCAGCGCATCCTCTTCCTTTCCTGAATCCACACTGGTTTTCCCTGAGAGTTTCATCCACTGCGTCATTTATTCTGTTTAACATGACTCTGGTGAAAACTTTCCCTGGTACACTTAAAAGACTGATTCCTCTGGCGTTGTTGCATTCCTCTCTGTCTCCTTTCTTGTGTATTGTATTATAATTGCTTTTCTCCAGTCTAATGGTGTTTTCTCGGTTTCCCATACTGCTGTTATGACCCGATGTAGCCATCTGGTTGTATATACAGCATTGTTTTGGAGCATTTCTGCTGTGATATTGCAGAGTCCTGGGGCTTTGTTTTTTCTCATCTGTTTCACTGACCTTTCTATCTCTTCCATTGTGATATCGTCTTCTTCCTCTAACTCATACTCTAATTTACATCTATCCTCTGATTGATCGATTTCATTAAATGTTTCTTCTGTGTTGTTAGGGTCTTTGCGGTTTAGTATCTCATAAAAATGTTGTTTCCATCTGGCCATGATCCTTTCCTTCTCTGTATATTATCAGATCAGATAATCAGATATCAGATCAGAGAAAAGACAGATCAAAAACGATACACGAATCAATACAGAAACAAAGACTGGAATGGTTTGGTAATGTCGAAAGAATGAAAAAAGAACAACTTTCTAAAGAAGGCACTACACAACTAGACCTATGTGGAAGGGGAAAAGAGAAAAGGACGGCCAAGAAAATACGGATAGAAGACGTTTTAAAAGATGAGGCAGAAGAAATTGAAATTAACTTCATCCAAATGACTAAGGCGGCAAGAGAGAGACAGAAGCGGAAGGACCTCATTCAGACGCATCGTCCATGTGGCGTCCTCGCCGACGCTACTTATAATGATTCTAGAGTTCTAAACTATAATAGGCACACACCACAAATTGGCGATGACTGCGTTAAATATCTTCAATGTCTAAGCAGCAAGTATCAAGTCAAAACTCTACTCTATAGCATCGTTAGTCGAATTGTTGAGCTATTGGATAAGGGGCGTGTTCATCGTGCGTAAAAATCATGTTAACTTATAGAATAATCTCGACCACATAGTCCACACAGTTCAAAACTACAAATTGAATGCACCAAGTGCAGAAAAGTCAAACAACAAATTCTTTTAGGGAATTATGACATAACTAGCTGTTAACCCGTAAAAAATGACGAGGCGAGCGACAATCTCCTCCGGTTTATTAAAAAATGTCATACTATTATTTTATATTAAAAAATTTTTAAATCTAAAAATTTAATGTGAATGCGCAGATTATCATTTTAAATTGTTTCTATGTCCTCACTGGGTGGTCTTCTTCCCCCCACCACAGGGGCTGCAAACCATAACGGAACTACGGTTTAACGACTACGGTTTAGGCCTACGGTTCCAATGGGATTTGGTCTCCCACGGGCGATACGCCATCCTACGGCCTTTTTGGGCATACGGCTCCTTTTGGGCCCAAAGGGGCTTTGTCTCCCACGGAGGGATGGGACTTTTTCTCCCTGGGGCTGTGCTCTCAGTAGAGGATACAGCCCCCACGGGAGGCTGGGACAGGAGCTAGTTCTCCCACGGGAGGATGCGACCCCAGTAAGACCTGTGGCCCCATTCGTGGGGCTGCGCCCCTCTCCTGAGGGAGGCCTACGGCCTCCCTGGGGACTTGGGCTTGGTGTCCGACGCAAAGCTACGCCCCAGGAGGGCCTACGGCCCCCACGTTGGTTGGGGCTTGATTGACGACGGGAGGTCCAGTAGGGTCTACAGGCTACGGCCCAATACGGGGGACTGCGTCCTCAGTAGGGCCTACGGCGCCACACGGCTTACTGCGCCCCAATGGTTCCGTACAACGTGCATTAAATTAGGACGAGTCGTGAAGCTGCAATGAAGACGTTTCGTCGAACGTTCCGTCGATTGTAAAGTTTGGTTGTCAATGGCAATTACGTCCTCTCCAGCATCTGCCGTGTATCGTGACTGACAAACCTAACCTTCCAAGCAAACTTACCTACCCTCAGCGGCTTCTATCCCCCCTTGCAGCCGGGCTCAATTCCCTCCCCCCAAAAAATACAAATCCCCCAAGTTACAAATTCCCTCTGTTAATTTGCTCCCTTATAGACTTAGTATTATATTCAGCTTTTTATCCTTTGTGTTAGGCATAGTTATCATTGATTACGTCACGGTCAGTGTTATTTTGAATCAATATCAGTCTCGGTTCAGTTCAGATTAGTAGCAAAATATCCCCCCCATTTTTTCCGGGCGCAGCTGCGCCCGCCTTAAATAGGGATAGAAGCCTCTGCCTACCCTTACATAAAGAATTATTAGTTCAGATAATGAGACATAATAATATTGAGACACTCTAACAGGTGAATTCAAGACAAACGTCTGAGAAGATGCTAGGTACATACTGACATAGCGAGATTCTGTCTCTGACAGGCAACGTCACCTATCAGTCGGCAAGCACCTAACCGAATTCTCTTTGAAATTCCACCGTCTAAACTCGAGTATTTGTATTTCTTTCGTTAGGTTAATTTTATTTATGGTTTTGTTGTGAATTTAGTTGGGTTTAATCTTATGTTAGAGTTTGGCTTCATTGGCGTAAACTTGGGCGAAAAGTGGAGGGGCACAACCTCTATAGGTCTTTCCCTCTACAAGTGGGGAAGGGCTCGAGCTGGACCACGATACATGGACCATACAGCAATCGCATTTTGTAAGTACAGTACTGCGAAATTGGCAACGCTCAGGCCCGACGATAGACAAATCCATAGCTGCTCTGCCCAAATACGGGCCCTAAACAATCTTTAGGTTCGTAGGAAAAACTTTAGAAAGTTAACTTTTCTTAAAACCTCAAGTTCAATTATTATAAATAGAGCACAACAGGCCTATGGCGATTAAGCGGTGAGTCTAGATTAAGTGGTTAGTCTAGTGACGAAATGTTGTCCTTGTCAAGACTTTTCAACATGCCATCTCTGTCCCTGTTGTATTCACGCTTTCAAGTAGATGGCTCGCAATGCGTTACTAATGCATTATATTAGGCCCCATTATATTCTGTTATAAGACCACTGAGTCGAAAATATTTTATATTAATCTAATTCTAAAGGAAAAGGGATGTAACGGTATTGATAACTGACTAGCAAGAACCACACCCACCAACCATAGAAATCATATACAAGTAGAATGCTAATCTATGCTTAAGAATTGAGGCAAAAGTCATTTTGGGTCATCCGCCATTACGCTGGCAAGAAAGCAGAATGGTGTTTTCGTGTTGTGCAGTTAACTGCACAAATCGCGGCGGAACAGGTTCAGGAATACGTTTTTACAGGTGAGTATGGTTATCTAAGCACTTAGATTTCTTGAAATTTCAGAAACAAAATTGAAATGAAAATCGGTTATAGTATATAACGCAATTTATAACGCTGTTTAGCGACCGGTCATTAATACCCCGACAAAAACATATACATCATCACAGACCCCTGCATGCGCCAACCCGGCTTTGATCTAGTACGCTATAATTGGGTCCACCTCAATCGCTATCGAGTAGGCCATGGCCGGTGCCCCGCTATGCTCCACCGTTGAGGAGCCAGAGATGACCCGAATTGCCCCTGCGGCAACAGACTATTAACCACATAGTCAATGACTGCCATCTGACTAGATTCAAAGGAGGGTACTTGTCAGTGAATTCACCGCCATCCTAACTCTAGCCCTAGCCCAAGCCCTAACCGAAACCCTAACCCCAAACCCTATTGGCGGTGAATAAACTATTGGTGGTGAATTAACCGACAAGAACCCAAAGGATGACTCAAAACCATGCATCACAGCATCAGGCTCAACCTGCCACTGTTGAATATCTGAGAGGCTGAGAAAGAAAGGCATTCGCTAGATTCTGCTAGAAGAAGAATACCCTGGCAAACTACAGCTGTGATTGTATTACCTATGTTCCGCGAGTAAATTAATTAAGAAAAACTAGAATAAACTATATCTGATTGTAAATGTCAAAAAATAAACTGTTTTGTCATTTTACAGGTTCCCACTTAAAGATAAACATCGTCTTGCGAAATGGTTGACTGCGGTGCGGCGAAACAATTGGAAACCTACTGCCACATCTGTGCTGTGTTCTGCGCATTTCACAAATGATTGTTTCAGACAATATCTGTCATCATTCAGACTGAAAGAAGATGCTTTGCCATCAATATTCAATTTTCTTGAACATCTGCAAAAAAAGTCCAAAAACGACGTCTGCTTCAAAGGCGTAATCAGCAACCATCGGATTCCAGCAACTCAACAAGCACTTTCTGTGAGCCACAGCAAAGCCCATCAATTGGAGTTGACATTGTTGAAGAAGTGAAGCCTTTTAAACTACCTCCAGTAAGTGTGTTTCACAACTATGCAATCCAGTCGAGTCCGCGAAAAATGAAACGGAAATATGATTGCATTGTTGAGCTACAGCAAAAGGATCGACAGGCATGCCAAAAACGACTTAAAGTAGCCAGACAGCGTTTGTTGAGGCAGCAGAATAAAATGAAAACCATGAAAGAAATAATTAGCAAGTTGAAATCACGCCCAGATTTGAACCGTTCTTGCATTGACTTGATTGAGCGATGTTTTGGCCATATTCCTTCTGAGATGTTGAAGAGAAAGCTTACACAGAATTCTAGAGAACGATACTGCGAAGATCTTCGGTCATTTGCACAGACTTTACACTTCTACAGCCCAAAAGCTTATGATTTTGTTCGTCGCTCATTTTCATTGTCACTTTCTCATCCGTCAACGTTAAGAGTTTGGTATTCTTCTGTAGAAGGAAAGCCTGGTTTTACAAGTGAAGCGTTTGAGGTAACATATATAAATGCTGAGCTTACTTTTACAATTTTAAGTGAAACTGAAGTTGCTCTGATCGTTAGTGACACATACAAAAATTGTCCAAAAATTGTTTACATAATTAATGGATAGCCCCTTATCTGTCCCTTTTGCAAGGACAAATACTAGACTCTACAATTTCCTTTTTTGCCATGCTTTTTTGCATTCTAATAAGTAGTATTCCTTGAAATTTCCTAGTTTTTGATTACTTGTAAAAAGTGAAATTGTTGACGTCAACTTCTCTTGACCTCCCCCTGTCAACGACTATCAAACTTTTTCAAACCCCTCCCCCTAAATTGTTGACGTAATTAATGGACAGCCCCATAACCAAATTTCAAATGTGAAACTATTGATAAGTCTGCATTAAAATATTTACCTCTGTTTTAATAATCATGCATTATCTCTGTCTGCTTATAAATTATGCATTTTCTATATCTGCTGTATTTTGTAATAATTATGCATTACCTATGTCTGCCGTTATTAGTCCTCAAATAATAATGCAATTTTTTTGGTTACTTCTTTTCTGGATTCCCTATCCCTTTAGTAGCCTTATTTATTCCTGTCATTCAAGTATTAATTTTTTATGTCCATACTAGTTAAAGATAAAGTTCTACATGTTTATCTTTTCTAACTTTAAATTGAATTTTGAACTGACTGTACAGTATTATATAAAAAAAATTATTGTATGTAATATGTATGACATTGAAGGAATAAATGAATCTGAATGTTAAGAAATAGATAAATAATTTCTGACTATCACTTTAAATGCAAACATTCCATTTATAGTTTATCAACACTGGCATTATGTGTCTTAGAAAGTTCAAAGAATTCAATGTTATACTTGTATGGTATACTTTTATGTTCACTTATTGCAGCATCTAAAGAATAGCACGAATCCGTCATCACCGCTAATTTGCTCCTTGATGTTCGATGAGATGGCCATCAGAAAACATGTTCAGTGGACCGGCAAGGAGATAATTGGATTCGTTGACATGGGAACAGGACTTGACGACAGTAGTCTGCCAGTTGCAACTGAAGTCCTGATGTTCATAATCGTCCCAATTAATGCAGTTTGGAAGATGCCAATTGGTTACTTTCTAAGTGATGGTTTGTCGGCAGATGTCAAAACCAATTTGGTCGTGGAAGCAATAAAAAAACTGTATATGGTGAACGTGCGTGTTGCATCGGTGGTGTGTGATGGACCGGCCACTAACCTCTCAGTGGCAAGTAAACTTGGTGCATCATTAACTGCTGACAACATGAGACCGTATTTCTGTCATCCAGAACAGGAACAGTGGAAGGTTTACATAATCTTTGATGCAGCGCACATGTTGAAGCTAATGCGTAATACGATAGCAGAGAAAATTTTATGTGACTCGAACGGTAAACAGATCCGATGGAAGCACGTAGTAGATCTATATGAACTGCAAGACAAAGAAGGACTCAGGGCTGCAAACAAGTTGCGGTGTGCGCACATCGATTGGTTTCAGCAGAAGATGAAGGTCAGCCTGGCTGCTCAAACATTAAGTCGGTCTGTTGCAACGGCAATTGAATTTGTGTCAAGTGATTTGAGAATGAACGAGTTTGCTGATTCAGAAGCAACAGTAACATTCATTCGCACTGTTGATACACTCTTTGACATGTTGGACTCAAGAAATCCATTTGTGCATGGATACAAGTCAGTTCTTAAATCAGCAAACGAGCACTTTTGGCGTCCATTCCTTGTGGAAACTTTGACATATCTCGCTGGATTGAAATTACAAGGTAGGCCATTACATCAGAGTCCCAGGAAAACAACTGTTCTTGGATTTATGGCTACAATAAATAGTGTTATTGGACTATACAATGACTTTGTTGCAACTGGAATTATCAAATATCTTGCGACGTATCGCTTAACCCCTTAACCGGGCGCGACGGCTCAGAGCCGTCCAGTTTACATTGAGTTACACATTTATTCCCCAGTTAAGGGGTTAAGTCAAGATCACATTGAGCTCTGCTTTAATGTCATCAGATCTCGTGGACGCTGGAATAATAATCCAACAGTTCTACAGTTTCAATCTGCATACAGAAAACTACTAATGAAGCATGAAATTAAGCCATCAAAAAGCGGTAATGCTGTTTGCCAGGACACTACTCCATTCATGCCTTGTTTAGCAACAGTCTGCAGTCGCGAGTCTGTTGTTACTACATCAGAAATTCTACGTCGATGCGGAATGACTTTTGAAACTGATCCAAATGACCATGATTACTTCGTGCCTGTTGAGAAGCTCCAATTGTCAGAATTCACCCAAAACATTGTAGTATACATAGCTGGATATGTTGCTCGAAAATTGCTATATAAATTGACCTGCATTCCATGTAGGAAAAATTTACTTGACAGTAAGAAAGTGAACTGTAATTATCAATTATTGCAGCGTAAGGATAGCGGTGGACTGCTTTCACCTAGCACATCATTAGTAACTGTTTGTTTAGTGACAGAACGTTGCATAAAATTTATGTCTGGTTGTTATGATGGCTCGATTCCTCGTCACCGAAATGCACATCTTGCATTGCAGCTGGCTGTCATTGATCGAACCCTTAATTTGAAATTATTTCATGATGATGACGACCACAGTTGCAATATCGATATGTTGGAAAACTGTCAGCTTAACTTGATACGGATGATAGTGAATGAATTTGTTAACATAAGATTTTTTTGGATGTCAAAGAAGTTAACTGAGAAACTTAAAGGGAAAAATGTTAGGTTTAATAATAATAAACTTGTGCTCTTTTCTAATCAGTAATAAAATCAATTAATGTTAATATTCATTTTGTTCATTGTTCTTTTTATGGCTGTAATTGTTGGTGCAACTATTGCATTTCTAACAGATATGTTTCAGTCAGGGTTATTTCTAGGATGATCATTTTTGGGGGTGTTGGTATATTTTGGGGTTCTGCCAAAAAGTCACCAGCAAAAAATGTCACCCCAGGCTAAAATGGGAGGGGGATTGGGGGTCCTGCCAAGAAAGTCTGACAAGCCAAAAAAGGTCATCTCATGCTAAAATTGGTCAGGGATATTTTTACACCACCACCTCAATTTCAGGTCGCCACCCCCAAAATTTGGTAATGTGACAATGGTATGCATACAAAATGCATACTAATTAGCTCCGGACCCTCCAATTTGAGGTCGACGCCCCCAAATTCATGATCCTAGAAATATCCCAGCTGGGGGCATTGGGGAAAAAGCCTGACAAAAAGGTCATCCCAGGCTAAAATTAGGGGTCTCGGTCTCAGATTGTGGGGGCGGGAGTGTTAGTAAGGTGTCAAAATATCCCTGGATTAGGGGGGCAGTGTTTAAACTAGACTTCGGGGGAACTGACAAGGCCGGAGGAAGTCAGCTAGGGGGCTGCTGTTAGTTGACGTAGTATGTCAACATTTCCGGGGGAAAGGGCCGAGATTAAACCCTGGGGGTGTCGGTATCAGATAGGGGGATGGTGTAAAAATATCCCTGATTTCAGTTGAAATCATCAAGAATCAGTGTCTATTCTAGCCACCTTGACATTGGGGGATTTTGAAATGTTTGGGGAAACAAAGTCTAGAAAGTCACACTTGGGGAATTTCCATACCCCAGCCAACATATAAAAAAATTGAGAAAATTTTAAAACTTGGGGGGAATCCCCCCAGAGAAGGCCTCGAATAAACACTGGTAAAGAATATTTTCTGTAGTTAAGCTTCCATAGCAGTATATCTGCATTTCCTCGTGTTATCTAATCTAAAACTTCTATAGCGCCTCTTCATAATGCAAGGCAGCATCAACACATGGCACACCAAATCCAAATAATTAAAGATCCAGGGTATCCGGCCGGGCAAACGGGTGACAGTGTATGGTGGATAAGCCAGATAATGATTTTGCAATACGCACAATCGCACATGTTGATAGTTGCTATTGATTATATTTTGCTTATCTGCTTTTATTAGTATTCCATTTATTAATGATAATGTTTTTCATATTTTCTGTTGAAGTTTTAAAACTATTATCTTGTAAATATTTGGCCCATGGTTGGTACACGGTTACGGTCCACAGTACAGCAAGTGTCGAGATTACATTTTCTGCCATCGCCTTACCCACAATGCATCGCGCGCGTGAGGCTTCACTTTTTGGCAAGTCCGTAAACGCATATCAGCGTTCTACTCGTATAGATTTCTATGCCACCAACCAATAGGAGCACTCGTAGCCATCTGTCGACTAGAAGCAAACTGTACTAGAACTATGAACAGTCAGTCATTGTATGATCGTTGCTGAGAATACACATACTGTGATGACCGCTACAAGCGTGAGTCACCACTAGTGTGGCCAGCAGTCGGGTGACCGCCAGATGGCGCCACTGCCTTAGCGTAGGCAGCTGCATCTAGCTGCAGCAGCAGCGTAGGCAGCTATGATCTAGTAGTGCTCAGAGTGACAGTGAAGAGAGAAGAACTTTATACGGCTCTGTCAGTTTGTCTGTCTAAATATTTCTACGTTTGATTTTATTAAAGTATTAAAACTCTAACACCTCGTATAATCTGATAGTGACAACAGCATCACTATAGTGGCGACGAATTTTCGACCCTACAAGCCGAATCCTTGGTTTTGCGTTCGATCGAACGCCGTTCAACAGACGAGACAAAGACGACAGTAGAGCCAGACGCAGGACGCAGGCGCTGAGTCATTCCACTGCGCTCCCGCCAGAGACAAAGAAACGACGCGGATCCGCCATCTTTAGAGACGCCGATCCTTCCGAGATCGCCTCAATCCGTCGTGAATACAGTTTCTTCACCCAGATCAATCGTCGATTATGGCTACAACGGCGACGTCCTCTTCAATGTCCTCTTCATCTTCGTCGACACCGCAAGCCGACTCGTCGACTAGGTGTCAAGTGACAACTCCGTTCAAACCACCGTTTCTGCAAAACTCTGGCCCTCCGCCACTTCCGTGGTCGCAATGGATCCGTTCCTTTCAGGATTGGATGCTGTGTCTTGGCGTTCCGGATTCTCAAGACTTTGCGCCACGCAAAGCCGCAATTTTGCGCGCTTCTCTCGGATCTGAAGGACAAAGGGTGTATTATTCGCTTGCGCCAGAGGAGTCTGAAAGTTACGATGCAGCGGTAGCAAGAATGAAACAACACTTTGGACGAACATCAGGTACGATTTTTAATCGCGCAAACTTCTACCGGTGTCTCCAAAGGCCCGGCGACTCGCTCGTACAATATCTTTCAGCGCTTAGGGAACTGGCCCGACTCTGTAATTTCTCGGACGAACAGTTCGACGAACGCGTCCGAGACCAATTCGCCATGGGCTGCTTTAATCAGAGAATTCGAGAACGTCTGCTCTTGGAACCCGACGGAGCAACGCTGGACAGTCTCGTTCTACTCGCGACTACGCTGGAGCGCGCCCAGATGGAGGCCCCCACAATCGCTGGTAGAGCTCGAGACGCCTCGATTTCTTCGATCGGCCGACAGCCGTCCGGTCGGAGGCAGTTCAACCGAGCAGGTCAATCGACTTCCGGTTCCGCTTCTACAGCGCCGTGCCCCAACTGCGGTCGTCATGGACATGCATCCAGGGACCCCGACTGCCCAGCCAGAGGCAAGGTCTGCAGTGCCTGCAGTAAGGTATGGCACTTCGCCATTTCCTGCCGCTCCTCTGTGTCGCTTTCGGGCCAGACAGATCGTCGTTTTCGCCATCAGAGTCGAAGCCGTCGTCAGCGTTCCAGTAGTCGTCGTCGTCACAGCACTCAGACCGTCGACACTTCCCTATCTGATGACGTCAGCAACGTGGTCATAGCGTCGGTCACCAGTCATGATGATCGGTCGACTGTGTCATCGACTTCCGCTACGTCATCGGTGACGTCAGCGTCTGTGCTCACGGTGGCAGCGATCGCAGCGCCACGTCAAGCACCAGGAACATTCCGCCACGTCGAAGCGCAGATAGGCGACATATCCGTCCCGCTGTTGGTCGACCTGGGCGCGAAGGTCTCCATTCTGAATGACGTCACTTTCCAAAAAGGTCCGCTCTCCAAAGCGCCTCCTTCCTTCAGACACTGCGCTACGAGCCTATGGCGGCGCAGAGATTCATTGCATCGGCAGAGTCTTCCTTCCGGTGCAGATCGGGAACCGGCGACTCTTGCACTTCCGGTTCTACGTCACCGTCCAGGGTCCGTCAATCCTGGGAGTCGACCTGTTTGACGCCCTTGGAGGTCGTGCATGTCTCGCAGGTATCGACCTGACAGCACCTCTCATTGCGTCGCTGTCGATGACGTCATCATCGTCATCCGTTTCACTGGAGCAATTTCCGGTACTGATTAAACCGAAACCCGGACTGCTTAAAGGCTTCGTCCATCGACCGACGGTCGATCCGACAGTGAAAGCTGTCCGTCAGAAATTTTGGCACCCGCCGTTGGCCAAACGCGAGCCAATAGAAGCAGAATTAAACAGACTTTTGCAAGAAAACATTATCGAACGCATCGACGCCAGCCCGTGGACGTCGAATGTCGTCACAGCGAAGAAGAAAGACGGTACGCTTCGCTTGTGTGTTAATCTCACTGATGTCAATAAGTGCATCATAGCTGATCGATATCCATTGCCAACCATGTCTGAATTAACTGAAAAATTGGCAGGCTGCCAGGTTTTCTCGAAAATTGACCTATTGTGGGGATATCTGCAACTGGAGCTGGCAGAGGACCGCCGTGATCTTACCGCCTTTGTGACTCACGTAGGCGTTTTCCGTTTCCGGTCTCTGCCCTTCGGCCTAGCTTCAGGGCCGTCAGCGTTTCACCAGGTCGTCCGGACAGTCCTGAAAGAACTGGACGGCTGTACGTCTATCTTAGACGACATCCTCGTCTACGGCCGATCGGTCGAGGAACACGACCGGCGACTGCGTCTCGTCTTACAGCGCCTGTCTGACGTTAACGCCACGGTCCGCCGAGATAAGTGCGTCATCGGCGCACAGGAAGTGGAATTCAACGGACACCGCATATCAGCTGCAGGTGTGCTTCCGCTTGGATCGAACGTGGAAGCGCTCCTACGTATACCGACACCTGTCGACCAAAAGCAACTGTCTCGCTTCCTGTCGACAGCCACATATTACTTGCGCTTCGTTCCACAATTCGCAGAGATTTCTGACCCGCTGCGTCAGCTCTTACAGAAAGACGTCGCCTGGTGCTGGACGCAAGAGCACCAGAAACGCTTCGACGTACTAAAGTGCAAAGTCGCTGAACCGCCGATTTTGGCGCATTTCGACGTCAGCTGCGACACCGTCGTCACGTGCGACGCTTCTTCGGTCGCCATCGGAGCCACGCTGGCACAGCGCCGGAATGGAGTTGAACTTCCGGTCGCCTTCGCGTCGAGAACGCTGTCTCCAGCGGAACGCCGGTACTCATCGTCCGAGCGGGAGGCCCTTGCGTGTCTCTGGGCTTGCGAACACTGGCATTTTTACCTCTATGGACGACGGTTTACACTCGTCACCGATCATCAGGCGTTGAAAACACTCCTTACAACAGGAGGATCGGGACACAGACCACTGCGTCTACACCGCTGGGCTGATCGTCTCTTCCAATACGCCTACGACGTCGAATACAAGCCTGGCCGACTCAACGTCGTCGCAGATTGCCTTTCGAGGTCTTACGATGAGGAACGAGCTTCCGTTCCATCGCCAGGCACCTCAGCGACACCGACTTCCGGCCCCGCGTCCTCGTCCGACAGTGACGAAGTCGAAGCGTCGGAAACCATTCAAACAATCTTCGGACAGTTAGCGACAGCTGTCATCACCATTGACCAAGTCGCTGAGGCCACCGACGCCGACGCCGAGCTTCATCAGGTCCGCCAATTCGTGACGGAAGGCTGGCCGACGTCGGACAAACGACTTCCGGCCAACCTACGTGTGTACTTCCGGCTGCAGGAAGAGCTGTCGGTCGTACATGGAGGCCGCTGCCTGTTGCGCGGTTGTCGGGTCGCTATACCACCATCGCTTCGTCAGGCGATCCTGGACCTAGCCCATGAAGGTCACCCTGGCGTAGCTCGGATGAAGGCCAAGATCAGAGAGGCCGTCTGGTGGCCAGGCGTCGACTCCGATGTCGAGCGCCACGTCAAGGACTGCGTCCCTTGCATTACTTCCGGGAAGTCCGTGAGACCAACTTCCGGTCCTCTACTTCCGGTTGCGCTGCCTTCCGGTCCATGGAAGAAACTTTCACTAGATATAGCGGGCGAGTTTGTCATTGCCCCGCGCCATCAAAGATATATGATTGTAGCCACCGACTATTACTCGAAGTGGCCGGAAGTCGCGTGCTGCGGAAGCGTGACGTCAGCCAACGTCATAGAATTCCTGACCAGCTTATTCGACCGCTATGGGCTAGTCGAAGAAATTGTGACCGACAATGGATCTCAGTTCGTGTCGTCAGAGTTTACCGACTTCCTGACGTCACTGGCGATCAATCACATCAGAGTGTCGCTTTATTCACCGCAAAGCAATGCAGCGGTCGAGCGACTGAACCGCAGCATGAAGGACGGAATCCGTGCAGGTCTGGCTGATGGTCAAAACTTCATGACTGCTGTCCGCCAGACGCTCGCTGCATATCGCTCGACACCTCACACCACCACTGGCGTTTCCCCGGCGTCCCTGTTTCTGAAGTTTCCGCTTCGAACGCCGTTAACTTCCCTGAAGCAAGCCGTGACGTCATCGTCAGCCCCATCATCCGAACTTCCGGTCGTCGCTGCACGCGTGAAGTTCGCGCAGGAGAAGATGGCAGCACACTACAACCGACGCTGCCATGCTAAACCTGGTACTGTGTGCGCTGGTGACCAAGTTCGCATTCAACTTCCGGTCCGAGCGCACAAACTGGCTCCAAAATACTCTGAACCAATGGTAGTACAGAAGGCCATTGGCAACACAGTCTGGCTGGAGAATGGTCAGAAGTGGAACTTGCGGCGAGTGCTTCAGCACAAGAGCAACTTACGCCAACCAAAACCGCAAGCTCCACCTCCTCCTCCTTCTCCACCACCACCGTCACCCTCGGAGACCGACGACGATGACGTGGCTTTCTATCCGTTTCCGGTGGCTGAGCCAGGGCCGCCGCATCGCGCAGATGCCGGACGCCAGCAAGAGCCGAAACCTCCGCCGCGCCGGTCTCAGAGAAGGCGCCGCACCAAAGTCTTTGGACCTGACTGGGTGAAGTGACGGCCTCGAACACGCTTGTTTAAACTGACTAAGTGCTAGCTAAATAAATAATATTTTCCTTCTGAACATTGCTAGCAACTGTGAGCATTTTTTTCTTTCCAGGAGAGGGGGAAATGTGATGACCGCTACAAGCGTGAGTCACCACTAGTGTGGCCAGCAGTCGGGTGACCGCCAGATGGCGCCACTGCCTTAGCGTAGGCAGCTGCATCTAGCTGCAGCAGCAGCGTAGGCAGCTATGATCTAGTAGTGCTCAGAGTGACAGTGAAGAGAGAAGAACTTTATACGGCTCTGTCAGTTTGTCTGTCTAAATATTTCTACGTTTGATTTTATTAAAGTATTAAAACTCTAACACCTCGTATAATCTGATAGTGACAACAGCATCACTATACATACGTCCTCAAATACTCTAGTTTAGACAGTGGAATTTCAAAGAGAATTCGGTTAGGTGCTTGCCGACTGATAGGTGACGTTGCCTGTCAGAGACAGAATGTCGCTATGTCAGTATGTACCTAGCATCTTCTCAGACGTTTGTCTTGAATTCACCTGTTAGAGTGTCTCAATATTATTATGTCTCATTATCTTAACTAATGTAAGGGTAGGTAAGTTTGCAGCTATGGATTTGTCTATCGTCGGGCCTGAGCGTTGCCAATTTCGCAGTACTGTACTTAAAAAATGCGATTGCTGTATGCTAAGATCGTGGTCCAGCTCGAGCCCTTCCCCACTTGTAGAGGGAAAGACCTATAGAGGTTGCGCCCCTCCACTTTTCGCCCAAGTTTACACATACGTCTTATGCATTATATAGTGTAGACCAAACACTATACATGTTGTCAGCTCCATCGTTATTACAGTAATTGATTTTAAAATTATAATAACAAGGCCGAGTGAACAGTGGCGTATTTAGAATTTTGGTAAGGGGGGCCAGCCCATGGCGAGCGCGAAGCGCGAGCCTATAATGGAAGTCTGGGGCAGTGGGGTCAAGGGCCCCATCAGGGGGTCAAGGGGACATTTTAAGATTTTCCAGATTAATTTTTTCTGAAAATATGCATGATTATGGACCCCTTCTTTCCAATCATGCTTCACTCCTCAGCCGAAGTTGCCTAACTGAAAGTATCTGGCGACATTTTAAGATTTTCTTAGATTAATTTTTTCTGAAAATATGCATGATTATGTTCTTTTCATCAACATGTGCAAGCCACCTTTATTGGAGAAAATTGGAATTCTCTGATCATTTTCCCATCTTCACCATTTTGGGCTGTGACTAAGCCCTGATCGATAAATACAATTCTGTGCTTTCTGGTCTACATGCATATTAGGCAGAAAATGTAAGCGTTTTAGACTCAAAATCTAATGTTGTCTGGCGAAATCGTTTTGAAGGTGGACCAGACGACATTTTAAAAAGATCATGAACACTAAGCTAGTAAGTTCTTGTAGTATCGAAACAACAGTTACAACACGTAGGAGTCAAGTCATGCATTACTTCAATCGAAATTCCACTTATTGTTTATTATGCTGTTATTCATATATTTTTAGCTAATATTTAATATTATATTGATCTGATGAACTCATTTACTATTTTATCAATGAACTCTCATACTATGTGTTACATTGTAAATTAGGGTCATATTATGTTACTTATTTAGTTGTACTAGTTCTGCATATGTAGGCCTATATGTACTTTGAGTTTGAAATAAATTATCTTCATTCAATCAATCAAAAATGATTACTCCAAGAGTAAGTTACGCAAGATCATAGATGTGACGTCACACTGCTTAATAAATAAGCAAATCTAACAGTGTTCTGTTTTCTATCAGTAATGCATGACTTGACTCCTACGTGCTGTAACTGTTGTTTAACCCCTTAAATCCCCGTTGAATTTAACTCATTGAATAATTCTTATAAGTCCCAACGCTGGAGTGACAAGATTATAAAATTAAGATTATGGTTTAATTATAAGACCAGAGGCATATACTCAGTGGCGGCTCCACTTATTTAGTTGTACTAGTTCTGCATATGTAGGCCTATATGTACTTTGAGTTTGAAATAAATTATCTTCATTCAATCAATCAAAAATGATTACTCCAAGAGGGCAGCAGATGGCCTGTGCCCCCTATTGAGTGCCTGGTCCCCCCAGTTGGGACCCTATACTTAATGCTACATACATTAAACAACAAATAGTTGCCACCCCAACGCCCCCTCCCACTTGCCAAATCCTAGAGCCGCCACTGCATATACTTGAATTAACTTTCTGTACGTACGTGGGACAACTACAGCACTTGATTGGCCAGAATGGATGGGTCAGGACAGGCTAGGCCAAGACCAAAGGGGGGGCATGGCCCAATGGTAAATACGCCACTGCGAGTGAATATGGATAGGCTACTTAAAGCAAAAAATCAAAAAAGTTGTTCACGGATTGCAACTGTGGACTGTTTTCGAGGGTGATACTCTTTCCGTATGTGCTGACTGGAAAAATAGTTGGCTCCTCCCTACTAGCCAAATCACGGAGTTGCCACTGCTCGGCATAAATTTTAGCCTCTTCCCATGTATTTTCGATTAGTTCCTTCCTGGGCCATAGAAATCTACTTGTGAGATACTTGATTGCAGCTCTCATTTGCAATGCTTTTTGTCAAAATCCATTTGATGCACATGAGAGTTAAAATCTTATTCTAGTCAAAAGTGCTTGATGCAATGAATGCTGGTGTGACCAATCATTGTTGTATTCTCTGTTGCACAACTCTTGTGTCGACATTTATACTGTGAATACCCGTACTGGAGAACCAGTAAAAGGCCACTTTGCTCAGACCAGAACCAGTAAAAGACCACTTTGAAAAGGCTATTTGAGTTGCAGCTGGTTTAATAAAGAGTTTACACTGACTTGATGGAATACAATTTAGCATAGAATAGAATAGCAACAGATTTTATAAATTCATATCACAATCAAAACTTTATAATTATACATAAGATATCAATTGAGATATTAAACACAATTTTCTAACATTTTAACAGTTTAAAGGCTTCAAAGACAGTTATAAGAGGTTCAGCATAACTGAACATAACATGAACCAAATGTGTAGAAATGGAAGTAGTATGGTAAACTCTAGAACATCCATTTTTGAACACTACATGGATGAGTTCTTTGTCTAGATCCAATAAACAAATTCAAACATCATTGCTTCCTGATACAACATAATGATAATCATAAAAATTTGAAAATAAACCTGAAAACAAATCTGAGTTGGTCATCCAAGTTTCTTTATAAAATGTGGTATTCTTCTTGAGCTATCAAAACATGTATTAAGTCATTTTCTGTTACACAAGCCAAATAATTTCCCATAGATGGCAGAGCCAAACCACACACACACACACACACACACACACACACACACACACACACACACAGGCCCGCCGAGAGAAATTCTGGGCCCCTGTGCAGAATGGCCAGCGGGCCCCGAAAAAATTAAAAAAATTGCTGACGACCCTTTTTCTTGTCATTGGTTTAACCCAAATTAACCGACACGATGTCATGTTGCAACTCTCGAAAACTAGTGATGCCCTTTTTTCTTGTCACTCTTTTTCACACTCAGCGTCATCTCACACTTTTCTTCGGGGTGAGATAATTTTTGGGTCAAATTTGGCCAAATTTTGGCATATTATGGGCAAACTTTGAGCAATTATAGGGAAATTTTTGACAATTTCTGGACCAATTTTGTCAAATTCAAATTTTTGACATTTATTGGCAAGTTTTGGACAATTTTTTGCACATTTCACATTTACAGTATTTATTTACTTAATACATTATTTCTTTATTATCCTTGGAGGCCGCCTGCCCCCCATCCCCAAATGACGCCCCTGTTCACACTGTTCATTTTTATGCTTTTGATGTCCTCAGGTCAGTGGCGTCATTTCACACTTTTCTTGGGGGGGGCGCGAGACAATTTTTTTGCAAATTTTAGACGTTTTTTGCAATTTTTGAGCAATTTTTAGGGCCAATGTTAGAAAATATGAATTTTTTTAATATTTTGTGGCAATTTTTTGCACTTTAATACATTATAAATTAAGATTTTAATTTCATTGGGGGCCACGGCCCCCCAGCCCCCCAAATGACGCCTCTGCCTCAGGTCCAGGCCCCCTTTTACTCACCGGGCCACCTTTCTTTAGTGTTATTATTGGTATTATTGTTAATTATGCATATTCATCATCATCTCTCGGAGGCCCTGCCCAGAGATGTAGGCCCTCCAGACTGCAAGGGCATTCCCCTGTGCACTGGCCTCCGAGTACAAGTACAAGTACCCCCTGCCCGAGTGCAAGTACAAGTACAAGTACCTCGGAGGCCCTGCACACACACATACATACATACATACACACACACACACACACACAGGACTTACACTCTAAGTCTCTAAGACTTAAAATGGCATTACAAATATCATAAGATTTGTTTTACAGAGACAGAAAGATTTTTTAAAATGCAACTGAATTATGGTGTGCATGGGTCATAGTTAATAATCATAGAGGAAGTTTATATAACAGTGGACAACTGGAATTGTCTGCAATTGCCAAATACTTGCTACCATTAATATCACATGTAGTCAGCCAGTTAACCTTCTCATCATGGCATATCTCAAAGTTTATCATAAGATTTGTTTTACAGAGACAGAAAGATTTTTTAAAATGAATAATTTTGTGCATGGCATTGGCAGTGGACAACTGGAATTGTCTGTCATCTACCAGAACATCCATTTGCCAATGCAACTCCATGGCTGAGTTCTTGGTTTAGATCCCATAAGCAAATTCGTCCATCATTGCCTCCTGACACAACATACTGGTCACCTGAAAACTTTGGAAAATGAACCTGTGAAACTCCTTGAGTATGATGCCTAAGTGTCTTTTTAAAATGCAGTGTTCTTCTTGAGCTATCAAAAACATGAACCAAGCCATTTTCTGTCCCACATGCCAGATAATTACCCATACACGAGATAGCCAAAGTATGAACAAATGATGGGCTAACAATGTAGGAATCCAAGTCTTCCAGTAATGCTCCAAATTCCTCAAGATTTATAATACAGAAACTTCGAGATTTTTTAAAGTCCCACTGAATCAAGGTGCTATCATATGCACCACTGACCAGACTCCATGATTGATTAGGAAAGAAACCAATACTGGAACATATGTTGGAGTGTTTCTTTAGGACTGTATGGATTTTCTTAGCAGTAAGATTAAATATATTAATATTTCCAGAATCATTAGCCGAACCAAGGTATGTTTCATCTTTATTAAGTACTATTTGATTAATTTCCTCATCTTTAGAATCAAACTCACAGAGTGGCATATTCATTTGTCGTAGATCATAGCCATATATTTTATTGCCACAAGAAGCATATAAGATTTCAGGATATAAGTAAGAGCACAATGCTGATGTAACATCGCCTTCTCCAATACAGATTTTATGCAGATTTAAGCCATCAGGCGTCCAAACAGCCAACTCACCATTTTCAGCACCAGATATAATTCTTGCATTTGAAGCAGAAGTTACTGCTATGCTAAGCACAGTGTGATTATGTCCTCCAATAAACTTTAATCCTTCAAATGCCATTTGGTCTGAAAGCAATGAACATCCATTTACAAATATTACAAAAATTCACATCTCTTAATATAATTTCTTAGGTCCCGACTTCACGGACTTCTTGTGCAAGTCCGTGACATCAAATGGACTTAACTGTCTGTCATCAATTGGACTTCCCAGTGAACCGGGCAGAAACAAAAGGTAGAACTTAAAAGCTATACTGTAGTGTAAGCCACGAAAACAACATGCCTCGCCTTACCTGCCTGTGGGCGGCACATGCACACCAAAGTCGCAGGCTTCGACCACCCACCCTTATATTCCCATCCCTTCCCTTCCCCACCCATTGCCATCCCTTTCCTAGATCCCAATGGCTAAGCTTGCTTCCTAGAGGAAATGAATGTGAGCGTGCACAGCTGAAGGCGAAGGCAGAGCTTTACAGCTAAAAATAAAAATGCTTCATACTCAGTATGCACATGCAAATGCCATCAGTCAGTGGGCTTAACTTGAACTGTAAAGAACGTGCGTAACAGCCTACACAAATCTAACAAGGAGCTTGACGGCTAAAACTAACCGTCTAGGAAAACACCCATTGGTATTATTGCCCTTGAACTACTCTACGTGGGCTAAAATATATGTGCAAAAAGGGGCTGTCCATTAATTACGTCAACAATTTAGGGAGGAGGGGTTTGAAAGAGTTGACAGTTGTTGACAGGGGGAGGGGTCAAGAGAAGTTGACGTCAACAATTTCACTTTTAAAAATAATCAAAAAATAGGAAATTTCATGGAATACTACTTATTACAGTGAAAAAAGCATGGCAGAAAGGTCATCACCACCATATTTTGAAACTCGGTGGACAAAAGAGGGAAAAATGGTCATCACCGCAAAAAATAATAACCTTGTTATTGGGACCTGTCATTGATCTTGGTGGTGGGGGAGGGGTCAAAAGTTTTTGACGTAATTATAGGGGGGTAACTCAAAGTTTACAGTTGTTGGCAAGGAAGGAGAGGTCAAAAATTGTTGACATAATTAATGAACAGCTCCAAGGAGATTATTAGGATTTAAAATTATATTGTCTATAAATAAAATTCAAATTCAGCCATAAGACTTGAGGAGACAGTGCAGGAATTATAGGAAATGGGGACTCAGATTTTATTGTTTGAAAGTGTCCGAGTGTGCGAAGGGAAGCTGGGATCGAGTTCCAAATTCAGGTGCAGTGTGTGAGAAGGCACGGTTGCAAATTTTCAGGGATGACTGATTCAGTGGGCGTGACAGAGTGAGGTACCGTATATACTCGAGATAAAGTCGATCCGAGTATAAGTCGACCCCTAGATCTAGGGTATTTGAAGGTGTCTAAAGTCATTGTGTCTAAAGTCATTGACCCGGGAATAAGTCGAAGTGACGTCATCGCGGCCAACCCTCTTGAGGTGATAGTGAGAGTCGGAACAATGGCGGACGCGAAGTGGGCATGTGGCGGCAGCGGCGCCATTGTTTTGATTGAAAAACTGTGTTTTAGCTTTGAACTATCGAGAAACTGAACGATTTTCACATTCCCAGATTGATTCCTGACGATTAAAAAAATTTAAACCTGCTATTCGCTCATTCCTGACATTATAAAAATCTTAATTACCGGTAATCTTGAATTTTTTATATTTATGTAGCGCCAATATTTAATTAATACTTATGTGGCGCCTATAAATTACCAATCTTAAAAGTGCTGATGTGAACTTTTATTTAGATGCCGTAGCGTATGTTGAAAATAATTACGCAGTTAGCTAAATTAATTATTTTTGACATGCTATGTATGGAAACTTTACCCAACAGTTAGTGCCTCGAGTATAAGTCGAGGTCAGGATATATAACCTGTGAATTGGCCTTAAATTTCTCGACTTTATCACGAATATATACGGTAAGATGATCAATGCGTGGGTCGAGGAGGCTGAGGGGTTAATAGTGATCTAAGGTAGACAGGTTTTGATGACTGAAGTGAGCTATATGTAAGTGTTATTATCTTATATTGGATACGTTCAGTTATTTTAAGCCAATGTAATGGTTTTAGTATGGGTGAAATATGGTAGAATTTAGGTGACTTAGTAACAGCACGAGCAAGTGCATTTTGTATTGATTGCAATTTGTTGATAGAGGCTTTGGGAAGGTTAGAGTCGAGGGAGTTACAATAATCTAATTTGGAGTGGACTATTGAGGTGGCAATTGTGGAGGCAGTTTTAGTATCTAGGCAAGGGCGTAGGCGGCGAAGGTCACGAATATGAACATAGCAGGCTTTTGATAGTTGGGAGCAACGTTCCCTCTAAGCTGCGCAATTGCGCAATATTTTTAGGGCCAGCGCGCAGTGATTTTTGAGTAGCGCGCAGTGATTTTTGAGTGGCATTTATAAGATAATACATTAGTCAAAGCTGAAACATTTTAACAAAAATTTGTCTTGAACCACAATTACAGAACATGCAGTAATAGTTGTGGTGAAAATGAGTTTCGTTACATGGCCCAATGATAGTTCGTAGTCTAAACAAAATCAAGCGCTATAAAACAATTTTGTGAATGGCGCCAAAGCCTTCTGACCTTGGCTTCTGACGGCGCATCCAACTTCCATTACATTATTATGTAGCTCAAATTTAAAATACCGTACACAGGAAAATCCGCGTTGGAGCTAAATATTCGTAAAATTTCTCAAATATTTTAGTCGAATAATCGTCGTAATGTCTAAACGCAGTAGCGAAGCAAAGTCGGGAACATCTGCAGCTTCAAAAAAGAAATGTATAACAAAATTTAAGACTGAATGGCTAAACGAACACGTTAACACGGAACTACCTGACTTTGTCTCGGAACGTAGCGTGCAGCTTAAATGCATCTTCACTTATAGACAATGTGTATAAACGATGGCAGTTAATAAAAGATAGACGACAAAAGGGTGTAGGGGGGCCTCAGAGGGGACCTCAAGTTCTCAGCAATGACTGTTGTCTTAACGTTAGAATTTCGATTACAATGAAGCCATAGATGGTGCGATGTTTTGTCAATAAGACTTAGTCATAACGACTAAGAAATTTCAAGTTCATTTCATTAATTAGGTTTTATTGCAATTTTTGAAAAAGCTTATTTCGTTGGGCACCAGTCTTCAGTCTTCACTTGACTAGCGTATGAAACAAGGCAATACAATTTTTAAAAATCTTTTAAAATCTCATATATACCTTTGCACAGCAGAATTTTTGAGTTGCTCAGACCAACTGAAACTTTGCACAGTACCCAAAAAATTAGAGGGAACGTTGGTTGGGAGATTTGTGATTCGAAATTTAGAAAAGAATCAAATTTGAATCCTAGATTTCTAGCAGTTGGAACAGGGATTATTGTGGTGTCAGGAGCCAAAACTAGTTTAGGATTGTCATTGTCAATTTTTTGAGTTGTTGGGGTAGTCCAATTAAAAGAAAGTCTATCTTAGATGGGTTAAGAGTGAGGAGATTAGATGACATCCATGCAGAGATTGATGAGAATGCAGATTCAAGCTAAATAATAGATGCATTAATTGAAAGAGGTGATAAGGAAAGGAATAGCTGAGTGTCATCGGCATAGAGTTGGTGATTTAAATTAAGGGAATTAATTAAAGATGACAGCGGTGTGGTGTAAAGGCTGAGCAGTACAGGCCCAAGAACAGATCCTTGAGGCACTCCAAAATCTACACTGTGAGATAGAGAAATTTGGCTAAGACAGGACACTTCAAAAGACCGGGATTTAAGGTAAGATGAAAACCAGTTGTGGGCTTTTTCAGATATTCCAAACCAGAGAGAGAGTCGTTCGAGCAGAATTTTGTGATCTATGGTATCAAATGCAGCAGAGAGGTCAAGGAGACAAAGGCCATTAACTTGTCGGAGACCAATTGTGGTTAAGAGTCTGTCATGAATATAGACGAGAACGGTTTCTGTTGAGTCATGTTTAGTGTAGGCAGACTGATGAGCATTATATAGCGAGTTATTTGAAAGGTGTTCGGTCAGTCTAGAAAGCACAATCTTCTCAGTAAGTTTTGATAGAAGTGAAAGATTTGAGATGGGGCGATAGTTATTATAGTTATCAGGCTTTTTTAGGAGAGGAGTGACAAAAGAGTTTTTGAATGAAGATGGGAAAGTGCCTGGGTTAATGATTCTAGTTATGATAGGCGTAAGCACGATGGCACACTGTTTGAGTAAAGAGGTAGGTATGGGATCTAGGTCATATTGTTTGTTTGGAAGAGAAAGTAGCAGTTTGGATACCTCTTCATTAGTTGCAGCAATGAAGCTGGATAAATTGCATGGAGGTTGTGGGGGAGAAAGGTAATGAGGAGAGGTGGTTTAAGTGATAGTGAAAGACTTAAGGACACTGCGAATCTTAGAGATCTTTGTAGAGAAGAAATTAGCAAAAGATTCAGCAAGTTCTGACAGGGAAATGGATTGAGGGGAAGGTTTTGATTCTTTGCGATAGAAAAGATCATTTACAGTTTTCCAGAGCTTACGTGGGTTTGAGCTATTTGTTGAAATGATGTTAGAATAGTACTTCTTTTTGGCAGATGTGAGGAGATTATGGTAGCGGTTGGTGGCGGAACGAAGATTTAAAAGGTCAGATGGAGAATGTGTTCTATGGTATGTTCGTTCAAGACGTCTGCGATATGACTTGAAAGCATGAATGAAAAAGTTATACCAGGGTTTGCTGTTGTGTGATGAAAAAGGTCTTGTAATGATAGGAGCATGTTTATCAAGAAGACTGGATAACACATAATTGTATTTATTGATCAGTGACGGCAGAGAAGTGGGGGGGGTTTAGTAATTAGTTCAGATGATTTAATGTTGTCACAGAACAAGGCTACGTCAATTTTGTTAAGACAGCGGAATGAGTAGGTGCCACGAGGCAGAGGAGTTGGCAAGCAGATACTTAAAATGGTGAAGATGGGAAAATGATCAGATGGAGAGAATTGGCCAATTGCTGAAATTGTAGATAGTGATGAAGAAGAAGACGAGATGAGCAAGTCTAAAGTATGTCCAAAAGTGTGAGTAGGAAGAGATATGTGTTGTGTGAGGTTAGTCTGAGTGAGCAGTTATATGAATTGGATTAGAGTTAGGATCATCACTCTTATCAAATCACCAGTAATTAAGAACTCATGTGGAGTTGTAGCTCCAGAGCCTAAAAAGGAGGAAAATTCGTCAAGGAATATCATGAATGAGTTTGAATGCTTTGATGATGATGGGGGGTGGGTGGTAAATGTTGAAAATAGTTAGTTTTGAGAGAGGAAGATTGAGAGTGACAGATGAGCATTTAAATGAGGAGAAATTAATTGATGAGGAGTTGCTAATTTGTATGTGATCACGAATGAGGAAAGCGGTGCTTCCACCTAAATTAGAAGAGCAGTTGGTAGACTTTTAAATGAGGAAAACTTAGGAGGGAGTAGCCAGGTGGGGTTGCCTCAATCAGTTGGCATGAAGTAGTAACTGGAGATACCCAGGTTTCAGTTAGTGCAACTATGTCTATGGCAGAGGAGTAAAGTGTGTGCATTGGAAAGAGGGAGTCTAATTTTATGTTAGTGAGTTCAGGGATCTAATGTTGAGAGTGCAGAGTGTTATGTGGTTGGGATGGTCCAATGATTATATCTGAGCGTCTTGTGAGATGGAAATGTGAACGGTGAATCAAAGATGTGAAAATGAACAGGTTAATGAAAAGGAGATAGGAATTTTGTTTAAATGTGAGTATTGATCAAAGGCAGTGCGGTAGGTCCAATGATTAATCGGTTTGCGTACATCAAGTTTCGAGGAAAAGAAATGAACAGTTAGAATAAACAAATAAAGAGGAAATAATGTCATGATGTCAGGCTGAGATTAACGAAGAAAAGTAAAATTGTGAAGAAAAGTCAAATTGTCTTTCAGCTCATGCAATGGATCACAAGCTCAGCATGAGGTCAATAGTGCAGCCGATGTTAGTGTGGAGTGAAATAATTTAATTTAATAGAAAAACTAAAAGAATGCCTGGAGTTAAATTACAAATAGTAACGGTAATGAAATGAGAGATGATAGGTCATGTTGATTTTAAGTCTATGGATTATGGCGGAGTTAAATAAGAAAAGTAAAGTAAAATCTCGTAAACTTATACAGCGCCCCGGAAAGCAGTACAGCAGTAGCTGCTTATTCTTATGCGCTTAATCTTTCTTGAAATAGCTATAAGCAAGGTGGTTTGTCGGCCGGGCAAATGTCAGAGTATCTATGAGGCGGCGGGTCAGGTTGTTATTGCTATAGGGGAAATGACTTTTCGAATAGGAAGGTTTTAAGTTTAGACCTAAAGGCTTGAGGAGACAGTGAAGGAATTAAAGGAAATGAGGATTCGGAGCTTATTGTTTGACCATGTCATATGCTGCAGAGGGAGGCTGGAATTGAGTTCCAAAGTTCTGGTGCGGCGTATGAGAAAGTGAGGTTGCAGATTTTGAGTGATGACTGATTTAACAGGTGTGAAAGTGTGAGATGAGATGATGATCGTGTAGGTCGAGGAGGCTGAGGCGAAGGTAAACCGGTTTTGACGAATGAAGTGAACTGTAAGTAATCGTTATTATCTTGTACTGGATATGTTCGGATATTTTAAGCCAGTGTAGTCACTTCAGTATGGGTAAAATATGGCAGAACTTTGGTAATTTGGTTACTGCTAGGGCTAGTGCATTTTGAATTGATTGTAATTTGTTGATGGAGGTTTTTGGGAGGTTATAGTAAAGGAATATGTGAATATATAGAACAACTATATCATGATGGAAGAAAAATAAAGCCCATAACAAGAAATGCAGAAGGACCTAAAATCTTAGAAGAAGTAGCATCAGTAATGAAAGACATGAAAAAGTACAAAGCTGCTGGACCAGATGGCATCTCTATTGAAATGATACAAAAGGCAGGTGACATTGGAATCTCAAAGACAACTGAACTGCTAAACCTAATATATGACAACGGAACAATTCCTGAAAACATGGGTAGGTCAATTATCATTCCTATACCAAAAAAACAAAATGCTACAGAATGTGAATCATTCAGAACAATTAGCCTAATTAGCCATCTGGAAAAATTACTTCTCAAAATACTGCTAAGGAGAACAAAAAATAAAATTAGACACAAGGCATCTAAAGAACAATTTGGATTTAAAGAAGACTGTGGCTGTAGAAATGCAATATATATTTTAAGAATGCTAAGTGAAAGATGTATTGAGATGCAGAAAGACTTGTACATATGTTTCATAGATTATGAAAAGGCTTTCGATAATGTCCATCATAATGAACTTTTTGAGTGTCTGGAAGGAGCAGGGATAGACGGAAAAGATTTAAGAATATTCACAGAATATATTGGAACCAGTAAACAACACCTCGAATTAATGGAACTGGAAAATGGATTCAAATATTAAAAGGTGCCAGACAGGGATGTGGATTATCTCCAGAATTTTTCAATGCATATGGAGAAGAAATCATGGAAAACAAAGAAGAAGTAGAAGGAGTCAAAGTTGGTGGACAGAACATCAATAATCTAAGATTTGCAGATGATGCAGCCCTGATAGCAGATTCACAAAAAAAATTGCAGAAACTGCTAAATCAAGTAAATACAGAAAGTGAGAAGAAAGGTTTAAGAATAAACATCAATAAAACATTCTGCCTAGTGATATCTAAGAAGAAAGACATTCCGAAATGCGATATCAACATAAATGGAGAGAAAATTAAACAAGTCATGTCATTCAAATATCTAGGAAGCTGGTTCACCAGTGATGCGAAAAGTGAATCAGACATAAAAGCAAAAATAGGAATGGCCAAAGCAGCCTTTGGGAATTTAAAACACATACTAACAAACCGACATTTAACAATTAAAACAAGGATTAGGGTTCTGGAATGCTATGTTTGGCCAGTCATGTTATACGGCGCAGAAACGTGGACTATCTCAAAAGTCATGAAGAAAAAGCTTCAAGCTGCAGAGATGTGGTTCTTAAGAAAAATGTTGAAAATATCTTGGACTGAAAAGAAAACAAATGAATTAGTACTCGAAATGGCAGGTACACAAAGAAAATTGCTATCTACAATACGTAAAAGACAACTTCAATTTTTTGGACATATAATGAGGAAGAAAGGCATAGAAAACCTGGTAACTACTGGAAAAGTCGAAGGCAAAAGATCAAGAGGAAGACAAAGAATGACGTATATCAGCAGCTTACTGACTGATGTAAAGGGGGTGACTACAGAATTGGAATTCATACAAGCAACACACAACAGAGAGAAATGGAAGTCCATAGTCGTCAACGTAGAAATACATGACACCTGAAGAAGAAGACAGTAAAGGGAGTTGCAGTAATCCAGTTTGGAATGGACTATTGAAGTGGCGATTGTGGATGCAGTTTTGGTGTCAAGGCAAGGACGGAGGCGACGTAGATCGCGCATATGGGCATAGCAGGATTTCGATAGTTGGGAGATCTGTGATTCTAAATTTAGGGATGAATCAAATTTTAAACCAAGATTTTTTGCAGTTGCAGCAGAGGTTATTGTGGTATCTGGAGTCAGGACTAGCTGGGGACTGTCAATTTTTTAAAAAATAGTTTTAAAAAATATACCGACATAAACGGCTGAAAACGACTTTAAATTAAAGAGTAAAATTTTAAAAAAATTCGCAAGAACAATATTGAAATTTGACGAATTAATTAACAAACTCAACGGAACAAAATCTCGAGCGTCTAAGAAAGGCTAAGTGCCTAAGAATAAGCAACTACTGTTGTGCTGCCCCCACGGCGCTATAGAAATCCACGAGATTTTACTTTACTTTACTTCGCTTGATTGAAATTGGTCAAATATAGCGCCACCTCGGAGTAACAAATGGCGCCTAGATATCAGCTTTATCACAGCGGCGCAAATAACCATTTCTTATACAAATGCAAATTACTCATTTTTGTCCGCAACCGCGTGCGCCAGATAAAAAAATAATATTTACAACCTTCGTCAACGACAGGAGCGAACACTGCCTAACTCACAATTATAATTGAATTATTGTAAATGGCTTATGGTAGACCGGTGGCGCACTATGATCGGTTGTCAATCAGAAAGACCTTGTATTAATCATAGACTTTATTTAATATCACAAGACAGAGTCTATGGTATCAGAAAGTGAGGCCAGTTTGCATGGATGGTGTGTCACTGTCAACTAGAGCTGGGTCGATTACGATTATTTGTTGCGATTACGATTACGATTATTTTCGATTATTTTTCACGATTACGATTTCGATTACCATTACGGTTTTTTAAATGATCGCGATTTCGATTTCGATTATTTCACAGTACCTTTAGAAACTGTCTTTCCCGCCATATTTTACAGTATTCGGCGATCCTCTGTGTATCGATGTTCAGTTGGTCTTCAACAGGGATATTCTACACCCCTAACAACCTCCAACACCCCAAATTTGAGGTCGACACCCCCTAAAATTTGGTGATGTGACAATGATATGCATACAGAATGCATATTGATTTATTTATTTATTTATTTATTGACAGTTTATATAGCGCAGTAGACAAGGCTAAGGCCTACAAGAGCGCTTAACACAGTTCATATCCAATATTAAATAAATGTATCTTCAAATTTCTAATGAAAAGTCCAGCTGAGACTGCTCCAGTCACATTGTTTGGAAGAGAGTTCCACAGGGCGGGATTCCCCCACGCGAATGATCTTTCCCAAAACTTAGGGGTCTTGGACGGGGAGGGACCAACAACTGCACTCTCCGACTGGACCTAAGAACCGATCTCCTCTCGATCACAGTCGATCTCCGAACAAGTACAGTTAGATAATCAGGACAGAGTGGATCGTGTAAAGCCTGAAACGTAAGCCAACAACGCTTGTAGACAATGCGCTGTGTAACACGGATCCAATGGAGTCGATCTCTAACGAGAGGAGTGATTAGCCCTGAACACCCCCAAACAGGCCCATTCAGAGGGGGGCTAGGATGGCCATTCGGCCCGGGCCTCCATCATTTTGGGGGCCTCTCTTTGTTTCCTTGTCTAGAATTCTGGGAGAGCTAGAAAGCTAGATAGCTACTACTAGAAGGGGCCTCAAAATTTGGTGATGACCTTTTTGCTTGTTGATAATTTTGGGATTTTGGGAAAGCTAGGAAGGTATTCTGCGGTCCTCAAAATTGGTGATTACCTTTTTTCGCTTGTCAAAATTTTAATTGTTGGGAAGGCTAGGAGAGGCCTCGAAATTCCAACTGGCCTGGACCTCCTTCAGCCTCTGAAGAGGCCTGTCCCCAAATGGAGAAATAGACCCCACAACTTTATCCTCGGATGACTTTTTTTTGCTTGTCATCCTTTTTCGGTAGAGACTTCCAAATTTCGACACTCCCAGATTTTCCCGACACCCCACCCCAATTCACAATCCTAGAAATAACCCTGGTCTTCAATCTCCTTAAAGGATCGAGCCTGTGTGGCAAGACCTATATCGTCAGCGTATGCAAACTTCCTACTGATGGTATCAGGTAGGCCTAAGTCGTTTGTAGGCCTATAGGCCTACAAATTGAATAACGTGGGGGCTAGAACTGGACCCTATGGTAGACCGTTTCGTCGACGTCTCCTGCAGGAGCTGACATCTCCCAAGTGAACTCAGAACCGTCTGTCAGAGATGAGTAATTCCACAAGTTGACAGAACCAGGGTGGCAAGTTGAGCGAGAGTTTGTACATTAAACCCACCTGACACACCGTATCGAAAGCTGCTGTCAAACCCAGAAAGATGGTACCTGTCTTTAGACGCTGTTGAATCCATTTTCAATGAAAATCTTATAATCAACGGTAAATTGATCTTTCTTTGAATCGGAAATATTGTATAATATCACTTACGGGAATAATCGAAAAATAATCGCGATTTCGATTATTTTTTCGACGATTATCGATTATTTCGATTTATTTAATAATCGTGTCGATTTCGATTACGATTTTTTCAAAAATCGCGATTTCGATTACGATTTCGATTAATCGACCCACCCCTAGTGTCAACTGTCAAGAAATGTTTACCCTGCAGAAATCTTGAAAATTTTGGTACACTGTTGGTATGGATATCGTTTAGCCGTTTAACTTATTTAATGTGGACCAGTTGTTTAAATATTGTGTTTAGAATAAATTGATCGTCCGATTTATGCGAAATACGGCGACACTGGCTTAAAATTTCCGAACGTATACAGTACAAGATAATAACGATTACTTACAGCTCACTTCATTCGTCAAAACCGGTTTACCTTCGTAAACTCTTAACGCCTCAGCCTCCCCGACCTACACGATCATCATCTCGTCTCACACTTTCACGCCGGTTAAATCAGTCATCACTCAAAATCTGCAACCGCGCTTTCTCATACGCCGCACCAGAACTTTGGAACTCAATTCCAGCCTCCCTCCGCAGCCTACGACATGGTCAAACAATAAGCTCCGAATCCTCATTTCCTTTAATTCCTTCACTGTCTCCTCAAACCTTTAGGTCTAAACTTTTCTATTCGAAAAGTCATTTCCCTCATAGCAACAACAACCTGACCCGCCGCCTCATAGATACACTGACCTTTGCCCGGCCGACAAACCACCCTGCCTATATCTATTTCAAGAAAGATTAAGCGCATAAGAATAAGCAGCTACTGCTGTGCTGCTTTCCGGGGCGCTGTAGAAGTTTACGAGATTTTACTTACTTACTTGCGCATTCGATTTTCAACCGACCCTGAGCCGGGCGTGGCCTCGGGAGTGCCCGAGGCCGCAATATGCGTTCAAGATCTCGATGTTCAATGTGTCCTGCAATTCACATTAATTAACGCAGCTGACTGCGCAGTCGCTGCCGCAAATGAGCCTTCGAAAATTACATAGTAACATAGGCTTATAGTCGTATAAATCAGCACTGCACAAAACGGCTTCAAACTCAACTAATAATCGACCTAAAAATCTACTTTTACGATACAATTATAGTATTTATATTCGGGAATCAATTGGTACGAATAAGAATTGTGGAAAAGATGAGTAAAAGATCGAACGGAACACATTTAAAGCAACTATGGTACACCATATTAAAGCGGTGACGTCGTCCATATCTAAGTAGGCGCTGCCCTCAAATAAACATGAGAGCGCTAAAGAATTATGAGGTCTTCAAGATATCTGCGGGGTAAACATTTCTTGACACACCATCCATGCAAACTGGCTTCAACTTTGGCCTGACTTTGCCATAGATAGACGGCATCTAGTGTATTATAATAAATCTATGGTATTAATACCCAGACTGGAAATGGCCTGTAAGTTACTGACTTACTGAGAAGTCTGAGATTCATGATTTTGACTTTTGAGTCTTTTATACCCCAGCTGTGACTGTAAGCCGCTAATTTATAGCAGAAAGTTTAGAATTGTAAATATTTACAATAATTTTTCCTACTCTGAGCGTTGGATCGGAATTGGTGGTAAAACCGTGGGACGCCACCTTTACCCCTTCCAGACGGTTTATATTAGAAATACTTATACCGTTGGAAAGGTCTCGACGAGTAGTATCCAACGACATAAAATATATTTTAAAATTTTTATTTAAAATTTTTATTTAGACTATAAAAATATCGCTGTTACAACGGCTCGTATGAATATTTATGAATCGCTTGACTGCGCCTGTGCTTAATCAGAGCCGATGAGTTAATTTACTCACACGTGACCTGAGTACTTTAATGAATATTCATATTCATGTGATATGCACTATACTTAGCACAATAAGACAGGAGCAGTCACGCTATTCATAAATATTCATAAGCCTTCTGCCGGTTTACGGAAAGTAAACACGCGAGCCGTTGTAACGGCGATATTTTTATAGTCTAAATAAAATTATTAAAATAAAAAAATTTAAATATATTTTTATGTCGTTGGATACTACTCGTCGATACCTTTCCAACGGTATAAGTATTTCTAATATAAACCGTCTGAAATATTTACAGAACATTGAGGAAGTGCATTGTTGATCTGGGTGAATTGCATTCGAAATTGTGTGTGGATTGCATTCGAAAAATCGACGCTAGAAAGGATGATATCTGCACAATACGTTATTACTCCAAGGCACAATATCGCAGATTGCGAGATTGTAATGTCGTTTTAAATTAACACCTCCGTCAGGTTCAGTTTTTATTTTTCAGATCTCTAGATGGGTAACTCGTAACTCCACTTCTTAAAAAACCAAACCTTGACAGAGAAGATCTCAACAACTATCGCCCCATTTCAAACCTGTCTGTCCTCTCCAAACTCACAGAGAAAATCGTTCTTCCCAGACTAACTGAGCATTTGTCAAAAAACACCTTATACAACACTCACCAATCCGCTTATACAAAACATTCAACAGAAACCGTCCTCACATACATTTATGACAAACTCCTCACTGCCATTGGATCTTGAGCAACGAGTTACTGGTCTCTGTCTCCTTGATCTTTCTGCTGCCTTTGATACTATAGATCACAAAATCCTACTGAAACGCCTTTCCCTCTGGTTTGGAATATCTTCTGTAGCTCACCGCTGGTTCCAATCCTATCTCCAATCTAGATCCTTTCAAGTTTCATGCCAGAATCAAATTCATCACCCTCCGATCTATACTATGGAGTACCACAAGGATCTGTCCTTGGACCGGTTTTGTTCAGTCTCTACACTACCCCACTGTCATCCTTAATCAACTCTCTCAAATTGAATCATCAACTTTATGCAGACGACACTCAATTATTTCTTTCGTTTACTCCATCTTCCTTTAAAGCATCAATCTCTGAACTAGAATCAGCATTTTTGTCAATCTCATCGTGGATGTCAGCTAATCTCCTTGCCCTCAATCCCTCCAAAACAGAATTTCTCTTATTTGGACTGCCACAACAACTGAAAAAAAATTGAAAATCCCACACTGATTTTAGCCCCAGATACAATAATAACCCCTGTTCCAACTGCAAAAAATCTTGGATTTACTTTTGACTCCTCCCTAAATTTTGAAGCTCACATATCTCAACTATCAAAAACCTGTTATGCTCACATTCGTGATCTACGTCGCCTTCGCCCCTACCTTGATATTAAAATTGCTTCCACTATTGCCACTTCAATAGTTCACTCTAAGTTAGACTACTGCAACTCACTGTTTCACAATCTTCCAAAGGCTTCCATATGTAAACTCCAATCGATTCAAAATGCCTTAGCTCGTGCAGTAACTAAATTGCCTAAATTTTGCCACATTACACCATTACTCAAATCTCTCCACTGGCTCAAGATAACAGAACGCATTGAATATAAAATAATATCGATGACTTATAACTCACTCCATACATCAAAACCAGTCTACCTAAGAAATCTGATAATTCCACAACAACCTGGATCTACTAGATCCTCTTCTCATGTAACTCTCCTTCGACCTCTGAATCAATCATCTCTCAAAATTTGCAATCGTGCTTTTTCATATGCGGCACCTGAGCTTTGGAACTCAATTCCAATATCCCTTCGTTGTCTACATCAAAGCCAAATAACAAACTCTGACTCACAATTTTCTCCCCTTCTTGCAACATCTCATGTTTTTCTTTCTAAACTAAAATCATTTCTCTTTATAAAATCATTTCCTCCATAGCTATAGCGTCCTGCCCACTCGCCCTTTTGATTAAATGACCCGGCATGAATGACCCACCTTTGGCTATAGCTACTTCATTTGAGATTGAGCGCATAGGAATAAGGAGCTACTTCGGTGCATCTTTTGGAAGCGCTTTAGAAATTAACGAGATTTTTTACTTACTTACTTACTTATTTGGCAGCGTTTTACGAAGTCATAATGCATGTTGTCTTCACTATACAGTTCTTTCGCTATCAGACTGTAACGCAGCGTTGTCCAACCGTCATGCTATCGCGGGCCGCACAAAAATGTTTATACCCTTGGCGGGCCAGGCATGTTGTAGCACTTAATAAAGTTAATATGGCATAATTATGATATATGCATGGCATGCCATATAAAATTGACAACAAAATTTGCCACATATTTTCTCCCCTCCCAAGAAAATTGTGAAATGACGCTACTGAAAATAAGACTATATAGGCTACAACTAGTGTAAGACTAGGCCTAAGTGTTAACCACAAAATAAAAAAGCACTTTGGTGGTATTATTATTATTATTTACAACCGAACACATTCTGCTATTGACCTTAAAAACATCCGTTCTGCAACAAATCACTACCACAACCTTCTCATATCTGCCAAAAAAAATATTATTCTAACTTAATTGCATCCAACAGCTGAAATCCTCGTAAACTTTGGAACACTGTGAATTGTCTAATCCACCGCAATAAAGCAAAGCCTCTTCCTCAATCCATTTCGCAACTTGCTGAATCATTTGCTAATTTTTTTTATGGAAAAATCTCTAAGATCCGCACCAATCTAAAATCTACCATGACCAATCAAAATACATCTCCACATCACCCATCACCACCAGAAGCTCCTTCCAATTTTTCCTGCTTCACTCCTGTGACTGAGGAAGAAGTATCTAAACTCCTGCAGTCCTTTCCAAACAAGTAATGCAGTCTTGATCCAATACCAACCTCTCTTCTCAAGCAGTGTGCCTCTGTCCTAGTACCAACTATTAAAAAAATTATCAATTTATCTCTTTCCACAGGCACATTCCCATCCTCATTTAAAAATTCCCTCGTAACTCCACTTCTTAAAAAACCAAACCTTGACAGAGAGGATCTCAACAACTATCGCCCCATTTCAAACCTGTCTGTCCTCTCCAAACTCACAGAGAAAATCGTTCTTTCCAGACTAACTGAGCATTTGTCAAAAAACACCTTATACAACACTCACCAATCCGCTTATACAAAACATCATTCAACAGAAACCGTCCTCACATACATTTATGACAAACTCCTCACTGCCATTGGATCTCAACGAGTTACTGGTCTCTGTCTCCTTGATCTTTCTGCTGCTTTTGATACTATAGATCACAAAATCCTACTGAAACGCCTTTCCCTCTGGTTTGGAATATCTTCTGTAGCTCACCGCTGGTTCCAATCCTATCTCCAATCTAGATCCTTTCAAGTTTCATGCGAGAATCAAACTTCATCACCCTCCGACCTATACTATGGAGTACCACAAGGATCTGTCCTTGGACCGGTTTTGTTCTGTCTCTACACTACCCCACTGTCATCCTTAATCAACTCTCTCAAATTGAATCATCAACTTTATGCAGACGACACTCAATTATTTCTTTTGTTTACTCCATCTTCCTTTAAGCCATCAATCTCTGAACTAGAATCAGCAATTTTTGTCAATCTCATCGTGGATGTCAGCTAATCTCCTTGCCCTCAATCCCTCCAAAACAGAATTTCTCTTATTTGGACTGCCACAACAACTGAAAAAAATTGGAAATCCCACACTGATTTTAGCCCCAGATACAATAATAACCCCTGTTCCAACTGCAAAAAATCTTGGATTTACTTTTGACTCCTCCCTAAATTTTGAAGCTCACATATCTCAACTATCAAAAACCTGTTATGCTCACATTCGTGATCTACGTCGCCTTCGCCCCTACCTTGATATTAAAATTGCTTCCACTATTGCCACTTCAATAGTTCACTCTAAGTTAGACTACTGCAACTCACTGTTTCACAATCTTCCAAAGGCTTCCATATGTAAACTCCAATCGATTCAAAATGCCTTAGCTCGTGCAGTAACTAAATTGCCTAAATTTTGCCACATTACACCATTACTCAAATCTCTCCACTGGCTCAAGATAACAGAACGCATTGAATATAAAATAATATCGATGACTTATAACTCACTCCATACATCAAAACCAGTCTACCTAAGAAATCTGATAATTCCACAACAACCTGGATCTACTAGATCCTCTTCTCATGTAACTCTCCTTCGACCTCTGAATCAATCATCTCTCAAAATTTGCAATCGTGCTTTTTCATATGCGGCACCTGAGCTTTGGAACTCAATTCCAATATCCCTTCGTTGTCTACATCAAAGCCAAATAACAAACTCTGACTCACAATTTTCTCCCCTTCTTGCAACATCTCATGTTTTTCTTTCTAAACTAAAATCATTTCTCTTTATAAAATCATTTCCTCCATAGCTATAGCGTCCTGCCCACTCGCCCTTTTGATTAAATGACCCGGCATGAATGACCCACCTTTGGCTATAGCTACTTCATTTGAGATTGAGCGCATAGGAATAAGGAGCTACTTCGGTGCATCTTTTGGAAGCGCTTTAGAAATTAACGAGATTTTACTTACTTACTTATTATTAGCTAGACGATTTCTATAGCGCAATAAGCATGGCAAAAGTGGCCAAAGACAAGAGCGCTTTACAAAACTACGAATATCCGATGGCAGTGTTAGGAGTGATCTTAGATCAAAAGATCAAAGATCACGATCTAAGATCACATTTCATGATCTTTGATCTTTGATCTAGATCACTTTTTACTAGTGATTTTTGACTCTGATTTTAAATCACTTTTTTGGTGATTTTGATTTTTATTATCAACAGAAGATCAAAGATCAAATTATACGTATTCTCCCAACTAAGTCAATCAATCAACGAACTTCTATGTGTATTGAGTAAAATGGCGGACAAATCAAGCATTCGGACCTCAATGATCATGTTATTGCAGCCGGTGCAGATTGTGAGGATTATGGATATGGCCCTGACATTAGTACTGGCACTGCCACTGGGACTCAGAGGGAGGCTTGCTCAGTTGCAACTGGTTGTGAAAATGCAGTCAAGATAGAGGTCATGCACTACCTGAATAACCCAAATAAGGAACTTTCTAGCTTGTTGGCATACCCACATGTCAAGGCAGCATTTGTGAAATATAACACAACCCTGCCATCTTCTGCGCCTGTCGAAATACTTTTTAGTATTGGAGGTTTGATAGCTACACCGCGAAGAAACAGGTTGTCTGACGCAACGTTTGAGCGTCTGCTCATGCTGAAAATGAACTGCCGTGTTCAACACTGACTGTGAACTGACAGTTAGTTGCTAAAATTGTCATGAACTGTTTTCAGTTGTGTTAGTAACTTAGTATTACAAAAGTTTACATGCATCGTACAGTGGACATTTGTATCGTTATCATACGTGACGCGTCATACATGATATAATAACTATATTTGTATGATCTTTGATCTTAGATCACTTTTAAGGTGATCTTGATCTTAGATCATTTATACTCTAGTGATCTTTGATCTTGATCTTAGATCAATTTCTCTCTAATGATCTTGATCTTTGATCAAGATCATTTTACAAGTGATCTTTCCTAACACTGTCCGATGGTGAATAAGTAAGTCTTAAGATTGCATAGAAAAATTCCAAGAGAGCCAGAGTTTGTGACAAAGTCCGGTAGTGAGTTCCACAGTCCTGGATTGCCCCGTGTAACCAACCTGTCCCCGAACTTAGCCGTTTTAGACGGGGGAGGCACAGGCAGTTTAACCCGACTGCCAGATTTTAGCAGCCGACGTCGTTCCAGCGTCGTGGTCCGCTGTAGGAGGGAGGCAATGTAGTGCGGACAAGTGGGGTCATGTAACGCCCGGTAAGTTAGCAGGCATCGCTTGTGGATGATCCGCTCCCGTATTGGTAGCCAATGGAGTTTGTCGCGAAGCAGCAACGTGACGTGAGCGTTCCATCGTGCTCCAAAGATCAGTCGCGCCGAGACGTTGAGCACGGATTGCAGTTTGTTGAGCAGGTTGGCGGGAAGGCCCAACAGCACACTGTTACAATAGTCAATCTGGCTCAGGACTAACGCCCGGACCAGTAGTATCATCGCCGACACCGTGAGATATCGGCGATTCGCTTTAATCACCCGTAACTGGTGGTAGCATGAGCGGGTGACATTGGCGATGTGCTCACCGAACGACAGAGGTGGTAACTGCTATAAACAGCTACATTGCTATAATATTATCATTTTAACATAGTATTCCAGTTCAAATTAAGTAGCAAGTAAGTAAGTATTCTACCGGCTTAGTGTATTTGTTAGATTTAGTAAGACTAGTGACAGTCATTAGAGTGATTCTGTTCAATTTCAATCTAATGATCCGTTCTATTCTATCGAATGAAGACTTTATAATGTAATGTTCTTCTTCTCTAGGTGCTATGTATTTCTACGTTAGCGACCATGGATTTCCACTTTGTTCTATCTTGACATCCTCTTATTAGTTCGATGTTATTCATTATTCCCTCAATTCCTTCTCATAGGCAGTCAACGTATGTGTTTCTCTGCCTTCCTCTGGCTCTTTTTCCCTCCACTTTTACGGTTATTGCCAAATGCTCCAGTCCTTAGCACTGCGGAAAAGATATTCTCTGACAATACCAGCATTGCCAATATCAATGCTTGTGGCGCCAAGTCGTATACAAGAAACGAGAGTGTTATTAACTTATTACATTAGCAAACTGCTGAAAACAGCGTCAAATTTTAACTAAGCGAGAACGAGATTTGCAGCGAGATGACAAATGTAAGTAAGTTAGTATAATAATTAAGTAGCAAATAAGTAAGTTTAATAACCGCCGCCGTCACCTGTGGTGTGGAGAAGTAAGCAATTTGGTAACCTCCTAGTCCAAGTATAGTCCTATAAAATAATGGTAATAACCGGTCCTATAGCAAAAATTGTTATTTACCCAAACTCGGTGGCGGGCCGGCAGTGGCGTAACGTGGGGGGGCGGGGGCACTTTGTTGACTGCCCCCCCGGGCCCCGGGCGGGGGGGCCCCAAAGAGGGGTCTAAGCTAGGGTTAGGTTAGGGTTAACCCTAACTCCTTAACGTGCTGACGACCTTTTTTTTTTTTTTTTTGCTCGTCAGGGTAAAAAAGAGGTGATGACCTTTTTTTTTTTTTTTTGCTCGTCAGAAACTTTTTTGGGGCCCCCATGACAAAGATGCCCCCCGGGCCCCCAAAAGTCACGCTACGCCACTGCGGGCCGGATGAAACTGGCCCACGGGCCGGATCCGGCCCGCGGGCCGCCAGTTGGACAACCCTGCTGTAATGTATCGGGCAAGTAGTGTCGACGGGTGATTGGTAGTAGCCAGTGCCGGATTAACTCTTTTGGAGGCCTGGGGCAAACAATGCAACAAAACCTTAAAAGGCCCTCAACCCTACAAGTTCGAAGTATTAAATCTTTGCCCGAAATTTAAGAAAATTAATTTTAAAATATAGAAAACTTCCTTAAATATATTTAATCAAAATAAAATACAATTACCGGTTACTGCATTAAAAATTCATAAGTTAATTTAAAAGATTAATTTAAAAAAATTTGAACCAGTGGGCCTGGGGCAAGTGCACCAGTTGCACCATGGTTAATACGGCACTGGTAGTAGCTATTTAATAAAAGGTACCTGGAATGTTTGCATATATGAATTTCAGGATTTTCAGTTTTTGTGGTCAGAAACATTCCCACCTTACGTTTATTATTATTATTATTATTATTCGACGATTTGTGAAGCGCCGTAACATGGCCATCGGCCAAAACCAAAAGCGCTGTACAGTCAAACAGTCAACTATACGATATGGTGAACAAATGCGTTTTCAGCTCTTTAGCAAACGTTTCAGGTGAAGTAATCCCGGCCAGTGCATCAGGGAGCGCGTTCCACAGACGTGGGTTACCGTGAGTCATAGAACGCTCGCCAAACTTCGGAGTTTAATTAAACTTATAATTTCACATGCAGGCATCGTACTAAATTATCCTGGCTGTATTAACCTAATATCCGAAACAGTGAGAGCATCATCTTTAAATTGTTTTCTTGTGCCATTTTGAGAGGAGGACGTTTGATTTGATTAGTATAAAGAATTTTAAAAAGTTTTGTGTTATTTTCTGCATTACTTGTTTTGAATGTGTTGTGTAAGTTGGATCATCCTGGTGTTCTTCAAAATGAGAAAGTGTGCATATTTTACCCTGTACCATTCATTCTCAAAATTGATACATCTGTCATTTTCAATGCAGTGAGAGATAGAGGTGCTTAATCTTCCTCTGAAACATCTTCAGATCATTCGCAAAATATGACAAAATGATAAATTTATGGATCATCAGCTTGAATCTGACATATGTTCTCTAAAATTAGTTGAACCGATGGGTACCAAATATGATTCTCTTGTAGAAAACATGGAACTTTCCTGTGCCATTGCTTCTATGTTATCAGAGTTTGCCTTGAAGCATAATTCTAAAAGGACTAATGATAGTTGTCCAGAATCTGTTTTTGATGAAACAGATACCATCATTCATTTAGCTGACAGTAAAATTTGGAAGCAGTTAAATGGAATCTGTCATAAGAAAAGTAACAGATATCAACGGAAAACTGTTCCAATGCTGCTGTTTCCAAAAAGTGTTGATTACAGATATCAGAAGGTCCAACACAGACAGAAAACTAGCCGTAAACAGCACAGACATAAGTTAAAATACTACCGACCTGAGATAGGTGCCTATTTAGTCTTAAATAATTCAGTTGATTTGTTTGAAAAAGATATGGATGATTTGGTAACAAACCTAAAGTTGCTGTCATTAAATGATGATGTAAGTAGAACCTTTTCTGAAAAAACTGAGTTTAAGACTATGGAACCTTACTGCATGTCTTTGAATTGCAATAGAAATGCTGTTGCTGATGGCAGATGCTTACAAGAAATAACAGTAAAAGCTGATTGTATTCTTGATAAGCCATTAAATGGCCAGGAGGCACTTGCTGTAAATTCAAAAGATATAGTAGGTGCCCTCCCTGATGATGATGATGATGATGATGATGATGATGATGATGATGATGATGATGATGATGATGATGATGATGACATCACAAGCAAGAATGCTACCCAGAGTGTTGTAATTTATGGTGAGATTGCAGACAATCTGATGTCTCATAGTACAGATAGTGGGCACATTTCATATGATTTTGATGGTAATATAAAAGATGATGATAAAACAGTTGAAGGCGAAAGCAGGTTTACATATGAATATATTAATGTTGATTCTCATAGCGATATGAGCCGTACTAAGTGGAATTGTATTGCTGTTAAAGACACGAAGAACAATATGTTCAAAGCTAATAGTGAGTGGAATTGTATTACTGTTAAAGAGACAGAGAGCAGCATGCTCAAATCTCATAGTGATAAATACAATGTACCGGTAATGCCAGTAAAGTCTCAGTTGAAGAATTTATCTTCACCATGCAAGTCATCATTTTTTATATCTCCATTGGAAATTGATTCATCTGAAGAATCAGGTAATGATTCTGATTGTCAGGATGAAGATGGATGGACAAGTAATGATGAAGTGCCATCAAATATATTGCATGAAGATTTTTGTTCATCTTTCAAAAGGAATGGAATTTATTTTCCCAATAAGCATCTTCCAGGACCATGTGATCTTGACTCAAAGGACTATGGAAAAAACATCATGATTTATCCACTTTCAATTGATTATGAAGCTGATTCTGTTTGCTTAAGTCCTTCCAGAAGTGAAAAATGTTATAATGAAGAAGATGATGATGATGATGATGTAGTATTTTCGAATGGTTGTGAGAAGTGCACAAAAGAAAAGGAGGATGAAGAAAAGACACATATATATAAAATGTCTAGATTAGAAATCGTCAATCACAAATGGAATCAGGCATATCCTTATACAGCTAAGGCAGCTGGGCAGAATGATGATATCAAATGTAAAAAGACAGTAAGTAACGATTGCAATTTCTTAGAACCAGTATTCATTATATAATCTATGCAGCTGCAGAATTATTAAATTTTTCTTTATATATTTGAATATTAACCCTTTAAAGGATAGTGCCGTTTATAAATGGCACGCGTCAAACGTTCGCCAACGGTTTGCGCCGTTTATAAATGGTGCGCCACTTCAGCATCTGTTCTGCGGCGGGATTTGCGTATATAAACTTTCTAATGTAATAATTCGATATAGTTGTTATCCATTCGGTAGATGGTAGCTCTTTTTTAGCAATTCTGATCACTATAAGCTACGAAAATAGGCTTTATTCGATAGGGGTCGGATTATGGCTTTGCAAAAGTGCCATTCTAGGGTACACAAAATCCTAACTACCCCAAATATGGTCTGATCTTCAAAATTTTCACTATTCTGTTCCAATTACACCCCTCTACAAATTTGCCGCTCACATAAGGGGGTCACCGCTGAAAATTTTGTGCTATTGAGCTTTGAAAAATTTTTTTGGGAGGGGTCCGATTTTAGGCTGTAGAGTGGGCCCTATCCCCAAAATTAATTTTTTGGCACGGATGGTTAGAAAGAACAATAAAAATGCTAAACAACGGTGCAAACCTCTTTTCTTTACCTTCTATATAGCCCGAAATATACTGAATTGTATTTTTTCAGCTTGCAAAATTTGCAAAAAATTTTTTCTCCGAGCAAGGAGTTCTAGGGTTCCAAAAGTTATTGCTACCCCCATTTGGGTCTGATCTTCAAAATTGTTCACTATTCTATTCCAATTACACCCCTCTACAAATTTTCCACTCACATAAGGGGGTCACCGCTGAAAAGCTGACAATTTTGTGCTATTGAGCTTTGAACAAAATTTTGGGGAGGGACCTATTTTAGGCTGTAGAGTGGACCCTGGCCCCCAAAATTTTTGTTTGCACGGATGGTTCGAAAGACCAATAAAAATGTTAAACAACGGTGCAAACCGCATTTTTTAGCTTCTATATAGCCTGAGATGTAGTAAATTTACAACGTATATGTTCACAGTTCATACGAACGCTTTTCCCAAATTTATTTAGCCGAATGGTGACAACTTTAAAAATTTTATTAAACCTTTAAGGGGTTAAAAGTCTTCATATTATATATGTTATAGTTACTAGACAACTCACCGACACGGTGATTCGCTTACAATTTTCTTGCCGAGATGGTGATGCACTGACACGACAATTTGTGTGCATGAACTGTGTGTCGGTGAAATGTCAAGCGATGTTTAGTGTTGATAAGACAGCCATTTGCTGACATGACCCTGCATAAAATACTTATAGAAAAGACACCTACTGTGCACTTAGTCAACAAATTGGCTAGATATGAGACCAAAGTCATCACAGAACAGGAAGTGATTAAAACATTAGGCTGTAATTCATAGATTGGAGGAATTTTTTAATTGATACAGTAGTGCATTTGATGCCATTTAAATAAGCTAATTATGAAATTATAGGAAAAGTAGACAGGGAAGACCAAGACTGAAATGGATCCAAAACATCAAAAATGACCTGGAGCACCTTGGGTCTATCCATAGAAGATGTGGAGAACAAAGCAGGAACATTGAACATTGTGGAGGAACTGGGTTGCCCGATGTGTTGACGACACGTAAAGGACGAAAGAAGTATTGCAATTGCTATTTAACATGGGACGTTCCTGGAGGCAGTAAATGTTCATACTTTTTCGCTAATTTGGTTAATTCCGCTTTTTCGTGATAAAAGTTTGATTCAGAATCACCGTAGTGTCAAAAGCTACTCATATCCACAGCTGACAGCATTGATTGATATGGCCAAGAAAACATTGTCTGTGAGAATTATCACTTGCTCACCTTTCTTGACCAAAGGTCGAGAAAGGTTCATTGTCTCATTCATCGCTTCTCTACCTTTGGTCAAGAAGCGATTAATGCAATGAACATTTAAATTCAAGTTCCATTGTTGATCACAATTTACAGAAGTTTGAGCTTTAACGGATTTTGCCTCAGATTATGCGTTGTGCTAGGCTGATTATTTAATTATTCTTTTTCTGCTGCGCTAGGAAGAAAGTAGCTGCGCGCGGATGCTGGGACAGCTGTGCATGCGCGCAGCTTAGAGGGAACGTTGTACCTAATTGAATTCAAAAATTGTCTAACTTTTACATATTCATCCAAAGTCATGTTCTGTCCCTTGTTCTGCTCTTGCCAGAGCAAGAGAATTAGTCAGTAGGCTTCGTAACAAAAAACTCCTAAATCGTGCAAATTACCGGTATGTCTACAAAGGAATATCCGGCATTTTTTGAAAGCTTTAACAAAAGTAAATAGATCCTGATATTGTCACATTGTCCGATTTATAAATTAAAAGAGTAAATTTGATGTGAAAATTGCATCGATTTGGTCTAGCTGTGGGCTATTTTGATCAGCGCGTTGTGCGGTTTGCCGTCTCTAGTACGGATGTTGTTTTCCCCGTGTGGTGATAAATTTTTAATTTTAAAGAAATTTTACTTAACATACTAACAAAATATGTTTGTAAATAAAATTTAAATCCAATACTAAGTTGATAGAATCGCTTGTTATTCGTTAGCATTGCATGGTTTTCATTTTCTGTCGCTTTTGTTTTACCGGTAATGGCCACGCCCACTCAATGCCATGGCAACGCATCTTTCGACTGGGAGAAATGCGTTATTTGTTAAAAGGCACTAATACTGAGAAAACCAGTTGCCCTGCAGAATCGAAACGAACTGATGTAGGAATTGGTTATAAAACTGTAGCCACTACCATAGATGGTTTGTAAGGCTTGGCCAGCTACCATCAACTATAACACCATTCTTTGCCTTTTGGAATGAAGGTGATGGTATACAGGAAACGTTTGTAAGACGTAAAGCAGTTTGGCACATCAAATGCAAGCAGCGCTTATTTCATGGTACAAGACTAGGTCGTTTTATTTCATCTCCTGGTTATTCAGAGCCACTTGTCGGTCACTTTGAACATGATCCTGAAGATGACGATGAAGATAGTACATCGGTTAGTAATGCTAAAAATCCACATCTTACACTCAGTGCAGAAAATACTACCAGTACCACTGCTAGTGTTGGCATGCTATGTTTTTCTGTTCTGCCGGTGGTTCTGATTTGCGCCAGGTTCTCACATTTGCTGCATGTGGATGCAAAGGTTCATAAGTGTGCTACTATTTTGGGAGATAGCATTCTGTTAGGCAAATTGTCTCAGGGTGATATGATAGCTATGGAGGTTAAGTACCATCCAGTTTGCTTGTTGAGCCTTTATTATAAAGCTGGACTGGAATAAAATCAAACGACGATGATTGTTGAGTTGCCTCCATTTGATTGTCACTGTGAGTCATTGGTATTGGCCGAGGTTATATCATATATGGAAGACATCAGAACTAATGAAATAGCACCGTCCATGTTCAAGCTCAGTGAACTTAACAAAATACACTGTGCATGCCTGTTAAATTACAAAGTAGCAGATTGTCTTTCGCACTCTACACGACTTAAAGAGCAGTTGTTGGAAAATCTACCTAATTTAACTGCAGTTGCCCATGGTCATGACATCTTCCTTATCTTTTCTGAAAATGTTGGCACTGCATTGCAAGACATGAGGCAGCGTGCTTCATGCGTTGCTGATGTTGTACATTTAATGCATACAGCCAAACTGCTTAGGAGAGAAATATTATCGCACACATGTAAGTTTAATGGCAACCTACAGAATGACAAGCACTCAGTGCCTTCTGGTTTGCTTTATTTTATAACGATGGTTCTTGAGAGGTTGGTTGATGCTGCATCTTTTGAATCCACTGCTGCATTGTCTGTTGCTCCGCTTATTGTATTTAAAAAAACACTTGAAAACATTCCTCTTACGTGTAATGCATTTATTCAGCATGTTAAAAAGGCAGTCTATCATACAGACCACTGATGGTCACACTGTCTTGAAACACAGATCCAAATACTTGATCCATCTGAATGGGTTTGGTGTAAATTTGGTGAAAAATGGCAGCCACAGTGGATGTCAAATTGTCAATCCCCCAGGTATCTCAGATGTGTCAGGAACTTATTTGCTGTTCATGTAAGAAGACTTGCAGTGCAAGGTGTAAATGTGTCAAAGCCGTTTTGCCTTGTACTAGTTTGTACCAGTGTGATGGTGAATGTGAGAGGTCATGAGTCAGTCTCAGAAAGTTGTATTGTAGTTACTCAATTTTTATACATCTTCTTATCGTTGTTAATGTATATTTTTCACGACTAGTGAACCTAGTTCAGTATGTGTTAGTATTTGCTTAGCTTTAAGTGTTACAAAAATCTTTAAAAAAAGAGCTGTTATAAAAACCAAAAACTTCTTAACTCCTCCATAGAAGTCTGCTGCTATGCCAGTCCCCAGCCTGGAAAAAGGAGGAGAGAGAGGAAGAACTGGAGTTGAAAAACTAAAGTTAATTATAACAATATTCCTTGGTTTTGTGGCATTTTTCTATGAGCTTGTATCATATAAAATAGTGAAAAATGAAAAATTTTCAAAATGCTTTTTGAAAATGTGACAATATCTCATAACAGTCTGCATTCAATGCTGATCACAAAAAAGTATTTTGTTTGCTTGTAGACTGTATTTGCACAATTTTACACTAAGCCAAGTTTTACTGTCACGAGTTGGAGCGGGTCAACCAAACTTTCATGACCCATAGTTTGGACATGGGTTGACCCAAAACTCTAATATTATGGGTTTCAACATTACTCATGGGGATGAACAATTGTGCCAATTTTCATCAAAATCCGAGACGATGACGTCCGATTTTATTCAAAAGTATGTTGGTTTTGTGTGGAATTACCGCATATACAATTGTGAAAAATGAAAAATTTCAAAATATTTTTTCAAAATGTGACAATATCTCATAACAATCTGCATTCAATGCTGATCAAAAAAAGTATTTTGTTTGCTTGTAGACTGTATTTGCACAATTTTACACCAAGCCAAGTTTTACTGTCACGAGTTGGAGCGGGTCAACCAAACTTTCATGACCCATAGTTTGGACATGGGTTGACCCAAAACTCTAATATTATGGGTTTCAACATTACTCATGGGGATGAACAATTGTGCCAATTTTCATCAAAATCCGAGACGATGACGTCCGATTTTATTCAAAAGTATGTTGATTTTTTGTGGAATTACCGCATATACAATGGTGAAAAATGAAAAAATTTCAAAATGTTTTTTCAAAATGTGACAATATCTCATAACAATCTGCATTCAATGCTGATCACAAAAAAGTATTTTGTTTGCTTGTAGACTGTATTTGCACAATTTTACACCAAGCCAACTGACTAAATGGTATTTCAATCAATATAGCTAACCAACTAAACTTCTGTACCGCTATTTTAGTAATGCACTTGTCATCAGTTTATTGTCATTTTGAAATACTGTAGAATACTAATCCCCATTGTCAGATCCTATAAGTCAGTCCAGTTTTGTGGTTTCAGTTATGGAGGATTGTCTATGGAGAGCAGGTTAGCTTTGAGTCTTGATCAGAATGTCACAAGAGCTGAGCCAGAAGTGAGTTATGCTGTCTGGGCACAGCAACAGATAAGGCAAGCTTGCCCAGAGTGGAGCAAGTGTGCAGTATATAACGAGTTAATACCTCTTGAGACCTGGTCAAGTGTTTATGATCCTTTATTTATGTTTGTTTATGTTTTAGGTAATTAATCAGTGAAGTGATTTAAGCTAAGACTAGAAAGATGCTCGCTTCGCTCGCAGTGCAGGATAATACTAATCAAATACCTATACCTAATACCCAATCATTGAATTCATGCTGAACAACATTTCAATAATGTACTGTAAATACGCCACCTAGGCAAGCTCTGCGCCACGTAATAATTAAGCCTATGTACGTTAAAATCATGCAACTGTGACCATTTGTGACGCTGTACACGTATTTTTTGTGAACGTTAAAATTGCGCAACTTCCTCAAGCTACGCCCACCAACGCATCGCGACACATTATGATGCTGCAATGAACAATTGAACGTACGCTTCGTCAAACGCTTCTTCGACTAAACCGTTTGGTTACCAATAGCAACGTCGTCTTCGAACATCGCCCACCAACGCATCGCAACGTTGACAGAACAATTAAATGTACGCTTTGTCAAACGCTCGCCCTCCAACCTCGCGACGTTGTACACTTATGACGCTGCAATGAACAATTGAACGTACGCTTCTCGCCCACCAAGGCATCGCGACGTTGACAGAACAATTAAACGTACGCTTCGTCAAACGCTCGCCCACCAACGCATCGCGACGTAAGGACTAAACCGTCTACCAATAGTCAACCAATCAGAACGCTTGAAGGTAACAGACATACAGAGCAAGGATCTTAATATTGTAGATGTGTTATGGTAGTATTTAGGCAAAAGTTCTAAAATCAAAACAAAGTCAAGTAATAGATCCATTCAATAAAACAAATAATATTTACTGTTGCAATTAGCACCTATATTGTGAGTATTATTTGTTTTTAAAAGTGTTTTTTTGAATTCTTGTTTTCTTGCATACTCCTTGGCAGCAGCTGGTGCACCCCTAGGGATACGAGTACCACCGGTTGAGAACCTCTATTTTAAGGTACACCACAGGAACAACAAGTGGTACCGTAGAGCTTTTCTGTGGGCACTTAATCTGGCAGTTGTAAATGGATGGTTACTATATTGTTGTCACTGCAGTTAGAAGACTATGCCAGTTGGGAATCATTGTGATTTGGTCAAGTTCACAGACACTCAGACAGCATAAATGAAGCATTTATTCATTAGCAGGAGTTGCCACCTGAGCTTGTCCATAAGAATGGACATCCACTGTCTTCTAAAGCTGCAATCTACACTTCATCTGAGCAAACTTCATCTGAGCAAACTTCATCTGGGCAAAACAATGCAACTGAGAGACCAAAGAAGAGTTGTGTCAGCACAGTACTCAGGGAGTAAATCAATATACGACAGCGTTGGACATTTTCCGACTCATTCTGAACCAAAACAATGATACAAACTATGGCACAACAATATTAGATTGAAATGTATCAAATGCAACTGCTATCTGTGTGTCACAATAGACAGAAACTGATTTCTTAGCTACCAACTATGCTAGACAATAGTTACGGTAAAGTTCAACAACTTTAGCATAAATCTCTGCTATTGATTACTTAATGTTTAGATATCCATGACTCCAAATGAAGTCATGCACAAATTGCACATAATTACAAAATTAATCTTTTAATAAACGTTGTTATTTAGATATCTAATAGCTTCTGTTTGCTTCAATGTTTTAAATGTTAAAAATGCTTAAATGTTTTAAATTAAAAATATAAATAAGTAATGAAAAGGTTACATATTTCACTCCCAGTACTTCCTTAAGGATCATCACCAGATGCTGTTTTGAGGTACCGGTAATAAAAATAGTAAAAATTATTATGTATTAGTCTGTATTAGCTGAATCACCGTACTGTTTCATGCTGCTTCAGCATTTTTCAAACTGCTGAGAATAATACAATGCTCTTCGCCAACTACCATATTTTAGCAGTTGGTTATTGCACTTGTCAACTCATTTCTAAAATATGGTAATACCACACTAGATGGTCTTCCTTCAATACGAGGAACTCAAGTCAAGTACAGACCCAGACCATACAACATCACTGCAAAAATACTTGCATTGGCTTAAAGTACATGAGTGAATCTGCTGCAAACTGGCAGTTGTTATGTTCCTGCACTCTAAAGGTCTAGGGTCAACATATGTGTCTGATGAGTTGCAATTTGCCTCGTTGTGAACTTGATTGTACTCTTCTTAATTGAAAAAATGCAAGAACATGATTATTCACCATAGGTGACAAAGCTCTTTCGGTTACTGTCTCTCATGTTTGGATCAATTTACCTTGGGACTTTGCATCACAAGATCAAATAAAGTCTTTCAAGAAGAAACTGAAGTCTCATCTGTTTAGAATATTGTATCAATAACATTATAATCATTGTATTGTCATTTATTCACAAACTTGTGTATAGTGCTGGAACACACTGCAGACTTAACACTAGATTAGATTATTAGGTTTGCATAAATGGTCTTTCACTGTTTGCATGGTAAAGGACCAATGCATTTTACAATGAATGAGTGTTGCAGAGCTTGAAGATTGATGGCACTTAGGATCTGCATCACACAGATTGCATAGACAATTCTATCAACTCTGATTGATCATACCTTCTGTAGGCATGGAAATGCTGTCTCCTGTAAACTTTACACATGATGAGCTAAGACAACCCAAGCAAGGTTGATGAACAGAACCCCCCATTTGCCCCATTGGAAGCATTATGATCATTTATGCGCTATCTTTTAATAGTTTGTTTTGTTATAATGGTTTCACATTTTTCTGCCTTATTTCTTTTGTTTTAGGATGGAATGCCAATAATAGCATTTTCATTTTGCTTCTCATACATTCAATTGGACAATGGGTGTGAACGAGTTCCTTCCACTTCTATCTGTCTCTTGCTTCCCTGGTCATTTGGATGAAGTTCATTTGCATTTATTCTGCATCCTCCTTTAAGTTTTCTATCCATGTTTTTCTTGGTCTTCCTTTTATCATTTTCCCTCAACATAGTTGTATAGCCTAGCACTTTCTTCCTTCATTCTTTTGACATGAACAAACCATTTCAGTCTTTATTTCTGTATTAATTAATGTATCGTTTCTTTTTACTCTGTCTGTTCTCTGATCATTTTGTTTCTTATTGTTAGGTTTGTCTTCTGCTTCCACCTGCTATTCCACTTAACCAGTTTATTTCTGCAGTTACTAATCTTCTTTCAGCTTTCTTCTTTGTGGTCCAGCAATCTGAACGATATATGTGTTGAGTAGTTGATCTTATTTTCAATGTTAGCTGCATTGATTCATATGTCTCTTTGAACTGTTGGGTATAAACAACAGGATCATAAGGTTTCTCATTGCCATTGTGCAACAGTACAGCCTTCAAGCTTTCTTTTTTGGAATCTATGAATGGCCTCTACTCATTGGACATGTATTCACATTCTAACTCATGCATCAGGCTAATGCTCCCAAAACTTTTCACTTTTGTGGACCGACACTAAATTTTCCTTTTGTACCAGGGTCCAGTGCCAGTTTAAAAATTTCTTTCCTTGTAATTTCGAATTTTTAAAATTTTACATCACCTCAATGGGCATCTTAATATAAATGTAAGTATTAACATAACTGTGTGTGTCATACCCATGCGCTAAATACTGCTCAATAATATTTTGGATGATGGTGATTATTTAGTGGTGGTCTCATTTTCATGAGTCAAAATTTTATTGTAAAGTTTTCACAAATTAAAATATGTTTCACATTTGAGAAAAGGGCAATCTTGTTTCTAAACAGTTCTAAACAATACTCAAAAGAGAACATATTTAACTTTTTTCTTGCTTTTCTCTGCTCACTTTGCGGACCATCACTTTGGGAAGCACTGCATTAGGCCATTCACATCATTGAAAAAAACACCACTTTCTAATGCATAGAGCGCAGCTAACGCTTTGTGCGGTGATGAAAATGTGAACTTGTGGTACAATCAATCAGTCAATCAATAAACTTCTATGGCGTCACTGTCATAATGCCCAGGGCATCATCTGATGGCGCACCATCATGGTTGTAACAGATTCCACTCCTGTAATTTAGAAGCTAACAGTTCTGACTTCTCTTTTGACGAAGAGCGGTCCCTCACTAGGTCTTCTAAATCAGTTTGACTTGGCAAGTGCGGCCTTCTCTCTTCACTTTCTTGCACTGAATCTAACTGCTTAGACCATCTGGTTACGCCCTATGCATATATATATATATATATATATATATATATATATATATATATATATATATATGATCACGGTGAAAATCGGGACCCTCTAGATTAATGAATATAACTCAACGAAAAGTCAACTAATATTCAACAAAGTTGTAGTACGTGTACTTTAGATAGTTCTAATGATATTCCACTCATAGTTTGTGTTCAAACGGTCCGCCATTTGCTGCAATACACGCACGGTCGCCACGCAATTGCTTTTGAATGACGATCAATGATGCCTTGATCAATCTCGCCCCACACTTGCATGATGCGTTGTCACAGGTCCTCAATATCACGGACTTTCGTTCGGTGAACGCGTTCCTGCATAACACTCCAAATTTTATAATCCACCGGATTCAAATCCGGGCTGTTGGGTGGCCAGAGAGTAGGCGGAATGAAGTCCGGCGTTTCGTTACCTAACAGTTCAACTGTCTCTCGAGCTCTGTGTGCCGGTGCGCAGTCCTGTTGGAAAGTGTAATAATCTGAGAAAGTTCGGGTGTCCGGCAGCAGTCCCTGCATCAGTAGAACGTCTCTGTAATACTGTCCGTTAACTTTCACTCCCGGCTCGAAGAAGTGAATAGCTGTACGACCGAGTGCTGAAACACCAACTGATACCATTAAGGACTTGGTGAAAGTCGGACGAGTACGCAGAAGACGAGCGCCAGTGATGTCCTTCTTTCTTGTATCAGCTGCAGCGTAGAGGCGAAATATTTTTTGAGGATCGAGACTGCCTCCTAGGCCTACTAGAATTAAAATTTCAGCATGATTGGTCGAAAGGTTGTTAAGTTATACTCATTAATCTAGGGGTCCCGATTTTCGTGATCACGGTGTATATGTGTGTGTGTGTGTGTGTCTTTTTGATATATAGGAATTGTTGTTTTTGTTTTTTCCCAGTAGCTAACTTTTCGTTTGTGTCCTAGGTGTCCCACACGAATCGCGGTCCTTGTTGATCCAGATGACTACCAAGCCTACATATAATTTCATGCTTTGTACTCTTTCAGTTGCTGTGGTCTGGGTTTCCATGCGATGACCAGTACTCTTGTGGTTTGGTCAATCTACTGAGATTTAGTCTAATGCCATTTAATCTATTAGCCTAGGATCGACTACTGTAATAGCATCCTCCTCGGCCTACCAGACGCCCAACTGAGCCGTTTGCAGATGCTACTCAATGCTTCTGCCCGCATGATCTACGGTGCCAGACGGGGCGAGCACGTCACCCCTTACTCAAGGACAAGCTGCACTGGCTGCGCATCCCTGAGCGCATCATCTACAAGAGATGCTGCCTGACTTTCCGGGCCCTCAATGATCCTGTCTGCCCGTTCTACTTAGCTGAACTTGTACATAGGCCCCTGCTTACTGATTGTCGGCGGCAGCTTCGTTCCTGTAATCGGGTCCAATTGGTCGTACCCCCTCCGTCTAAGACAGTGAAATTTGGGGAGAGGTCTTACACCCGGGGGAATCCCATCCTTTGGAACGAGCTGCCCGACTTTGTGACCAACGCGACTAGTCTTGAAATGTTCGCTACCAGACTAAAGACGCACTTGTTTAGCATCTCATTTAAGTGCAATGTGTAAAGCACTCTCGATCTTGGCCTGCTGTGACTATAGCGCTATATAAATTGGCTTAGTAACTAACTAACTATTATATTCTCTTGGTTTTGTCAATTATTGTTTTTATTTATGAGCTGCAGTGGTATCTGTTTCCAAATTTTTTGATTGGGTTACTTTATAGTGATTGACTTTGATTGAATGCTAATATTTCGCAGTTCAGTTATTCACTTGTGATAAATGATGTGACTGACTAATTTAGTGATTTAAAATTACTTATGTTATTTTAATCTAAGGTTCATTTTGCGTTTGGATCTCTTCTTGTAACAATTCGATCAGAATTGGCTTCAGAAGCCAAAGCATATGCAGCAGCTCGTAAAGGACCTTGGGAGGAATATGCTCGAGATCGAGACCGATTTACTCGAAGAATAAGAGACACCGAAGAGCAAATTTCTTGGGTGCTGTCTCAAAATCATCGCAAAAGAATTTATTCTATATTATTTAATGGTCTCAATTCTTAAGACTATTGTAAGAAAGTTATACAGTAATACCTCTTTAGCCTGCCCCCTCTTTAGCTCGCCAAACTCCCCTCTCGCCACGGATGGATTAAGAACGGATTTCCACTCATGTAATGTAGCTTTTTAAGTCGCCAAACTCGTCGCTCGCCCTCGCCACAACTTTCATAACTCCATGCCTATGTAGTTTTACCTCTTTAGCTCATCATTGCAACTTTGGTTAAATTGACTGTTTAGGCCAAGCTTCCAACCTACTGTTTGCACAATTAATGGCCCTCCCCCATCTGTGTTGATAATCAGCTATCAACCTGTCAGCTAATGACTGGTGAAGAGATTGTGGTATAGGTCTGCACGGGGGAGGGGGCAAGAATTGCCCCGCCCTGCCCCGTGACAGTCAACCCTGCTCCCACCAACTTTGCCCCACCCTGCGACTGCCAACCCCGCTCCTGCAGCTTTTGTCTCCAACCCCGCCCATCCCCGTGGCAGCAGACAATGGATCAGTATCATCAGTTTTTAGAGACTTTTTACCTGTATATGCTACTGTATTACATCAGCAGCAGGTACTCTGGTCTTCTTTATCAACATTGCGAAATACAGACGCAGCCTACTAGCTTTGAGACATTCCCTTTACAAGTTTACAGTTTCTTGTGGCCGACCTGGCGTATATACATGAAACGAAATGTAGCAACTTGTCATTTGTTCATGAGCTGACCCGTCTCTGCTGGTATCCGCATGGCATCCGAAATTCTTGTCCCTGCCCTCGTGGGGGTCTAACCTTATGTAGTTTCAGCATTGTATTCGTTAAGCCCCCAATTCACTTCTCGCCAAAGTTTGATCTCGGATGAATGGTGGCGAGCTAAAGAGGTTTTAATGTATATAATCACTTCCCTCTTGTTTTGACCTTTTATATTAATTATCAATTAGCAGTGTGTGTTGCTGGTTTTACTGCATATGAAGCTGTTGAAGTTACCATTTAGCACAAAACTGAAAACTTTTGCTTTACTTTTATTTTTTATTTCAAACCCCAGAGTCTAGAATTTAATAATTGCTTCTGTTTGAATTAAGTGAATTTGATTGTGATTCATTTCATTCTCCTCCATGAGCACAATACCCATTGGTGTCTATTGCAATTTGAGTTCACCTCCTCCATTTGTCTGTCTTGTGTGGCTTTGTAAGCTGGATACATGTCCCTGTTGCACCATTCTTTACAATTGTCTATACAGTTATTGATTGTGATAGATATAAATAATGATGTGGGAAAATTCAAAGGCTTTCATTTCACTTAATATTCATAATGTCATATTTCTGTAGACCTGCCTTATGGGCATACAGTACTGTAATAGCCTTCGACTAGTAATCCCACCCATATCTGTCCGGGTTCTGTTTTGGCGAGGGACAGAAGTGGTGCCATAGCGAGGGCAGGTCAATTGAGTAATCCATTGCAAAGTATTGTTAAACTGTATATATCCTTCAGTCATAACACTGTAGGCTGCAGTAAAGTAGGACTATATTGCAGGCATAAGCACATGCACAGTTCAGACGAACATTGTTACAATAAATTATTCAAAAGGAGTGTAGACCTGCTAAAGTACTCCTGAATAGTAGCCTGCCTTTGAGAAATTAAACGCATGGATTCCATCCAGCGTTTAACAATGGACAGCGGCTGCATGTTGACTGGATCTCTGGGATGGCCAGGTCTGATTGTTCAAAGTAACGCATTAGAGAAGTCGCTCCGATGGCCGGAGGCTCATCATACCTCTTGCCAGCCTCCACATTGCCATCGTTATCCGTCTCCAGAGATATATCAAGTACAAAATACTTCAAGTACAAGTACCTGGGCTCCAAGTACAAGTACTGTATAAGTACCGAAACCTCAAGTACAAGTACCAAACCTCATAGCCAAGTACAAACAGCAAGTACACTTTACTAACGGGTAGATGTCTGTTTGTCACAGTTATTCAATAAAATCGACACAATTAGCAACAAGGTTTAGTCATGATATCAACTCATTAGTTCATTACAGTGATGAACCATCTAAATACCTTCACAATTGCACTTTAGAAAAATCAAAGATGAGAACTTTGCATCGGTCATCTTATCCCATTTGTCTGTTATAACTGTCACTTTATTTGTACACAATTTACATTTACCACTAAGACTATTATTCTCAACTTTATAATCAGTGACTGCAAGCCTAACGACACAAATGCTTTATCTGCAGGCATGTTGTTCTTGTTATTGTTTACCTATGTCATAGAATAATTAATAGGTTGTACTTATTTTCAATCATCATCATCGGCAAGCTCACTGACGGAGCGTAGCCTTTAACACTAAACATTTCCAATAATCTCTGTTTTGAGCTGTTTTCCAGGCAGTGAAAAGTCCAACGTTACACGAAGCCAAGTCAGGTCGAATTGTTATGGTCCAGGTAGTTCTTGGGCGACCAACTGATCTTTTCCACGATTTTGGGGCCTTTAATTGCTTCCTGTAGAGCTCTCTTATTTTCAATGCTCTGCCTAAACCACGGAAAGAAGACCACATAGTTCTTCAGCAGCCTAGCAGCTGCCTGCTTAGTGCTTAGTGGCAGAGGTGATGCAAGCAGAGATGTAGCAAATACACAATACAAGTACTTGACCTCCAAGTACAAGTACATGCATTCCAAAAACTTCAAGTACAAACACAAGTACCTAGCCTCCAAGTACAAGCACTTAAAAATTGTACTCGAGTACAAGTACCAAGTACTACTCTCTGTCCGTAACAGTCCGTCCCCTCATTGCTGTCAGCTGTTGAACAGTTCAGTAAGTTTTGGGGAATGTCTACATTTGCTATTCTTCTTTTGATCTCTGAGTCCAAGCCTCCTGTTTCCAATTCATTTCCCAACGAAACGAAGTACTTCACCATTTCAATTTCTTTTTGTTGTGTGTAACTATTGGCCTTTCTACCACTTTTTTTACAAATGGCATTTTTTAACATTTTGAATCCAACTTTTCCACTCCATTATTAAGGCCACTGTTAATTCTACAAACCTTTAAAGGCATTCTGCAATTAGACATGCATCATCACCATATTCTGCATCATCTACTGTATATTTCCTGGCTTTAGACGTGTTCCTAAACCATTCTTGTTTTCAGTCCGTCTCATGAAGTACCCGTAATCTAATATAATGTTGAAAGTATTGGTGATAGAATACTGTACATCCTTGTCTAAATCCTGTTTTGAATGTGAACCACTCTGTCTCTTCTCCATCAATTCTGACACATGCTAAAACTGTGCTGTATAAATTTTCAATTAGCCTGTTTAATTATTTTGGCATGTATGCCTTATTTCCTCAGGAGTCTCCATGACTCCAGATGGAGTCATGAAATAAGTGACATCAATAATTTGAAACCTAAAATAACTAATGGATATGATGAATTAAATCAGAACATTTTTATTCGATCAGCACCCTTTATAGCTGAAATAATTTTTTCAAATTGTAAATTCATTTAAAATGGGTATATGGCTTGATGAATTACAAATTGCCCAAGTGTGGTACTTTCCCGTTATCCGGACCCCAATGAAGAGATACTAAGAAATGCTTAGGGTTAGGGTGGCGGTTAGGGTGAGGGTTAGGGTTAGGCTAAAACTCTAACCCTCACCCTAACCCTAATATCTCTTCACTGCAGTGGCGGCTCTCGGGGGCCCGTGTCCCCCCTATTGAGAGCCTGGCCCCCCAGTGCCCCCCCAGTTGGGACCCTATACTTAATGCTACATACATTAAACAACAAATGGTTGGCCCCCATGATTAGAAGTTGCCACCCCAACGGCCCCCCCACTTGCCAAATCCTAGAGCCGCCACTGCTTCACTGGGGTCCGGATAACGGGAAAGTACCATTATTTGTAAAATAATTGTCGCACACCATTTATTTAAATCATAAATGTAATAGTGCAACTGCAAGTTGCAACAACTGAAAATATTGTTGCGAACCGGCCTTATTGCTAATCTACCAGGATGACTGATGCCGGCCGCTAACAGGATTATCTTTCTTTCAATTAAGGCGGGTGGGTATTCGACTTAGCTTTTTGGCTAAGGTTTTATTATTATATGGCTGATTCCTTCTCTCTCCTTCTATCTCTCTCTATCTCTCATGTATTACTTCAATATCTTAGCCCAGGTACTACCTCGATATCTCGTTCAGGTACTACCTCGCTCTTCTGTCAGGTACTACCTCGCTCTTCTTGCTCTCTCTCAGGTACTATCTCGCTCTTCTGTCAGGTACTACCTCTCTTCGGGTACTACCTCAGGTACTACCTAGGGATCTACCGGGCCTTTCCACGGGCTCCTTCCCTCCCTAACGCGCCGCGGTCTTATCTTTGACGGGCACAACCCTGCCCTTGGGAACCGCTTCCGCGGTGGATTGCCACTTCCCTAGCGGAAATGTAGTACCTCGAAGGTACCTCCACCTACTTGGCACTCCAAGTCGAAACTCAGTATACCAGCCCCGTGGCCATCTAATGGACCTCTATTTATAAAACTCTGATACTACCTTTAAAGAGGTGTGCTAAACTGCAACTACCTATCGGGCTATAATTCAACAATACCTAGCGCCCTCTACAGGATATTCTATGCCTAACTTCCCTAGGCCTTTCACCTATTTATTATATAGTTATTATTATTAAAGGTCCTTAATTATTATTAATAATAATTTATTCCTTATTTAAACTACCTAACTGGCCATCAGCGCCATCTAGCGATTACCTTATAAACTATCTTATATTTTATTAATGGATCTCATACTTGCTATTATCAATTTCGCTACACTACCCCGGACTTAGGCACGGGATGGTCCCCATCCCTCATTTAATAGAACAAACTAAAATGTGTGCGGGGAGTGCCTTAGCGTGTTCACAATCAGCACAACTAATCGCAGTTACATAATCAATAGCGTTTTACATCAAGCGTTAATCAAATTAAAGTTTATACAGATTCATATACAATATAATTAAATAAAAGAACAGTTATAAAATGATTGAGCAACTTTAACAATTCTTTAAGCAAAATATTTAAGAAATTTCTTTTTGACATCTTTTAGATCCAATCATCGCATTGACGACATCTGCGTCTACAATCAACAAGTACATTTTAAAATTAAACAATAATGTCTCTCTTTCTTCCATCAGTCCTTTCAATTCTCTTCTAATCTTCTTCTCCCGAGGATGTGTACTCAATTATCAATGAGGAATCCTCTGATTCTGACAGGTTTAAATCCTCTTCCAGCGGCATGCTACGTCTTACTGGCTTCTTCACTTCGCCGCCGAAACTATGTTCTGGAGTTTCGATGACCTCCGCTGATTTGTATGATCCTGTTTGGCTTCCAGTTTCTACTTCCTCAATTTCCTCTTCTTCAGTTTCCGCTTCTCTTGCCGTAGATGCTTTGGCTTCTGTTTTCTCGCGTCTTCGATCCTTTGGGAAATGAGCAGCTACGAGTCTTTCCATTAGCTCTCGTCTTAAGTTGGGACATTCTCGCTTTCCCATTTCAATTAATTCCTGAAACGTCTTAACGGTGTAAGCTGCTCTACATAACCGGACAAGGTGCTCGGCTTCTTCTGCGACTTGTCCCCAATTCACTGTCTTCATGACTTCGGTCTCTTTGGGTCTTTCTCTTTCCACCATCTCGGCGATTATTCTTGGTCTTCTCACAAAAAGAGTCGGACGTGTAGAATTGCGTGGTCCATCTGGACTCCTCTTTGACTTCTCTATAGACGTCTTGCTTCCTTTAGACTCATCGTTAATCTCCAATGGCTCTGGAACGTTCTTGGCGTCTGCTGCCGCTCCATACAACTTCTCCGGACTTTTAGTTTCCACATTCTCTCGACATGCTCTCTCCACTGCTCGCACGTCTCTCTTTATGTTCTCCTGTTCAGATCTTCCTTTCTGTAGTTCCTGCTTCATTGGTGATTTCGCAGACTTCGGAAGTGATGGGTTCTCTGGAGACTCCACAGTCTCGCTGCTTCTTTGTGTCCTCTGCATGTATCTTGGGATTGTCTGTACCCCGGACTTATTCTTCAAGTTCTCTTTCTGTAGTGTCTTAACTGTAGTCCGTGTGTACATACATCGTTGTTCTTGACTGGTTCTTCGCTCGCTAATCTTTCTTCTTCTCATACTCACTTCTCCTGTTTCAAAGTTTATCTGACATTAGTTCTGGACTAGAAATTCCATTCCCAGCACTACTTCTTTTATTTGTTCTGAAACTAAAAAGGTAACGTCTTGATTGCATCCCCAATGGAACTTCATTTTCACTGTTATCTTTCCTTGCACATTTATTTCGTCGCCATTTGCCACTGACAACTTTTGGGTTGTTGGTTCTAAAGTCATTCCTTGAGCTATAGATGATGGCATCAGGTTAATTTCTGAACCTGTATCTACTAAGAATCGATGTTCCTGACCATTCACGGTTCCTCTTATATATACTGACTTTTCCTTGTTCGTTTGACTTAATATTCCGTAGTACGTTGTACCTCTACTTGTCTCGTATCGGTCGTTACTTCGGCAATGCTTGGCCAAATGTCCTAATCTTTGACATTTGAAGCACCGGATTATCCCTTTCTGATGAAAGTTTGTCCACCCTCTTTCATCATTCCCATGCGTCGTCTTTGGCTTTGTCGCAGTGTAGTCGACCGTTGTTTGTCTCCTTGTAGGTACTGTTGATTCTTTTTCTCTCTTAGCATCCTTTGCTCCATACTGCTTTGCCAACTTTCCAGCCTGTGTCTCTGTTCCGCCATAAAATCAGACACTTGCTTCATCAACTTGGAAATTACATCTCTGAACTGTTTGTCTCTCACGTCTGCGGCTCTCTGCAACCAATAACTCAGGGGTTTCTCTTCCTTTTGGTTCACCGCATTGCTTTTGTGTTCGTGAGACTTCCTTTCTTTTTCAGCATTAAACTGCTGCTTTTCACTCGTCTCTTCTTTGACTGTTCCTCTTGTGAATGTTCGTACATCCACTGGGTCGCGTTGGGACTTCGACCAACATACTTCTTAATATCAGGCCTCCGTCGTGCAGTGACGTTCGCCTCATCTAACTGGAACAGTTCATCTAGGCTGTATACTTCTGTCTCTGAGTTTGACTTCATAGTACCTTCGTACCTTGCTGGTCCAAATGACCAGAGTCTCAAATCCACACTTAATGAATCTACCACACTTAATGACTCTACCACTTAATGACTTCACCCCACTTAATGACTTCACCCCACTTCTGGTACCAAATCTGTTGCGAACCGGCCTTATTGCTAATCTACCAGGATGACTGATGCCGGCCGCTAACAGGATTATCTTTCTTTCAATTAAGGCGGGTGGGTATTCGACTTAGCTTTTTGGCTAAGGTTTTATTATTATATGGCTGATTCCTTCTCTCTCCTTCTATCTCTCTCTATCTCTCTCTATCTCTCATGTATTACTTCAATATCTTAGCCCAGGTACTACCTCGATATCTCGTTCAGGTACTACCTCGCTCTTCTGTCAGGTACTACCTCGCTCTTCTTGCTCTCACTCAGGTACTATCTCGCTCTTCTGTCAGGTACTACCTCTCTTCGGGTACTACCTCAGGTACTACCTAGGGATCTACCGGGCCTTTCCACGGGCTCCTTCCCTCTCCTAACGCGCCGCGGTCTTATCTTTTGACGGGGCACAACCCTGCCCCTTGGGAACCGCTTCCGCGGTGGATTGCCACTTCCCTAGCGGAAATGTAGTACCTCGAAGGTACCTCCACCTACTTGGCACTCCAAGTCGAAACTCAGTATACCAGCCCCGTGGCCATCTAATGGACCTCTATTTATAGGACTCTGATACTACCTTTAAAGAGGTGTGCTAAACTGCAACTACCTATCGGGCTATAATTCAACAATACCTAGCGCCCTCTACAGGATATTCTATGCCTAACTTCCCTAGGCCTTTCACCTATTTATTATATAGTTATTATTATTAAAGGTCCTTAATTATTATTAATAATAATTTATTCCTTATTTAAACTACCTAACTGGCCATCAGCGCCATCTAGCGATTACCTTATAAACTATCTTATATTTTATTAATGGATCTCATACTTGCTATTATCAATTTCGCTACAATATTCAAATAAAAATTGAGGCGTTATGAAAAAAGTAAGATTAAGTAAGTAAGTAAAATCTCGTGGATTTCTATAGCGCCCTGGAAAGCAGCACAACAGTAGCTGCTTATTCTTAGGCGCTCAGCCTCTCTTAAAATAGCCATAGGAAAGGTGTGGGATCAGCCAGGCAATAGTCAATATCCGAAGGGCAGTGAGGCTAGGTTGTTACAGCTATGGCGGAAATGATTTAAGAAACAGGAAGGATTTAAGCTTAGGCCTGAAGACTTGAGGAGATAGTTCAGGAATTATAGGAAACGGGCCATCAGATTTTATTGTTTTAAAGTGTCCAAGTGTGCGAAGGGAAGCTGGGATCGAGTTCCAGAGTTCAGGTGCAGCATATGAGAAGTAAGTAAGTAAGTAAGTAAAGTCAAGATTAATGTGGTGACTAGTCGACAGACTGCGCGAACACATTACATAACTAAATAACTAAATACAGTAACTAGTTCTGAATAGCCAGGACTTGAGGCGTTTCTTGAATGTGTCGAGTGACGGAGACGTCTGGATGTCAGCGGGAAGTGAGTTCCAAGCGCGCGCAGCAGCTACCGGAAAAGTTCGATCACCGACAGTGACGAGACGCGTCCTAGGGACAATCAGTTCAGCCGTAGTGGAGGATATTAGTCTTCTACGGCCTTCGAGATCCGAGACGCTGCGCAACTCGGTCGCCAGATAGTTCGGTCCTGTTCCGTGCAGGCAACGATAAACGAGACTTGATAGTTTAAACTTGATGCTCTCTGGCACGGACAGCCAGTGTAGATCAATAAGTAGCGGAGTGACGTGCTCGCAACGCGCAGACCGATGAATTAGGCGAGCAGCCCCATTCAGGACTGACTGCAGCCTGCAGAGTAGAGAGGCAGGCGATCCAGCGAGGACGGCATTTCCATAGTCTAGTCTGGTGAGGACTAGAGCTACGACCAGCGTCTTGAGGACGGCTTGGGAGACTGATCGACGTAGACTCTTGATCAGCCGGAGAGAGGCGAAGGCACGGTTGCAAATTTTCAGGGATGATTGATTTAGCGGGCGTGACAGAGTGAGATAAGATGACGAACGTGTGGGTCGAGGAGGCTGAGGGGTTAATAGTGACCTAAGGTAGACAGGTTTTGATGACTGAAGTGAGCTATATGTAAGTGTTATTATCTTATATTGGATACGTTCAGTTATTTTAAGCCAATGTAATGATTTTAGTATGGGTGAAATATGGGAGAATTTAGGTGACTTAGTAACAGCACGAGCAAGTGCATTTTGTATTGATTGCAATTTGTTGATAGAGGCTTTGGGAAGGTTATAGTAGAGGGAGTTACAATAATCTAATTTGGAGTGGACTATTGAGGTGGCAATTGTGAAGGCAGTTTTAGTATCTAGGCAAGGACGTAGGCGGCGAAGGTCACGAATAAGAACATAGCAGGCTTTTGATAATTGGGAAATTTGTGATTCGAAGTTTAGCAAAGAATCAAATTTGAATCCTAGATTTCTAGCAGTTGGAACAGGGATTATTGTGGTGTCAGAAGCCAAAACTAGTTTAGGATTGTCAATTTTTTGGAGTTGTTGGGGTAGTCCAATTAAAATAAACTCTGTCTTAGAAGGGTTAAGAGCGAGGAGATTAGATGACATCCAAGCAGAGATTGATGCGAATGCAGATTCAAGCTCAATAATAGAAGCATTGAATGAAAGAGGTGAGAAGGAAAGGAATAGCTGAGTGTCATCGGCATAGAGTTGGTGATTTAAATTAAGGGAATTAATTAAAGATGACAGCGGTGTGGTGTAAAGGCTGAACAGTACAGGCCCAAGAACAGATCCTTGAGGCACTCCAAAATCTACAGTGTGAGATAGAGAAATTTGGCTAAGACAGGACACTTGAAAAGACCGGGATTTAAGATAAGATGAAAACCAGTTGTGAGCTATTTCAGATATTCCAAACCAGAGAGAGAGTCGTTCGAGCAGAATTTTGTGATCTATAGTATCAAATGCAGCAGAGAGGTCAAGGAGACAAAGGCCAGTAACTTCTCGGAGACCAATTGCGGTTAAGAGTCTGTCATGAATGTAGGCGAGAACGGTTTCAGTTGAGTGATGTTTAGTGTAGGCAGACTGATGAGCATTATATAGCGAGTTATTTGAAAGGTGTTCGGTCAGTCTAGAAAGCACAATCTTCTCAGTAAGTTTTGATAGAAGTGAAAGATTTGAGATGGGGCGATAGTTATTATAGTTATCAGGCTTTTTTAGGAGAGGAGTGACAAAAGAGTTTTTGAATGAAGATGGGAAAGTGCCTGAGTTAAGAGAGAGGTTAATGATTCTAGTTATGATAGGCGTAAGCACGATGGCACACTGTTTGAGTAAAGAAGTAGGTATGGGATCTAGGTCACATTGTTTGTTTGGGAGAGAAAGTAGCAGTTTGGATACCTCTTCATCAGTTGCAGGAGTGAAGCTGGATAAATTGCATGGGGGTTGTGGGGGAGAAAGGTAATGAGGAGAGGTGGTTTGAGTAATAGTGAAAGACTTAAGGACACTGCGAATCTTAGAGATTTTTGCAGAGAAGAAATTAGCAAAAGATTCAGCAAGTTCTGACAGAGAAATGGATTGAGGGAGAGGTTTTGATTCTTTGCGATGGAAAAGATCATTTACGGTTTTCCAGAGCTTACGTGGGTTTGAGCTATTTGTTGAAATGATGTTAGAATAGTACTTCTTTTTGGCAGATGTAAGGAGATTATGGTAGCGGTTGGTGGCGGAACGAAGATTCAAAATTACTTGTTTCTTTCGTCACAAGACCTTGTTTTGCACCCCCTTTATACATTTCTGCGGACGCCCGTGATGGACGCCAAAATCGGCTTTAACCCATTAGCGCTCATTGATCCCATTTGGGAACAACGCTAAATAGGTGCACTCTACTTTTATTATTTCATGTTTTTTTTAATACAAGCAATGTCCTCTAAATCTACTTATTTGGGACTATAATGGGAGTATTCAGAACACTCTCTATGCCCACCAACATAGCCAATATCTATGCTGGTGGGCAAGAAATCTGCTTCTGCCATTGGCGTCTATTAATAGACAACAATGGTTTCTGGAAACTTTTTCTGCCCACCAGTGGGCGGAGCAACCGGACCTTGTTGGTAAACACTGGATACCCCTATATTGAAATGAGAATGTGCTGTTTCCTTTTGCTGTATAACTATTTCCTGTTTTTTATGCGCTTGTCAAAGTACGTGAATTTTACTTTGTTGAGCTCAAGCCATCAAATATGGCGTCAACAAAATTATTAAAAATTTTATTCTAAATTTCATTAAAAATATTGTTATCAGTGATGTTTCTAACTAATTATATGCTTATAAGAATTATTTTACACTATTTTTTCTGAGAAACTGTTGTGCAAATGTTCCCAAATGGAAACATTGGGCACAAACAGTGTATTTTCCCATTTGGGAACAGATATCTTTTTGGCTATTCTAGTTAATTTTTTGCAATTTTTTTCAATTTTCTATGGCAGGCTGTAAAGCATAAGTTTTCATCATCATCAAAAGCATTGAAAATGTTGATGCAAAATTCAGGTAGGGAAGCAGATAACAGCGATGGAAGTGATGTAGTGCCAAACGTTGCAGAAGGCTGCCAATTTAGCCTAGCCTTGTCTAATTATAGGACAGTTGACATAGCTATCCTTCCATCATCATTGTTTGGTGTTGTTTCTGATAAAGAAGTAGCCGATGATGATGATCTGTCACCATCATTACCACATGAAATAATAACAATGATGATGATGCTGCAAAGCATGGTCTTGGCATCCAAGTTCATCATCACATTGCTCTACGTTGCTCTCAATCCGAAACATCATGAAGTGTTTGCTGCCAACTTTTTATTACAGCACATGAATTGCTTGCACACCTTGCAGTCTCTGAATGTCAAAACCACAGGAACTGTCAGAGAAAATCAATTGAAGCACTGCCTGTTTTAAGACGCAAAACACACTAAGACGATGCCTCATTTGACACCAAGTGTGATGGCATTTTAGATGCAGTGAGATGGCATGCCTACAGTATGAATCACTGGGCACTGTCGGTAAGGTGAAATGTTGGAGTTTGCAAAGGAAATGGTTGCTGAAGTGCAACAGCCGACTTCAGTCTTACAACTGCCACTTGGGAGGTTTTGGCTTATTGGATTCATTATGATTATGGTAGCCTATCGACTAAAGTCTCGTTCCAAAAAGGTGGTGTTGGCCACTATTTATAAAAGGAATCAAAAGGCCTACACTTCTTACAGCTGGGAGAGTTCATGTGGAAGTTGAAAGACAATTTGACCAGCTGTCATTTCGTCGCTGCATAATGCACAGTTTGATAGAATCCTCCAAATCTGGGACACCTGCAAAAGGTCCTGGTCATCGTCCTCTTGATGAAGAGCACAAATACAGAACGGATCATAACATTGTTTCTATTGAGAAACAAGCAAGATGCAGGCTTTGCGAAAATGCTGTGTGCCCTTGCATCGCATCGTCAATGCGAACAAGAATATCACTCTCTCGAGTAGGCCTAACTGTTTGCGGTTAAGTGTTCTGAACACGGCACAGCATGATTACTTTACTTTTTTACATTTTTGTCTTCTAGCAACAAAATGTGTTTGAATTATTTTGCCTGATTGCTGAAATTCTTTAAATCCTTATTTATGTTCCCATTTGGGAACATATATCACTGATTCACTTGTGCCCAATGTTCTCATTTGGGAACAAAGCGCCATCTGGTTATACAATGATGAATTAAAATTCTGACAACTGTTTTAACTTTACTTAGTGATACAATGCTGGCTGTTCAGCCTGTTTCAGTTTATTTTGGGTCAAATTCTGTTGTTTATTCTGATCATTCACCGTTACAGTTTCTTTGTATTGTCTATTTACAATCAGCGTTTACTTGAGTTAAGTTAGTATTCTTTAGATATGAAGCATTGGGAAGGAAAAAGTAATGTGCTGCCTGATTTGTTGATTATTTGCGTACCTGACATTTAATTGATGTGTTTTTGGGCATTATTATTGATTTGTGTGTTATGATTTTTGAGTCTTGGCGATTTTACTACTTGTATTGGAATTAGGTTTTACTATTACTTATTTTGAATTTATTATTTTTGGCACAAATCATAACTGTAAGGGGGTGGGTATGTTGCGAGATCCTCTCTTGGAACGGAATTTGATTCTCTTTTAGTAGTTACTTGTAACGAGTAAAATTCTGCTCAACCACTGGTCAATCGCTTTGTCTATCATATCCTGTCCGATCTTATCCCAACACAATGTTAGCACTTCTTTCATATGATCCACGTCACGAATCTTTTGTTGTGGTCTGGCAGAATTTTTCTGGTTAGTAGTGCTAAAGAGTGACACATTTAACATCGATTGGACTAAGAATACCTTCCGTAGTCTGTAGCAAACTTTGTTTTAAACGATTACGTGACGCATCGTATGTTAATGTTTTAATGACGTCAATTTCGGGTCTATCTGTTTGTTACCATTTTTCTTCGTCATGTGCTAGAGCAATGTAGAGGTGGGTCGATTAATCGAAATCGAAATCGTAATCGCGATTTTTGGAAAAACCGAAATCGAAATCGACACGATTATCAAATAAATCGAAATAATCGATAATCGTCGAACAAATAATCGAAATCGCGATTATTTTTCGATTATTCCCGTATGTTATATTATACAATATTTCCGATTCAAAGAAAGATTAATTTACCGTTGATTGTCAGATTTTCATTGAAAATGGATTCAACAGCGTCTAAAGACAGGTACCATCTTTCTGGGTTTGACAGCAGCTTTCGATACGGTGTGTCATGTCACATGTGGGTTTAATGTACAAACTCTCGCTCAACTTGCCACCCTGGTTCAGTGGCGGCTCTAGGATTTGGCAAGTGGGGGGCCGTTGGGGTGGCAACTTGCCAACTTCTAATCATGGGGGCCAACCATTTGTTGTTTAATGTATGTAGCATTAAGTATAGGGTTCCAACTGTGGGGGCAGGCACTCAATAGGGGGCACGGGCCCCTCTGGCTCCCCGGTGGAGCCGCCACTGCCTGGTTCTGTCAACTTGTGGAATTACTCATCTCTGAGAGACGGTTCTGAGTTCACTTGGGAGAAGATTGTCAGCTCCTGGACTACCTGGAGACGTCAACGAAACGGTCTAACACATGCAGTGTTCAGTTCTAGCACCTATGTTATTCAATTTGTAGGCTTATAGGCCTACAAACGACTTAGGCCTACCTGATACCATCAGTAGGAAGTTTGGATACGCTGACGATATCGGTCTTGCCACCCAGGCTCGATCCTTTAAGGAGATTGAAGACCAGGGTTATTTCTAGGATTGTGAATTGGGGTGGGGTGTCTGTAAAATCTGGGGGTGTTTATTTCTAGGATTGTAGGATTGTGAATTTGGGGGTGTCGGCAAAATCTGGGGTGTCGAAATTTGGAGGTCTCTACCGAAAAAGGCTGACAAGCAACAAAACGTTATAGAGACTCACACAAAGTCTGACACGCAAAAAAGCCACCCGAGGATAAAAGTTGTGGGGTGTATTTCTCCATTTGGGGCAGGCCCCTTCAGAAGCTAAAGGAGGCCCAGGCCAGTTGGAATTTCGAGGCCTCTCCTAAATTTCGAGGCCTCTCCTAGCCTTCCCAACAATTAAAATTTTGACAAGCGAAAAAAGGTAATCACCAATTTTGAGGACCGCAGAATACCTTCCTAGCTTTCCCAAAATCCCAAAATTGTCAACAAGCAAAAAAGGTCATCACCATATTTTGAGGCCCCTTCTAGTAGTAGCTATCTAGCTTTCTTGCTCACCCAGAATTCTAGACAAGGAAACAAAGGGAGGCCCCCAAATGATGGAGGCCCGGGCCGAATGGCCCTCCTGGCCCCCCTCTGAATGGGCCAGTTTGGGGGTGTTCAGGGCTAATCAATATGCATTCTGTATGCATACCATTGTCACATTACCAAATTTTAGGGGGTGTCGACCTCAAATTGGGGGGTGTTGGGGGTGTTACGGGTGTAGAAATATCCCTGTTGAAGACCAACTGAACATCGATACACAGAGGATTGCCGAATACTGTAAAATATGGCGGGAAAGACAGTTTCTAAAGGAAGGTACTGTGAAATAATCGAAATCGAAATCGCGATTATATAAAAAACCGTAATCGTAATCGAAATCGTAATCGTGAAAAATAATCCAAAATAGCCTAATCGTAATCGTAATCGGAAAAAATAATCGTAATCGACCCAGCTCTAGAGCAATGTTAATTACGTTAGATTTTTCGAATTCTCGAGTAAATCTTCTCAACTTTCGTATTTTTATCTTCTTCGTAACTTAAATATCAAGAAAGTTACATCGCTTCAAAATCGAGCGGCATTTATTGACACACCTTATATATATATATATATATATATATATATATATATATATGTATATATATACTTATATTTATATATATATGTATATATATACTACTTCTGGTGTACTATTTTCATTGGCTGATGATCTGCGGCGGCGCCAGGCATACCCAAAGCAGGGCCTAGGCAATGCCATTTTTGGTCAGGCTCTGCCCTGACACTCAAACGGTGAAATAGACAGACCTAATACGTTAAAAATGTACAAATCATTCCAACCCTTAATCATTATATACGCAGTGCAATAGACATGACCATTGTTCTTAAAATGACACTGGATAGATAAAAAGATGTCTTCCACAAATTGCGTCGCTTGACAAGAATAGCTTGCAACGATTCCAATTACCAGAGCTGCTGCCTGCCGAGCGCTTGTTTATAACTTTCAAACGAGTTAAAACTTATTTGCGTACCGCATGAGTGACACGCTCATATTTAATGCTGTCAATCCAATATAGAATAGCCAAAAACTTGGAAATGGGCGAGATTTTTGCATATTCATAAAGATGTCTTCGAATTGCTGCATATCGTTATAGCAGCAGCTCAATTATTTGTACAAAATATACAGAGACAGAAGACTGACAGGGACAGAATCCACCCAAAATCGCAAAATGTTAAATTTCAGCTCAGATGTATTGAAATTTGGCCGTCTTATATAGCATAGGCCTACTCTCAGATCAGATTGTACTGTTTCAGATTTTTTTACTAATACGACTTGGATCTGAATTTACGACGCGCTGGGGCCGATGCCAGAACGGGACTCAAAGCGATGTCGTTATTAGAAAAAAACGATGTCGCTATTAGACTTTTCTTCTCTTCTACCCTCTGCCAGACTTCTTCGTTTGTTATTTTTTCCGCCCAGCTGATTTTTTCCGTTCTTCATCATTCTTCATTCTTCTTTTTCCATTCTTCTTCCAAATTTAGGTTTAATGGCAACTTTATCATCAGTAGGCTATAGGCCTACTGATGATAAAGTTGCCATTAAACCTAAATTTGCCTTTCTCGCTCTCAAATACTTCTTAGTCATGGCCCAGAAGTAGATCTGAATTAAAATACATGCGAGTCTCATCATCGTCGTCATTGAACTTTTATAGCGCCATTTTAGTAATGTCCTTGACATCAGTATCAGTATGGCAGGAATCTGGTAGAGTGGGTACGCACTGGAGCGGTAGGCTGACGAGCGATGTTTAAGCCCCGTTAGCGCCCTTTAGTGGCTTTCAAGACAATAATGCCTCCCAAGCCAGTCTAAATCTATTGTAAAATCCAATAAGTCAGCCAAATAGGCTGTGTGACTTTTAGTAATTGAAATATATAGGTTGTTAAATTCAGAGCTATAAATATGAAGACGACAGATATTTGCGGAATTCATTACAGAGCAGGTTAGGCGTTTTCTCAAAACGTCATGAGGTGACAGAATTCATTCTGCAGTCATGTATGCAAAGAATTATGCACCGAATGAACGCGTTTGCGTCTTAAAAACCTATAGGAATTGTTTGCTTTAACTTTGTTGGATCATGTGATTATGTTCTAGTTGCTGGAAACGTCATTTGAATAAATAAAAGACCAGAACGCCGACTCATTTACAATGCCTTAATCCATGCCGAAGGTCGAAACTGCTTTACACTCGAAAGGTCGAAACTGCTGCGTACTTGAAATATGTTTTTAGCAAAACGAATGAGTGTTTAAATATGTCCTGGCAGTTAAAATTGGCCACTCACTGCGAAATATTGCTAGTTGGATCTGTGTAATTGCCAAAACACGATTATAGTGAATGGTCAAAATGTTTGGAATGCCTCGATGTCTTCGTGTAGCAGATGCCTCACTTGGAATTTTGTTGTTCTTCCCAGCTAAGTTGATTTACTTGCGAGGTACATGGGATGTCATAGGAGTCTACTTGTATCCAGGACAGACTCCAAAAAGGCGAGTGGACAATGATTGGAATTGGCTTAGGCGGAACGATCATTATAGGTTATTTTTTGTCTCCGATTTTAGTCCAGATTATGCAGAGATTCAAGCACAAGACATATTTCATATGTACGCGTATCACTTTATACATACAGGCTGCATTCAATATCGCCTATATGAGAGGAGTTTGGGACTTGGCTGAATACTACCTCGGTCCATATGGCTGGAGATGTCGTTTGGGTGTGTTTTCAGCTGCTTACCTTAGCTTGATCCTTCTGAAAGCTAGCAGATCTTGCATAACGATGCCCTTCTTCGTTCTACTCGATACACGTTCAACGTTACTTCTGCCATATACACGTTTTGGAACAGAAGTAAGTCTTTATAATTTTAAATTTGCATAATTTTTGCCTTTTTCTGGACACAATTTAGAGCAAATTTTAAACGTTTACGGCTAGTTTTGTCCTCTAGTAGGCCTACATATAATTGGGTCAATTGCATAGAGAAATAAGCAGTTAACGTAGTCAGTGGAAAAAAGTTGACCTAAGGGATAAGATATCCCGATAGGTGGTCAACTTAATGTCAAGTAACCATTTAAGTAAACCTATTAGGCAGTGTGTTAAGAAGCGAATAAGAATATAACAGATCTAGAGGCACAAATGTTAGATAGAATAAGTTATATGTTACTATCTAGAATATAGGTATAGACATATGTTGCGAAATCCGCTAATTGACCCCTGTTGAAAGGTTAAGGACAAAGAGGGAAATCGAACGTTAAACTTAGGCCCCCGTCCCGGTCTGAGACAGCCTGTGCTTGTGAACGACACCACGACCCTTAAAGAAAGAGCATGTATTTATTAATAACCAGAACGTCATAAACGTCATTGAACACAGAGTAGAAAGTAATAGTCCTTAAGGTTATATGGCAAAAATATTAGATGAATACAATTTCGAATGAACTCAGTTGATAACTTAAGTAAGCAATGTCATGGACAAACTTAACTCCTAATGATCTAACATCTATATAGAACAGGGAATCAAGTGATTCCGCAAGGTCAATAACTCGAGTAAGCCACACCAACGTACATGGGTACTCGGCAACAACACGTCAAGGTCAAAGTCAATCATGCAAGGAAAACTAGAACCATAATGAGCAAAGCCATAATGTGGCGCGTCGAAGTGACTTGTCTGAGCAACTCTAGGGCAAATCACAAACGGTCGCGAGGAATCAGCCCAACAAAAGTCAAGGAAGAAGGAATCAAGTGAAAGGTCAAGGTTACGATTTGACCTTCAACAGTGCAACTTTCAAGGCGAATACAATCAGCGATGGCAATGGTGCGAACTGAGTAGTCTGAAACCTAAGTAAATGCAACCCTAATTCTGCAACGTCTTATTCTAGAGGCCAATAATAAGTTTAACCTTCAACTAACGATTCGAAAAGAACGAACGTCCAGAGATCGCAACAGGCTTAACGAGAGATCCAAATCAAGGTCGAGTACGTCCTTGACCTGCAAAAGATGTGATGACTTTTCTACAATGACCTTTAAGCACTCGGTAAACAACAATTAATAAGCAATACATAAAGATCTAGGGGAGCAATGTCATGACCTTTATATAGTTGACCTAACGCAAAACAAGAGTTTTACGGCGACTACCAGTCACAAGTATTGACCGAAGTCAGTGGTGTCCTCTCAAGGACACAAAAAGACTCAGCTGTGTATTGTCTGATGAGTGGTGACCTCGCAAGGACACGAAAAGCCGCAGCTGTGTATGTCTGATGAGTAGTGGCCTCTCTAGGACACGAAAAGCCGCAGCTGTGTATGTCTGATGAGTAGTGACCTCGCAAGGACACGAAAAGCCGCAGCTGTGTATGTCTGATGAGTAGTGACCTCGCAAGGACACGAAAAAGCCGCAGCTGTGTATGTCTGATGAGTAGTGACCTCGCAAGGACACGAAAAAGCCGCAGCTGTGTATGTCTGCCACAAGCCTTAGCCTGGGGCTGGAGAGTTTGCAAGGCTCACCAGCGTTCGATCGCTCCGGATGTAGGCGAAGCCTAGCACGATCGGAATCTTTAACATTGTAAGAGGCAGGAGATAAGAGCTCCGGAGCTTGCTAAGAAAAGGAGTGCAATTTGCGAATCTCTAATTCGTTGCTGTTTTGTAACGCGTAGTGCCACCTAGTGGGCATTACATACATAGATGCTGGAGACTTTTTAACACATGATAGTGGTCGAATAGTCCTCCGTAGTGCGAGGTTTCGAATCCAGAAGAACATTCTTCTTTGGGGTCCTTTATTCCATGTAAATCAGTCAAAGGCGACGCCTACCGAACGATCAGATAACTGTCAATACAGGGAAACGGCCATAGTCTGAATCAGTCAATTCGAGGTGTGCGCATGGTGAGTTCCAGCCTTTGGCGATTCGATCAGGTTAGTGCAGTGCGAAGGAAAGAAGGATTTTCCGTTAGCTATTCAGGTGGAGATCCTAGATCATAAATCAAACAATTTTTTCCAATTTCTCAACGTACTGCGGCTGATTACTCGCTATAAAACTTAAACTGATTACTCGCTATAAAAGATCAACAGAAGAACTAGTCTATAGAGATGACTGCATAATTATATAAAGGTCATGGATGTATCCAGGATACAAGAACAGCTTAACTGAGCTGTTCTTGTATTGTTCAGCCTATATGTTCAACTGTTCAACAAGAACATTGCACATTTGACCTGCATTTAACGAATGTCAATATTATTATAATAAATATATTAAATTCTATTACGAGCGTGAGTTCAAGCACAAATTCTTCGAACAGGGAAAGTTATGAAGAGGACGAACGTTAAGCGAGAATAACGAATCGTGGCGCCGCGTAGCGACTGATTTCGCTATAACGCGAACGTATCAAGCTTTAAAAATAAAAATCGTCACATATATAATTGTAATAGTTAGAATATAGGTTTAGGCATATGGGCATATATATATGTAGTTAACAAATAGTAGAATAGAATTATTATAAATAACTATAAGTCATTATTCAGAAGGAAGGCTTTTATTGAAGATTTCAATATTATAAAATTGTTTAAATTCTTAAGTTGGTCAGGAATACTATTCCAAATGGAAGGTCCATAATAATACTACTACTACTACTACTACTACTACTACTACTACTACTACTACTACTACTACTACTACTACTACTAATAATAATAAATAATAATAATAATAATAATAATAAGCAGTCCATCGAAATCGATGGTGACAGATCGCCTGTGAGTCCATAAATGATCTATGACTAGAGTCTGTTAGCATTCATATGTGGGTGCGCATATGGCTATGTAATCCAATTTTTGCTGCACACGCTTTTCCACAGTGGTTACATATGTATTCCGTTGTAGAGGCGGGGACTAAGTTTGCACGGTCCTTCCGCTCCTAACGCGTCTTTCAAGTTCAACTATCCGATTATCCTCCAAAATCGTCGCACCATCGTTGATGACGTTGCGCCAATGAGTGCGATGGGAGGCCTCTTCTTCCCACTTGTTAATGTTGATTTTGCATTTCTGCATGGTTGCCTTTATCTGGTCCTTGTATCGCTTATACTGACCATCTTGTGTCCTATGTCCATGAACAAGCTCACCATACTGTACATACTAATTGTTGGCAAACGAACATCCTCCATTCGAGAAACGTGTCCAGTCCATCTCAACCATATCCTCGACAATGTCGCTTCCACACTCGTGCAGTTCGCTCTTTTCAACACCTCAGTGCTTGGCACTTTGTCTTGCCACTTTATAGATAGGATGGATCGTAGACAGCGATTGTGAAAGGTCCGTAGTATTTAATGGTAAAGAGTCGTTTGTTAGTTTTTGGCATATGAAGGATGCAAATTGTTATTGTATCTGGTGAAGCGTTTATGAATGTCATGATTAGGTGTCAAATATTTGTTTGTATAGAAAAAAGTGGGAAGTAAATTATTTACATATTTATATATAAACAATATTTATATATAAACAATGCTGTTTGGTAGTTATTTAGGTTTACAGTATTAAGGTTTACAATATTTAGATTTACAATATTAAGTATATGATGTTTCAGGTAAAGGTGTTGGGTTTTATAATTATTTCCCATATTGAAAGTTAATCTTATTGCTTTATTTTGCATTGTTTATATTTTTCGGTAATATTTTTATAATTATGGCCCCATATTAGGTTACAGTCGGTAATATATGAATGAATATAAAATATAATAAATGGAGGGCAGACTGATTAAAATTTTGTGATATGTTTAATAATATTGATATTTTTAGCCAATTTTTGTTTGAGAATCTCAGCATATTCTTCCCATTCAAGGTTATGGTCTATTGTAATTTCAAGAAATTTTTTTAGTTAGATTGTCTAATTACAATACCATTTATATTTATAGTTAATTGCATGTTGGTTTCTTTCTTTTTGAACAGAAATTTCTAAATGTTGACTTTTCAGAATTAATCACAGTTACTTTATTTAAGGTGTGTTAAAAAGTACATATCTGAACATGGAAGTTACATATATACTATATAGTGTACTATAGCCTACAACATTCCGTCTTCTGTCTTCCATTGTTTGTGAGGGTCCATTAGCTACTATTATTCTTATGCCTACTACGGCGTAGTATTCAACTTCTAGTAGACATAACTTACATAAGTAAGGATCCTCTTAGTAATAAAAAATAATAATATGAATTAATATGTGTTAACCTGGTAAAGAGCTACTGTCTACTTATTGTATTGTATGGCATGGAAGCCACATGTCCAAACAAAAGAACTCTTAATGCTCTTGACAGATTGATTCAAGTAGTTGTGTGTCAAATTTTTAAAACAAGTGAGGCAGATAATGTTGATTATATCAGAGTTTTAACGGGTTTCGAAAGTATACATGTTGCTGTAAAAAAGCGACAAGCATCTTTTGTCAATGAATATGCAAAGAAGCCAGTCCAACACTCTTAAATTTTTTCCAGTTCCGTCAGTGCCTTGTCACGTGATAGATAACTGACGCTATAGAGGCCACACCCACTGGCCAATAGAGAACATTCGTATAGCAATGTAGTAGTAGTTAACTGATATTGTGGACAGTCACTCTCTGGACGTGAACCTGATTACATGCTTTATATCTTACGTGTCCCTAGCTCTATACCTTAGCTGTAGGCCTAAGAGTACACTAGTACCTCGGCACACGTTATATGGTGTCAGAAGTTCAACTGCCTCTGCGTCGAAGCGCAGTTGCTCTTAAAGACCGCATTGAAGCCGAGCTACAGAAAATGGTTAGAGACCAAATAATAACCGCACTCACTGAACCTACTCGCTGGGTGTCAGCACTAGTCGTGTCTATGCATCGATCCGACTCGTACTCTAAATCCTGCCTTGATCCGCAGTACTTTCTACATGCCGACTTTGGACGATGTATTACCTCAACTGCCTGGTGTAAAAGTCTTTTCCACAGTTGACTGTCAAAATAAATGCATTTAATCATCTTAAGCTCGATGAAGAATCCAGCTATTTGTGCACTTTCGAGACGATTTTTGGCATATATCCTTACCTCATGATGCCTTTTGATCTTTCTACGTCGTAAGAAATATTTCATGCGAGAATAAATGCAGCGCTTTCAGGACTAAAAGTAATACATTGCATTGCGGATGATATTTTAATAACAGGGCCTGGAAGCAGTCACGAGGAAGCCTGTAAGAATCACGATGAAAATCTTCTTGCGTTACTTCACCGTTGCAGGGGAAAATGTTAAATTAAATTTAGAGAAGCTGAAATTGCTTCGTGACGTCATAGTTTTCATGGATCACGAATTGACGAAAGACGGAATTAAACCTTCAGCATCAAAGATTGCCGCCATTGAGAATCATTCCAGAAGATAAAGCGGCAGTACATCGCTTTCTCGGTTTTGCAACTTACCTAGCGCGATTCTGTCCGAATTTTAGCGAAACTACTGTTGTGCTTCGCGAGCACTTGAAATCAGAAAATGAATTTCTGTGGAGCGACAGACACACAGAAGCTTTCAACAAATTGAAGACGATGATCAAATCTGCACTGAAAAAAGCAACACCTTAGGCCTACTGCACTGTGCTCTACATTATCTACAGACGACATAAGGCTGTTGTTTAACATTTTGCGAATAAACACCTAACTCTATGTTGTGCATTGTGCTTAAAAGTCTAATAAATGACCAAGTTATGAAATTTAGGTAGCACACTTAACACTTTATATTTCGATTGGTCAAATTCTGTTGCCGTCGAGTCGTCGACCTCGACGGAGTTGTCGCTCAGTGTCCAGGAATCGAGTCACCGAAAGTTGGCAACCCTATATATATACTGCTGATTGTAATCAAACGCGATCGTAAACGTAGAAAGAACTTTGTGACAGTTGAATACAAAATTATTAGAGCTAGATGACCAGTACCACAGTATACACCACTAAGTACTGCAATTGTTGACCATTGAGCGTAGGGGTAGCATGACAATTCGTCAATACGGCCATTCTCCCCCAGCCTTTTCGCAGACACGACCGTTCGCGAATACGACCCTGCAGTAAGGGGATGACCGTGACAACGACAATACGGTCAATCTGCATACCGGGAGCAAAAATTAAAATCTGCCTAAATACGAAGAAAAGAAAAGTCTGTATGGCATGACTAGGAAACTAATGAATTAGTGGGATTCTGAATGTTATACTAAGCAATTGAGTAAGCCGCTTATATGGATATATTTCTGATTGGAATATTATTTTTATTTATAATTTGCAATAATTATAAACTCTTTATTATAATTGCAATAAAAATGACCGAAAATTTATCGTGAAATCTGTCAGAGGGAACAAATTGGCTGACATCGTTTGAACTTCACTTCTCAACCTCAATCAATCTGGTTTACCTAGATCATCATCATTCATCACTCTACATCACTCTACCGAAACCCTTCTGGTTGGTGCAGTCAACAGAAAATCACCTGTCTACGTCTGCTCTATATCTCAGCTGCATTCGATAAAATTGTTCACAATATTCTGTTAAACACCTATCGACATGTCATCACGATCCTGCTCAGTTAAGGCAGTTGGCGGTGTGTCGCAACCACTTTCATCAATCGACGGTGTTCCCCCAGGGCTCAGTTATTGGGCATCCTCTCTTTATCCTGTATACTACTCCCCTTAGCACTCTTCTCTACTCGTCTTCATTTGATCACCATCTCTACGCTGATGACACCGCTGTTCATATCATCCTATCCAAATCAATACCAAGAATCCATCGAACGCTTGCTTTAAGACATTCGCTTCCGTTTCGACTTTTATGTCATAGAATTTATTCTGCCTATATTATTCGAAGACATACCACGGCCTACCCACACAAATCGCGAAGTTATCAAACATAAAATCTGATACAACGAGGGACACTCATTCAAAACTAATTCTCCAGTGACAAATCTTGGTGTGATGCAGATCTTTCACTTTCACCGCACATAATCTCAGTTGCTCTTGTTTCATATACATACGGGGCTTACGCCGCTTACGTCCATTCATAAACTTCCGCACAGCTTGAACGATTGCTACCGCAATTGTTCATTAAACAACAGACTGCTGCAACTCTCCTTATCCTCATGTTCACAAAAACAAATAGCATGCCTTCAAGCAATAATACAAAATGCTCTGGCTAGGGCTGTCATGTGAACGCCAAAAGCTCACCACATCACTCCGGTCTTGAGTCACTTTGCTGGCGCAAAGTTCCAGAGTGGATACATTTCAAGATTCTATGTCTGACCTACAACGCCATCCAGTTCTCAAAGCCCCCATGCCTTCGTAATCTCTTTACAATTCAAACGAAGCGGCCAACTCGTTCATCTGCCAGCCTGACACTCATTTGGCCAACAGCCACGTCACTAAAATTCTTATATCGATCGATCTCATACACTGCGCCTCGCCTCTGGAAGGATCTTCCGTCAGAGATCCCATATATCAAAAACTCGGATTCTCTTCAGTCAATAACCAGTCACCATTGGCTATCACTCCACAAACTATCCGAAAACAAATTAAAACTATTCTTGTAAAGAAATATTATGGTGAAATCCTTACCAAGTGCCTTCATGAATCCACCGCAAACTTTTTATGACCTCCATCAAGTTTTTGCTGCTACCGTCTACCTTTATCTACAACCTTGACCACCACGGGCTAAGAATTGCGGACTATATATTTGGCCCAGACTGAGCGCTCGTGAATAAGCTGGTGCACTGCGCCAAGCTTTCGGGGAGTGCTACATAAATTTCGTTTTACTTACAGTACTTACTAACTACTTAAGGCAATATAAACCTTTCATCTTCACGAGAAGAATTTTCAGAATTTTCATTCTTCTCGTGAAACGTGAGGACTGAAGAGTGTGGAGAATTGAGGAAAATTTAGGCTCAAATTATACAGTGGAAATCATTTCTAGCGAAATTTGTACAGCAACAACAACAGTAGCAACAACAACAACAATAATAATAATTATTATGATTATTATGATTATTATGATTATTATGATTATTATGATTATTATTATTATTATTATTATTATTATTATTATTATTATTATTATTATTATTATTATTATTATTATTATTAATATTTACATCTACATTTACATCAACATTTACATCTACATTTACATCTACATTTACGCTAACACTTACACTAACATTTACACTAACATCTACATTAACATCTACATTAACATCTACATTTACATCAACATCAACATTAACATCTACATTAACATTTACATTTACACCTCCATCTACATTTACGTCTACATGTACATCTGCATCTACATTAACATTTACATTTACACTAACATTTACATCTATATTTACATCTATATTTACGTCTATATTTACATCTATATTTACATCTTAATTTACATCTATATTTACATCTATATTTACATCTATATTTACATCTATATTTACATTTACATGTACAGTGATGTTGACAATTATATTTACATATATAATTTACATTTACAATTACATGTATATTTACATTGACATTTGCATTGACATTTACATTGACATTTGCATTGATATTTGCATTGACATTTGCATTTGACATTTGCATCGACATCTACACCTACACCTACACTTACACCTACATTTACATCTTCATCTACGTTTGCATTTACATTTCCAGTTTCAGTTACAGCGACAGTTACATTAACATTGACATTGACACCTACGTGTAGATTTACACTTACATTTATATTTATATTTATATATTTATATGCACTTTTATAGCACTCTGTGTAGGCAAACCAACTGAAACAGATGTGTTGTTCAGATTTGGATTACGTTGTGTATTTACTGTATGTTTGTCCGTTTTAATCAGGTTGACTGGAGATCCCGAAGGAGCATTGCCATATATGCATTGGATTCTATCTTCACTCAAGTCTTCATCATTACTTTAGTTTGCCTTGCATGGAGAAGCTATTTGACTTTACTACAAGAGGTAGTGTTCCCTCAAACACCGTCGTTCTCGGCTGGATTCTGCATGCTACTTGGTGTCCTTAGTTGTAGCCTACTGCTATGCGTTGAAGTGCCACTTTCGAGGCTGGGAAAAAAGATCGAAACACTAAATACAAATCTTGCGAAATTTCTCTATGGAGACACTTTGTTTCTCATAGTCTTTTTATGCCAAGGAATTTGCTGGGGTGGTGCCTGGAGACTGGATAAAATGTACATCCTACCAGAGCCAGAAATGGGAGGATGGGTTCATCATGCAGTTGGAACGGTGCTGCTAATTGTACTTCACATCTTCAGTAGTGCAATAGCTGGCATCGGATGTGCCGTAGATGGAGCCGATCTCGCAGTTGTCATATTTCAGACGAAATATCTGGAAACTATTAAATCGTATTTTCAACAAAAGAAGCATAGAGTACGTACGCCTCACATCTTATAATAATAATTTCCTATGTCTGTACACTCTTTTCCTATGTCTGTTAAGACTTAGTGACGCTTCGGAATGTCAAGAATGTATGTCAAAGGCGTACCTTGTCCTCTTTCCCATCGACCCGGAGGCGGAGCATGTGTGCTAATTTGAACATGTAAACAGCGATGGAGACCCTGCGCCAACTTCTGCCGTGCAGCTATGTATGAGTATGACTAAAAATCTTTAAACAAGCACACTACTTGACAGCCTTATGTGCAAGACCGAAGTAAATAGATAAATAAGACCACACAACTGCGCAAAACAATTTATCATTACAAGCGCCAGGCGAAGGGAAAATTGGACCAGAATTTTTGGCCTAAATGCTCACTATTATTGGCAAAGAAGAAGTAGGTCTATCATTCATTAGCGCAAAAATCGAACAGCTGCGAAGCTTGAGCGGTAAAGAGTGGTTAACAAATACCAATGAATTACGACAATCGAAATTTCGAAAAGAACGAAAAAACGAATGGCGTGTGAAAGTAAGCGAAAATACCAACTAAAATAACGCACGGAAATTGTGGGAGGGGAAAGTAGCACAGGTAAGGCAGAAAAAAACGATAATCATGTATTAACCAACAAATTTCTTTCTGGATTAATTATTTTAATTTAAATAATTATTTAACTTTACATTTTAAGATTAAATTATTATAATATTTGGAATATTCGCAATAAATACGGGTAGAAAATAGCCAATGTCCCCCTTGCCAGAACAATTTCTTTAAGTGAGTAATAGGCCTAAGTATAACTCTGACTCTCTCGCACTTTTCTTAAGTAATCTTAAGACTCACCTATTCACCATCGAGTATATGTAGTGTGCCGTTAACTTACTGTATTCTTAAGTAAATTGTTTGGTAAATTTTTACTTGTCGAATTATAGTATCAGGATGAGTGGTTTTTACATATGTCTTGGGTCCACTTAAAACATTATGGATTCAAGAATTTTGATGTTATCGAAAACTATTGTTGTCCCACTCTTACTCTGGTACCTTAAACTATAAAATAACACTTTGATTTTTCATTGATATTATAAATGAACATAATCCTGTCGAAAACGAAAATCATCATATAAAGTTGTAAAAAATCTTACTACAATTTTTAAACAATCTCCTAATATATCATCAATTCTACGACAACGATAACCCTAACACTATATCATTTATCATCAAAACTTATCAGAGAAGCAATCTTATAAACGGGGAATGAAAAATAATCTTCGGGGACCTTTCTTCATTCAGTAACCCTTATTTATCAATCTTTTGCACTTATATTTTCATATCTTACTCACATTTGCACTACGATTTGTACCGTCAAAATTTCTGTTCAATATATAATACATTAGTTTCTCTTAATTAAATCTCCCTTTTAAATATTTTCCATACCTTATTGCTCCTTTCGAACCCAACAAAAACTCTCCAACTCTAACTTTTCCTCCTTCTTTTGCTGAACCCGTTTTTGTTTTTCTTTCTGCTCTCCTACGACAACGACCGATTGACTCTTCCTCCCTTCTTCTTTTTTCTTTCCCTTCTCAATCAATCAATCAATCAATCAATAAACTTCTATGGCGCCACTATCATAATGCCCAGGGCATCAGCCGATGGCGCATCAAATCCAAATAGAATTAGAGCCAGGTCAATCCGGAAGATCAGTCAGAACAGCGGGGGAGCAATCTAAGGGGGATAAGCCAAGTCAAACAGGTAAGTTTTAAGACCAGATCTAAAAGATGATAAATTTTTAGTTTTGCGAAGTGATATTGGTAATGAATTCCAAAGCTTAGGGCCACACACTGAGAAACAACTAGTGCCAATGACAGTGCGAGAATAAGGAACAACAAATGAAAGTCCTGCCGAATACCTAGTTGACTGAATAGTAGGTCGAGGGATTAGTCGCATCTTAAGGTAATAGGGTTCATTATATAATATGGTTTTAAATACCAAAAGACAAATTTTATAATTAATTCGGTATTTGATAGGAAGCCAATGTAGGGACTGTCTAGCTGGAGTTATATGTTCGAATCTTGGAGTTTTGGATATTACTCTAACTAAGGAATTTTGTACTCTCTGGAGTTTCTGCATATTTGAATTTGTGATGCCGAAAAGCAGGGAATTGCAATAATCGAGGCGACTAGATACCAATGCATTGGCTAACTGAATAAGAACAGGCTTAGGGAGGAGATGTCTGATGCGATAGATGTCCCTTCTCTCCTTGTGCTGAATCCCTATTCGAATCCGTTCTTCTCTTTTTTGTTTAATTCGTTTATTTATAGACGCAGCCGTATCAAAGACGATGAGCGTCTGCTAAACTATGTATAGCTCCGCAGGTTTAGGACCCGGGTTACTAAAATTATATACACAGTATTCATATTTACAGAGTTCGGCTATTTACAAGTGCCCGGGGTTGGGAGGTGTCACAGGTGATGCCGCGAACCGGCTTCCCAACCTAACAACCTGCGTACAGGAAGTAGGAGCGAAAGGAGTTTTTTCTCTCCCCTGTAGCGCAATTAGACTTGGGCATACAGTTCGAAATTCTTTAGTCTTTCGTCTTCCGCTCGATGATGTATTCCTTCTTTCTTCTCGCAGATCTTTCTTTGCCTTTTCCTGATGTTGTTCCTCGTTTCCGGGTTGTTCGTCGGATGTTGTTGTCTTCTTTATCTCGTTTAACGGTACGAGAGCCACGGTGGGCACTGGGCGCCCTCTCGTTTAACGGTTCTTCTCTTCCTGGGGTTTCTATACCAAACTTTTAATACATACGACACCTAGTGACAAAAATTTGGCTACGTTTCATAGAGCTTATATAGGAGCTAATTTTAGACCTACCTACATTTATAACCTTTGGACTTACTACAACCTCCCCTCCTCCCATTCATTCAAACATCCATACTATCACTGCTTCTCTGCATATCGCAATTTCTACACGAATTTAATCAGATTCATATTTAACAATTAACACGTCGCTTATATTTAATATAAGCGACGTGTTAGTAAACAACGAAAATTCTTGACAATCAAATCAAATCAAATCCCATCAACCTTCTTTAATATCCATTCCTTCTCAGTTGTATTGTAAAGCGCTCTTGTCTTTGACCATTGTTGCCATGCTTACTGCGCTATAGAAATCGTCTAGCTAATAATAATAATAATAATAATAATAATAATAATAATAATAATAATAATAATAATAATAATCTATAATATTAAGATTCTTATCTGTATGTCTCTCTGTCTGTTACCTTCAAGCGTTCTGATTGGTTGACTATTGGTAGACGGTTTAGACCGTTTAGTCCTTACGTCGCGATGCGTTGGTGGGCGAGCGTTGACTATTGGTAGACCGTTTAGTCCTTACGTCGCGATGCGTTGGTGGACGATGTTCGAAGACGACGTTGCTATTGGTAACAATTGTTCGTAGAACCGGTTTAGTCGAGTCATTGCAGCGTCAGAGGGCTGGGCGTGCGACGACGTTGCTATTGGTAACAATTGTTCGTAGCTTGAGGATCTTAACGTACATTTTAACGTACACAAAAAATACGTGTACAGTGTCACAAATGGCCACAGTTACGTGATTTTAACGTACATAGGCCTAATTATTACGTGGCGCAGAGCTTGGCTAGGTGGCGATCATTGAAATGTTGTTCAGCATGAATTCAATGATTGGGTATTAGGTATAGGTATTGGATTAGTATTATCCTGCACTGCGATCGAAGCGAGCGCGAGCGAAGCGAGCATCGTTCTAGTAATAATAATAATAATAATAATAATAATAATAATAATAATAATAATAATAATAATAATAATAATAATAATAATAATAATAATAATAATAGTAATAAGTATGCGCTTGTTGCTGATTCGATGGAGCCTCAGCCCTTGCGATAAGCGGAAATCCTTGGCCTTATACTAGGATTGTGCAATTATATAGGGCGCTCACGTGTCCACCATAGTTGTGACGTTCAAGCGTTTTGAACTTGATTATTTTAACTTTTTGAACTTTACTGATAAACCTTTAAAGTTCATGAAGTTCAAATCGAATTATCACTGCAAAATCCGGGTCACGTGAGAGAAATTGGTCAGCATTTGAATTGATAAATACAGCAAAAACGCAACAGACTCGCATGTAAGACAGTTGAGAAGATCCTCTAAGTGTATTGTGACTTACGCCTGGTAAATAAGATCGATAACATCTGCTAAGCCGATCGATTGGTCTTCCGATACTGAGTCATCTACCGAAGATTAAATTGGAAATTAGAACTTTTATGAACTTTTCCAAACTTTATACTTCAAACTTTACATTTTCTTGCACTTTATTGAACTGTTACGGGCTTTAAAAAATTTGTTCGAACTTCACAACGATGGTGACCACTATATCCACATTGCGCTTGAAGGTTAGGTTAGGTTAGGTTAAAAAGCCAATTTATATAGCGCAAAAACATGAACGAAAAGTCAAAGGCTAGAGACCAACCGTGTTTACACTAATACGAAGTCTCGAAGAAATGAGTTTTAAGTTTCCTTGCGAACGATTCGAGATTGGACTCTCTAGTCACATGGCCGGGTAATGCATTCCAAAGAATAGGGTTTGCGCACTTGAACGACCTCTCGCCGAATTTTGCCGCTCGAGACGGAGGAGGAACGACCAGTCTGACGTCTCGACTGGACCTCAGTTGCAGACGCCTATCGGTGAAGCTGATGATTAATGCCTTATCTTAGCGTCGTGGTGCTCCTGAAATAATTATTCACGCGTGAAAGCGTTCTGGTTCTTGCCATGAACTATTTTGAAGGTAGGCTATCGTTAGGTATTTGCGGTTAGGTGACAGATTGGTAGCACCTTAGAGTAGCACGCTAAAGGAACTGGATCGCCTTCCGTTGGAGTTCCTAGGAGCTGACTGATTCCTTTAATGACCCGGTCTTCTGCTGGTGAATTTGAAGTACCATCGATTGATACCTCTAGAGTATTAGAAACGGTGCCATAAAAGTGCATAATAATAATAATTATTATTATTATTAATATATTCGACACAGCATTCATTCGCTATAGGGCGGTGGTAAATGAATAGCTGTTTAGAGCATGTAGAAACAGTGGCGTAGCGGCCAGCGCCCGAAGCAAAAGAGGGAATGCGCCTCTGAGTTGTGTTAAACATGTCTTAAACAAGCAAAAAGTCATCGCAACGTAGGCCTATACCCACATTCCAATAGGTTCCGAAAAAGTACTTCTTCGAGAATGACATATGTCAGTCTATTTTATTATTTATTATTATTGGTTTCTAAATTTGTTTTAACTTTAAATGTTGTGCTCCATAAGAATTTTGCGCCCGAGGGCCACGCGTCACGCCACTGTGTAAAGAGCAGTAGCAGGAGCCATCAGCCATCTGTGTCCCTGCTTGCTTTATACCGGAGATTCCCTTCCAGACCTCTTCGTTGGTTATATTTTCCATCCAGCTGTTTGTTCTAATCTTCGCCTTATCCACATCTCGAATGCATCTAGACTCTTTATATCCTCTTCCCTTAGCATCCAAGTTTCTCGTCCATAAAATGATAGAATGTCACTGGTCAAATCAGTGCTTGGACCAACCGTGTTTAAATTGCGATAAAAAGTTCTTCTCAGTAGTTCTCTTCTGTGTGTAAATGCGTCTTTGACTCTGTGCATCGCATTCAGACGAAAAACAGCAACCGCAGTCTGGGTGTAACCACTGACGACACATTGTCATTTGACGACCACGTTGACATAATTTGAAAGTCAACATACTTTCATATCCGGGCTCTAACTTAGGCACATCCGTAACAGCATCTATTTTGACACAGTCGCCTCAATAGCTTGTTTCGTTGTTAGCAGGAGACTTTCAAATGCTGCTACGGGCGCAGAACTCACTGGCTAGGCCGTTTGTAAATTGCGTCGAACAAAACACATCACACCGATCCTTGCTCGCCACCAATGGCTACCTTCAGTATACAAGATCGCGCAAATCACCTTCAAGGCGATAACAATATAACAGCCCAGCTACCTGGCAGACGTCATCCAATTGCAGGAACAGTATCGACTACGGAGATCACGAGGTGCTAACAAACTGATACAGTGGCGCACTCGCCAACGCAATTTTCTCGCCAACGCTGCTTCGTCTGTTTGGAACAATCCGAAATTTGTCACTTCGGACTTAACTGTTTCGCTGATTTTTTAAACGCCGACTGAAAACTGCACTCTGCTGTTTGGCCCACACTGCTTAAGGACACGTGATTCACCCCGCACTTATGATTCTCCACTTAATAAATGACTTAATGTGCGCTGACAACCAAAATTAATAATAATAATAATAATAATAATAATAATAATAATAATAATAATAATAATAATATAATTATTTGATTTTTTTATTTTATAAGATTTTATAATTTTTATAATAATAATATTATTATTATAAGATTTCAAAGAAGTCATCAGTGACATCGTCAATCCTCTGTCTGACTGGATAATAATAATAATAATAATAATAATAATAATAATAATAATAATAATAATAATAATAATAATAATAATAATAATAATAATAATAATAATAATGGCAATTTTCTACATCATGATCTTCACTTCAAAGATGCAAACATCTCTGCATCAACACATCTACGAAATCTTGGAGTAATATTTCACTGTAAGCTGTCATTTGCTGCACACGTTTCCGCAACTGTCAGATCTTGCTTCATAATATTGTGAAAGCTCAGAAAAATGCGAGAGTTTCTTCCTACAACTGAATTTGCCGGTCTAGTTACATGTTTTGTCATGCCACAAGTGGATCTTCTCTATGGCCTACCTACAAGTTGAATCGCCTGCAGTCGGTGCTGAATGTAGCTGCAAGACTTGTCTTTAGTGCTTGGACGTCGTGACCACATCACTCCATTAACTCACCGGCTTCACTGGCTCAAAGTTCGAGAGAGAATTCAATACAAACATTCTCTTCTTGCACTCAAGTCCAAAAACCAAATTGCTCAAGAATACCTTCGGGAGTATTTCGTACCGACAACATCACGAAAGTTTGCAACTGTTGCAACTTATTTGTTTAGAAAATCTTATTCTCTTCCGCCTTAGATTGTTTTTAATTCAATTTTTTATGACTGTTATTTTATTTATTTTTATTTTTATTTTACTCTAATGTGCCCTTGCTCCTGACATTTTGGTAATATGGCACAGAAGAAATTGTCAGTTTAATAATAATAATAATAATAATAATAATAATAATAATAATAATAATAATAATAATAATAATAATAATAATAATAATAATAATAATCTCTTCATTTCTTAGACACGACGTTTGTATAAAGCACTTTTAATATAGCATCCAAGAGAGCAGTAGAAGTGATCTCACTTCTACTTATTCTATTGTCACCACATCAATGATTATTTTCATTTCTTCGTCGCGTCTACTGATGTTATTATATTTTGACTTCCTTAAGTTGATTTTCATTACATATTTCCTTTGATGTTTATTAAAAGGTCAACTTCTGCAATCCATCGTTGGTTTTTGCCATATTTGACTGGTCATCACGAAATCTTATATCCCTTGTCTTTTTCCCCGCACAACTACTCCATTTCCTGTTCTCAAAAGCCTCTCTTATAAGTTGGTTCTTTTGTGTAGACGTTGAATAGCAAGGGTGAGACGTCATCCTTGTCTTTTCCCTTTCCCAGTTTCCTGGTTGAGTCTTCAATTCACACGGATTGGTCTACGGCATGATGACTCTATGACATTCTATGTATTCATTCCATCTTGCAATACTAATGATGCCACTTGTAAATGGGTCCATGCAGTTACATAAAAGCGCATGATCAATTTCTTCAGGTCTCAGGAAAATGTGGAGAAACCCGAGAGGTGACAACCACCCTTAGCGGCGTGGGAGTTAAATTCTACTGACAAACGTCTCATCATTTATACCTCTTTATTGCATAGTGTTTTATGGCTTAATTTCTTGCTAAGTAACAGAAGTATTTCTACATTAGCCCCTTATATTAGGGTGGAGTGAACGTAATGGAAAAAATTTTTCTCGAATATGCTTACCCACCAAAACTTGCCATTGGTATTACTCATTTACCATGTGAAATTTTACTTAAATCTATTGACATCTTCTGCCCCCTACAAATGGTTTCATGGTCAGTGATTGATCAACCGTTGCAATAAATGGGTCTTATCGCATACGTACACACTATACAATGTACACTGTACATTATGCCGTATGACTAGATAATAAATACGGATCTTGTACCAAGATCCGTATTTATCAGTCCTGCGTCCTGCCTATTCTCCTATATGGTTCTGAGACTTGGACTCTGCTTACACGAGACTCTCAAAGACTACAGGCATTCCATATGCGCTGCCAGAGACAGCTTCTCTGCATTCGCTGGTTTGAATGCGCTGCCAGAGACAGCTTCTCTGCATTCGCTGGTTTGACTTCGTGACCAATGAAGCAGTTTCCAAACAGACTGCCCTCCTGCCAGTGAGAAATTATTACGCGACGCCGTCTGTCTCTCTTCGGTCATGTGGCTCGCCAGGACAACAACATTCCGGCCCACCGCGATCTCACCTGCGTCATTGCTCGACGCACCGAGACGCGTCCTCCTCCGAGCTGGAGAAGACCTCCTGGCAGACCACGCCGTACATGGCCCCAGCAGATCGGCGATGGTCTTCCTTCCACAATTCTTCATGAATGGCACTCAGCCATCGGTCGCGGTCACAACTCGCGCAACGCGAGATTGGCACAACGGACCTCTGTCGTCCATGTGAACTAATGAATGAATGAATGAATGACTAGATAAACGACAGCCTTCAAATATTCTGGTAAGTAACGAGATAGATGTCTGGAGTCTGGACCCATCCTTCGTAGATGGCTTTGACTTAATTGTGAGCCATACTGGAGCATAGACCTTGAGTACAAATTGTGCTACTGTTGTCAGATTTTCACTCGGCTTCTCTGTCGCAACATACAAACGTTAGACTGCTGACAATGGTAACCCAGCGTGACATAACAAGTTGTCCAGGTTGACGGTGAGATAGTGAAACGGAGCATTCATTGTCCAGTGATTACTGCTTCGCAAATGTAAAGTAAATATTGCTGACCGAACTCAAATCATCAACAGTTACAGTAGGAAAGTCACATGGTATCGGCTCATAGGAAACTGTCGGTATTATTTCAAATTTCTGCAACCGAGATCCAATAGGTACAGTGAAACTTCTAGGTCCTGTTCTGCCATCTATGTGCTCAAACAAATGTCGAAGCGGTAGTTCATTTGCACGCAGAAGACAAACAAACTACTGCAAAGGTCGTTTAACATGCAATTCAAAAAGTCTTATAATACCACCGTTCTTACCAATATTAATCACATCCAACTGCCAGCAGATAGATGCTGGGCATCAATGTCATTTCTCTGCAGAAAGTTAACATTGTTATCTGTATGTTTGAAGCACTGCCTCTTTCTGGCGTAAAAAAGTCAAAGTCAAAGTCTCCCAGAGCCTCACGGGCTCATAAGGCGGCGCTGATCTATAGCCCTCAAAGCCAGGCGTGCAATGCTTTCTGTATCGGATAGCGAACCTGTTTGACTTATCGCAGAGATTTTGACCACGCTCCTCATTTTACCACCGCGAAAAAGGCTGAGTCGACCTTTAGGGCTCCTGCGGGACTCGAACCCGCGACCTCCTGCTCCATCGTCCAACGTTGTTACCACTCTGCTAACTTCCCGATGTGACCGATATAGTTTGAACCAAGTTCCGGTACCATCGACACGTGTTCCTCAACAATTACCCTACGGTGAGTGGTTCCGTCAACCGTTTCTTTAGCTAGAGTTTTATCCTTTCTTCCATCGAAATATAAACTTAGTAGTGCTGTTGTGTCAGTTAATGCTTGGGAATGAACCATATCGCGATACTTCTGACGTTCTCTTCTAATTTTACTTCTGTCAATTACTTCACTACAGTCTTCAGCAGTTACAATACCATAGACTTATAAGACTGCTGATGCAATTTCTGCAACTGCTCTGTCGGAAATGGCATGCCATTTGGAAGCCATGGCAGTATTCTGCAACTGACGCCTCTGCTGCATTTTTATTTCGCCAGTAGGCCTAGTACTTGTCTCAGCAACAATACCGGTAGACAGAATGTCGGCATCAGTTTCATCGTTTGTAGAGCAGCTGAAGTGTGTCAGAACAGAAATCACTGTACACGGGCCATTCCGTCTGTCTGGTAGATTGTGTTGAACTTGATTCTAGCCAGTATTTGGTAAGTAATAATGTGATTTTAAGCGGTTTATGAGGCTAAGCAAGCCTGTGTGAAACCACTGAAGCAACTCTCCGCATTCAATAACCTAGTTTTCCGAGATAGCCTTGGAATCCGTTTACTGTTTCAACTGTCACTCTTCAAATGTCTCTCTTTCTCCTGTGAATTTCTTCTCCCTCGTTCCTCCAACATCAAGGTAGTTGCATGATCAACTCCACCGATCATCATCTTGCGTGCACTTCTTTGGTCCTGAAGAAACTTCTGCTCTAAAACAGGAATCATAACGCATAACGTCATCTCTTGAAAGACTGTTTTTGTCCAAATGTTTTCTTCTATGGCCCGAATCACCAGCAAAATTCTGGTCAGTTAATCGCGTTATCGTTTGTGTCCTGCCGATCTGTTCCCAGCAGATCCATAGCACTTCTTTCAGATGATCCAGGTCACGAGTCTGTCGTTATGTCGTCTGTCGAGTTGCCGCAGTAATCCAAAATCGAATAGTCAACCAGATTCAGGTCCAGCTGTTCGGTGGCCAGGGCTCTAGGTCAATGAACTCGGATACTTTCGCAGCTAAGAAAGCAACTGTCTCTCGTGAACGATGTGCTGGGGCGCCGTCTCGTTGAAAGATTAAACTGTTGGCAGCTTCGGCGTAATTTTTGCATGTATCTGTTTGGTTGTGTTTTTCTTGTATTGTGCTTTAGCAATGCGAATAAATTTAGCGTCTTGACATTCTTTTGTAAGGGACTGTTCATTAATTACGTCAACAGATTAAGGGGGTTTGAAAAAGTTTGACTGTTGTTGACAGGAGAGGAGGGTCAAGAGAGGCTGACGTCAATTTAATTTTTGACAAATGATAAAAAATAGGACTGTGACGTAATTCTTGGGGATAGGATGTGGATGCAGATGATGGTGATGGTATTTGTCCCTTTGAACACGCTCTATAGGATCAGCCTCTACCAGCCAATACCAGAAACTTCGTCTTCGGACAGTCATGTGGCAACGAGCCTTCTCGTACGCTGGACCCCATACTTGGAACGCCCTTCCATCAGCGCTACGGAACATAAAGTCGCCCGTCGCTTTTCGTAAACAGTTGAAGACACATCTGTTGAATTGTACTTATAATAATTGACATTAATTGTAATGCGCTTGCTAACATTAATTGATTAGGCGCAATATAATTAGCTAATAAAATAAAATAAATAGGACGGTGCAAAAGTTAATAATATTAATGAAGGCACGCGGAGCTGCCGTCCAAATCGGCCTGGATGTGCCCAGTCGATGTCCACGACATGAAGTCAAACAATCGCAACCTGGAATTCCATCCAAAGTCGGATTCACCCAGATCGACGACGGCTCACGGGAGTCCGCATCCAAATCGGAATTTACAACATCTCATCCCGTGTTTTTGATGTGCCTGGTGCGGACGGTTCTGCCCAGTCGATGTCCGACGTTTCCATCAGGGCTGAAGTTATCAAACAAGTTGTAGCGCCTTTGAGCATTTATTAATAACAAATAAAATAAAATTTCAGTTGTAAGTATTTATTCATAATCAAAGCAATACTGATATAATCAGTTAAAATAGAAGAATATTCATTTCATCGGGTGACCAGACCAGGGTGTGCACGTTGTGCCATTATAAGTATATAGATGCGCATACGTTAACTTTAATGATTCATTTAGTCATTCATTCAATCATAAAAGAACTTCAGATAACCATATACCATGCAATCAATCGATGAGAACTAGGTTTAAACATATATACAGGGTGTGCCAATAAATCCTGCTCGATTTTGAAGCGATGTAACTTTCTGACACAGACCTCTTAAAGTAATGATATAATCAGTTAAAATCGAAGATACCATGCTCGGGTCCGCGAACTTGGGTCCATGGAGTTTTTAACATCATAGCCTCTTTTAACTGCTGCAATTGAAGTTTGCGCAGGTATGAAATTTGGTAGTCACACTGAGAAATGAACTCTCTACTCATTTCAAGTGACCGGAAGTTGATGACGTCATTACACTGCAAAATACATTGATTTTAAAACGATATATGTATATATCATGTTAAAATCACACATTTCGCATACATTGGATGCTGCTGATCTAGGCAGAATATGTATTAATTAGCACCGGAATCTAGTAGGCAAGAATTTGGCTTTATATGCATTTATTTATTTAAAGTTATTTATTTAAAGTTAAGATTTATGTGGTAAATCGTCCTAGGAGGACTACTTGAACACATTACATAGTACACATTACATAGTACATGAATAATTAATAGGATTTAACAGAATAGCTGATCTCGAACAGCCAAGTCTTCAGACGCTTCTTAAATATGTCCAGAGAAGATGATGGTTGAACATTGATGGGAAGCATTGAGTAGGATCGCAACATCATTACCAGGAATATAGTCCAGTGGCGTAGCCAGGATTCCGAAATAGGGAGAATATGTATAATTTCGGGTTTAAAAGGTTCGTCAAGGAGTTATCCAAAAATTCGTGTATTCTTATCGATCATGCTACCTACCTCTACTGGAATTTTCTCAACGGTCTTGCCAAAATCTCACGGCCGGGGTCCCTGCCAGAATAGGGCCAATACCCCCAATGATATAGCCGAATGGTTGTTTGGAACTGATCCTCGTTTTATTCTTCCAGTTATCAGCCGCCATTGAACCCAAGGGCAAAGATGACCATGGGTTGGGTTAACCAATGGGTTGGGTTGGATTAGGTTGAATTGGGTCAGACCTGTTCATATTTATGGTGGGTTGGTTTTAGTCAGAAAATCAGTAATGGTTCAAGAAATTGCAATGTATTACAGTAGGTTGGGTTTGGGATGGGTCAAGCAACCTTTTTGCACGCATGAGTTGGGTTGGGTTGGAGATTTGATGAGTTGGGTTGGGTTCTGAAAAATGGACTCATGGCCATCTCTGCCCAGGGGAGTAGCCAGTATCTGAGAATTAGGAGTCGCTGTCGTGTATACACACAAACTTCTGAATTCGATCTATACGTGTCGGAGCCTTCTAATTCTCGGAGGGTCGGAAGCCCGGAACATATTAGGCTCGGGAAAGGTCGTGAAATTCGCCCAAAACCAGTGAGTAGTAAGGAGGTATTTAAGGATAGTATTACATCAAGGGAAACACACCAAACGTTTGAGATGATGATCTTTTGGTTCGTCAAAACATTTGTGCTGAAAAATGTGAGGGTCCTAGTCTGCAATCCTGGCTTATGCCATTGCATTCTTGTGGCACAACTGAATTCAGTAGGTTACTTGACCCATCCCAATCCAACCCACCGTAATACATTGCAATTTCTTGAACCATTACTTATTTTCTAACCCAACCTACCATAAATATGAAAAGGTCTGACCCAATCCATCCTAAATCAACCCAACCCATTGGTTAACCCAACTGCAGGAGTGATAGTAAGTATCAGCCACGAAATTTCGTTACAGGACATTTAATGGAATACTATTTATTACAACGAAAAGAAGCCTGACAAGCAAAAATGACCATCACCACACCATTATGACACTTGATGAATAAAAAGGGAAAAAGGGCCATCACCGCAAGAATAATAACCTTCCTACTTTTTAGGGAGACCCGTCACTGACCCGCTATTTTCGCTAATTTAATCCTATAAGACAAAGCAAAATGATTAAAATCAATGTTACATTTTATTATGGCATAAACCCATGTCACACTAAAATCGAACGAGAAATGAGAAAACGTTAGTTAAATGTTCGTGTCATTCCAAAAATACGTGAAATGAACTAACTGAAACGTCAAGGAGCTACTTTCATTTATGTAGAACCACATTTCTATATGAGGGTGTACTGGACATCGAGTCTAGTCTAGCCCAGTTGAATTTTAATGTCTGGATTAGTGTCACTATTTAAGTCTAGCAGGTTATCTATTAGTGTAACAATTAGTGTGAATATGAGTGCCAAACAATGAATTTGAATGAATCTGTCAATGACTAACAAAGACAGTAAAGGGGAGCCTGAAAATATGGCCATCGATGGCATCGATAATCCACCCGTTCCCATTAGCACAGCCTGAGGTGCGGAAATCGCAGTCTTATAGGATTATATTAGCGAAAATAGCGTGTCAGTCAAGGTGTTAAATAAATCATATGCAGATGATACGGGAGCTGCTGCGATTCAACCGAACTGCTCCAGCAGAGAATCACGCTGTGCTTGACAGAGTTGTGGCTGAGGTCAATTCGGGTACAGCTCAATGCTGCTAAGACTGAGGTCCTTTGGTTGGCTGCTGAAAGGCAGAAACATTTGATACCGTCTACCTGAATACATATCGACGGAATTGATGTGCAGCCGGTGTCGTCGTTTCGGAACCTCGGGATATTCCTGGACATTCCATTATCAATGAATGCACACGTGGCGAAGACTGTGGCTGGATTCACTTCAATGCTCTCAGGCTGATTAGAAGTATTCGTCGCTCAGTGTCAGCCACTGCACTCAAAACACTGGTCTCCACTCTGGTGTTGACCAAATTAGATGATGGCAATGTAGCCCTGGCCGGAATACGGAAAACCTCCTCAATCGTCTTCAGTCCGTTCTGAACGCTGCTGCTCGTATGATCTGCTATATTCCACCAGGCGAACACGTAACTCCATCGCTTCGTGATTTGCACTATCAGCCCCAGAAAGAATCCACTTAAAGCTTGCGTCATTAGCCTACCGATGCCTGAACGGTGTCAGCCCTGCATACCTGGCGACTGAACTGGTACGTGTGGCTGACTTGGAAGGTCGGCAACGCCTGAGATCTGCCCGATTTACCACTGGTCGTCCCGAGGATGCAGCTTCGAACTGTCGGTGATCGCGCGTTCCCTGTGGCCGCGTCGAGACCGTGGAACTGTCTACCTCCATCTGTTTAACTCTCTCCATCGCTCAACACCTTCAAAGAGAAACTTCAAACCTGGCTATTCCGCAGGAGCTACTTGTGGTTTCTTGTGTTTTTGTCATGTGTTCATGGAGTTCTTATAGGACGAGTTACCACTTTAATTAGTACGTTGTAATAATAATACTACTACTACTACTACTACTACTACTACTACTACTACTACTACTACTACTACTACTACTACTACTACTACTACTACTACTAATAATAATAATAATAATAATAATAATATACACGTTTTAACTGTATCATAATGTCTATATATTTGTGTGTGTGATCGACGTTTTTGTTCTATGTAGACTACGGTCACAGGAAATCAAGAGACTTTGTTTCACACATCAACAGCGGAGAATTCACAAATAGATTTATTTCTTGATCAAAATTCGTCTTCTACTTCCATTAATCCATCATCATCATAGAAATATTAGCTATACATCGGAATTAATTGGAAAGACTTTCGCGATTGCGTTCAGATATTCGCTATTGCTTATAATAATACTTTGAAAATTCCGTTAGAGCAGAATGTTAGTTAGTTAGTTAGTTAATATGCCAACTTATATAGCGCTATAGTCACAGCAGGCCAAAATCAAGAGCGCTTTACAGATTGCACTTAAATGACATGTTAAACAAGTGCGTCTTTAGTCTGGTAGCAAACATTTCAATGTAGCCCTAGATGCTAATCTGAACACATTGAGATTGATTATTTGGTCTTGATTCGAAGTGAGACCGTCATTGAGTCCCAGCTGTAATCTTAGGCAGATTGTCGCATCAAAGTCAAAAGCTGTGATTTTCTTGTGTGCTTTCTTCGCCATACGTTGCTATGGGCCACACTTTGCCTTGTTTACTAAATTACAATACAACCTAAATACAACCTATTTTCAGCAGGCGTTTCTTCATCTGCAGAATGAGCGACTGAACCTTTTATATTGCTGTGAGTCTCATAACGGTTGCATTCTCATTGCGAAGTCTTGCTATTATTTAAATATTGTGGATTGACAACATTAGAAAGGAAGAGAGAGAGAGAGAGATTTGATTGAAATAATTGCTGGGAAAATAATTATCTGGGAAAATAGAAAAATTTGCTCTTAAAATTAGGCTGGGATCGATTCTTTTTTGGATACTGATTGCACTATGGCAGCACAGCACGAATATACTAAATTTAAAATTGTAAAAAAATACATGAATGTCTTTAAACAGAGGAAACGCGTGTGTCGCTCCATCTCTGGGTGTCTTCAGTAATACTGCATTACAGGCAATATAGAGCGTGGAAAAAAATTAGTGCGAAAGGTTCACAACGCAACGCGCAACCGCCGGAGCGCAGTGGAATTAACTTTGAAATGGAACCGTGAAATTATTTTGTTATTGACGATTTGGTGCGAAAATTGGCGGTTGCGTTGGGGTTGCGCAACCCAGCGACATTGTGTGCCATACGATCGAGTAAACGCCACAAATTAAAATTCAAATGTTATCTCAGAAAACGTTTGGACGAGGTTATTGAATGTAAACGGATTCAAATGTTATCTCAGAAAACTAGGTTATTGAATGTGGAGAGTTACTACAGTGGTTTTCACACATGCTAACTTAGCCTTCTAAACAACGTTTAACATTGTTATTATTATGGCAACCGACAAATACAATCGACCCTGGACAACTGTTTTCATACTGTTCACCTCTGGCTTGATGTCAATGGATTGTCGCTGAATCTAGACAAGACGGAAGCCATTGCGTCGGAACTAGCTCGCGGCAGCGCACAGACGGCAGGATATCATCTGTTGCGATGGGCACCTATTGCATTCAAACGAAAAGCAACATCCGTAATCTGGGTGTAACCATCTACGACACATTGTCATTTGACGACCATGTTGGCACAATCTGCAAGTCAACATATTTCCATATCCAGGTTGTAAAGCACATCCGTAACAGCATAGATTTTGACACAGCTGCCTCAATAGCCTGTTCCGTGATTAGCAGTAGACATGGCTTCTCTTATGAGTTTTTCTGTGTAGATATTTAATAGCAATGGTGCGAGAGGGCATTCTTGTCTCACGCCACTTCCCAGAGTTCCTGGTTCAGAGTCTTTTCCATTCAAACGGATAGATATTGATTGATTCATGTACAGGTTTCCGATGAGTTTTCTGTCTCTGTAGTCTACTCCCATTCTCCTGAGTGCCCTCATCAGTTGTGTTCAGTCCACTCGATCAAATGCCTTTTCATAGTCCACAAATCAGATGTAGATTTCAAGGCTCCTTTCTGTGCTTCTTTCTCCCAGCGCCCTAACAATTCCTATTGCATCTCTTGGACCTTTGCCTTTTCTGAATCCGTACTGTTCTTCACTGATCCCCTTCACTGCTTCTGCATTTGCTTCTACTCGTTTTGCAAGGATCTTCAAAACAATATCCGAAGCATGACAAAGCAGGCTTATTGTTCTAAAGTCTCCACATTCAGTTACATTCTGTTTATTTTCCATTGGAACCATTACTGTTTGGAGGAAGTCTTCTGGCCACTCCCCGGTCCGATATATTTCTTGACACAGCCTCACTAATTCTCTTGTTGCCCCTTCACCCAGATTCTTGAGCATTTCTGCAGGTATATTGTCAATCCTTCAGCTTTGTTGTTTTTAGGTCTCTGATTGCTGCAATTATTTCTTCTTCCAAGATTTCTGGTCCAATATCATCCACTGCAATCTCTGCTTCATCTCCATCAATTGTCTGTGGTTTCTCTTGTGCACAGTACAGACCTTCTGTAGACCTTCTATGTATTCCTTCCATCTTGTTCTTACTTTGTCGGGTTCGGTTATGAGAATACCATTCTTGTCTTTCACTGTTGTGCGTGCCCTTCCACTTTTCTTGTTGAGTGATTTTACCTTTGTCATGTTTTCCCTGGCGTTTCAGTTTCTCCAGTTCTCCGCATTGCTCTGCCCACCACTTTTCTTTGGCTTTGTCGGTCTCTCGTCGGAGTTCGTTGTTTAGTCTTTTGTATTATTTATTGCGTCTTCTGTATTCTGTCTTCTCCACTTTCTTCTTTCATCCATCTTTGCTATGTTTGCTTTGATATATCATCTATGTTGTGACCTATGGTTTCCTGGCATGGTTAATGTTCTTGTATTCTTGTTTCTTTTTTGCATTCATGAATATTGCATCTTTCAATGAATTCCAGTTTTCATTGGTTGCAAGTTTGCTTTTAAATGTTCCTCCACACTACCCGCAAATATATCTTTCTTCTGCTTTAACTGCCCCAAGTCCCAACGTGGGCGTATTTCGTTTTTACGTCTTAGGAATTTAAGCTTGATAGTTGCTTTCATACAAAACTTGTATAACGTCTCTTTATTTATACTCGAAAGCACTCTCACTTATGGAATAGCGTTGCAATTAAACGCGATTCAATTTTTGCAGTGCCTTTCCAAAGATGGCAAGCAGAGAGGAGCGGATGGATGGAGCAAAATCATTCCAGGAGAGGTCCTTTGTGTTCAATGCTCGTCGCTGAATAAAATGGTGTGTGATATATGCGGCCAAGTGTGACTACTGGCGTTAATCTATTAAGTGTCAAAGAAATGTTATCTACCGAGAATGGAAACGATCTATTACAGTGGTTCTTAATATTGTTTGAGGTACCGAACCCCACCAGTTTCATATGCACATTCACCGAACCCTCTATGGAAAAATTATATATATATATACTGTATTATATATATACTGTATTATATATATATTATATATATACTGTATATATATATATATAAGTCGGGTGCGTGTCTTGACCTCCCTCTGCCGAACCCCTGAGACTGACTCACCGAACCCATAGGGTTCGATCGATCCCAGTGAAGAGCCACTGAACTATTAGAACTGAAGATTCGTTCAAATAAATACAATATTATTAGGCGCATCACTGCCTTGTACTACAATTGAGTGTGCTATTATCTCTTTAAACCAAAATCTGATGGCACGGATTTTCTCGCTTGGAATTTCGCCAATTACTAGTTTACTAGCGTTAGCACTCTTTATAGTTCGTCAGGTGTTCTGCTGTCTGCGGGTACTTGTATCTGCCGTTAGTTTGTCGTTATTTGGAGTTACCTTCGGACTTTTCTCTGGATTCAGAGTTCGTTAAACCAATTTCAGCATTGGGCTTCGGATCGGAGTTATGACTCATGCCTTCGTAGTCGAATTTGGACGTTTACGCCGTGTAAATGAGACGTGACTTGAAGGGCGTTGTTGCTCTCATTATTTACGCATGTACTCGCTAGTTGGCGTCGCCGTTTGTTAGTGTTCTACGTGGAACCGTCAGACGATTCCTTCCTGACCCTTGCGGCTATGACCCACATGGATCCAGCCGAGACGGAGACGATTGTCACTCTTTCCTACTGTTGTTGGATCTTCGTTTTACACTGTCGTGGCGTCTCTCCGCGTCCACGCGTCGTCGGCTTCACAACTTCTTCCGCCGCTCTTCCTTCGCCAAGACGAGATTTCGGGGGTGCAGAGCGGGCCGAAAGCACCAGCGACCTATTCCGTTTGTTCTGGCCTAGTCGCATTCTCGTAGCAGATGTCGGAATGTGCACCCTCCTGAACCGGACGATACATCGAGGTAATCACTCGTCTACCCGAAATTATTGCGCCATGTTTTCCCCACGGACCGGATGCTTAGGGCCGGATTACTCAATATTCGCTCCGTCTAGAACAAGACTGAGAACGTTTACGAACTTTTTGCAGATTTCCGGCTCAATGTACTTGTGCTGACGGAATCTTGGCATGAGGACTCGGCTAGCGTCGCGCTGAAGAGACTTCGAAGTTCGGTACTCAGTGTCATTGAGCAGTCACGTACGATTCCGGACCAGGCTCGTCTGGACGACGTGCGTTTCACCAATCACGGAGGATTGGCGGTCGTTTCAAAGCCTGGGACGTGCATTGCTAAAATTGACTTAAGTTGACACCTACCTCGTTTGAACTACTGTGTTGTCGAGTGAGCGGTGGGCACTCACCGTTCATTATGGCGGCTGTCTACCGTCCCGGTTCTCTGCACGTCACCGACCACTTCTTCTCCGAACTCTCGACCCTACTTGAAGTCCTAGCCGCCTTCAACTGTCCGACGTGGATTACTGACGACTTCAACATTTATCTCGAGCGTCCTTTGGAGAGCGCAAGTCGGAAGTTCGTTCAACTGATTGATGCGTTCAAATTGACGCAACTTGTCCGTGTCTCGACCCATGATTGTGGGGGGCTGCTGGACCTGGTCATCAGACCGAGCGATGGCGAATCTCACAATGTTGTCAGTGATGTAAGTGAGGTAGGGCTTTCCGACCACAAGCTGGTCCATTGGGCAATAACTGCCGCCCGACCCTGCCCAGAGTGCATGACTATATCTCGGAGGCGCTGGTCGTCCTTCAACAAAGACCAGTTAGTCGAGCGGCTTGAAATGTCTGAGCTCTGTCGGCTGTCGGACTTGGATATACTCTGTCTGCCTCGGCGATGGCAGAACGCTACCACAAAGTGATAACGGGCATCCTAGACGATCTCGCCCCGTTGTCGACGATGTCCGTTCGGGTCCGAACTCATCGTCCTTACTACGATCAAGATTGTAGGCAAGCCCGTTGCAATGCTCGCCGTCTCGAGAGAACCTACCGTAAAATGAAACGCACTGGGTCGACCGCGGAGGCGGGAAGCACTCAACTCCTGGCGTTCGGCTCTCCAAGCCAGCAGGCGCCTAGTGCAGTCCAAAGGACGCAAATACTGGAAGGGTGCCCTAGAGTCGGTGTCACTTGACTCCAATATGACGTGGCGCAAGGTCGACAGGCTTCCAACACCAATGACAAAATCACCGGCATTAGGGAGAGAACTGCTGACGCCGGTCCAGCAGACTTCACGGTACACTCCGAATCTATCCGGGATGAGTTCTCCGCGTTATCGATGGAGGACGTCGTGGTGATCGTACGGTCGGCGCCCAACAAGCAGTACGCAGCGGACCCACTTCCGGTATGGCTGCCCAAGGAGGTCATCGACGTACTGGCCCCATTACTCGCGACGCTTTTCTCCACCTCCCTGAGGACTGGAGAATTCTCCTCGACCTGGAAGCATGCGGCAGTCTATCCGCATCTTAAGCGCCCGTTATCTGGCGTCTAATGGCCTCATGCCGAGGAATCAGTCGGCGTACCGGCGTGGCCACTAGACTGAAACTGCCGTATTGCGAATATTTAGTGACATCGTAGACGCGATTGCGAACGGCCAGCTGGCCCTCATCTGTTCGCTTGATCTTTCGGCACCCTTCGACACTGTAGACCAGGATATCATCATTCGTCGACTCGAACTCTCCTATAGTATCGGGACGCAAGGTACTCGCCTGGCTACGCGACTACCTTACGGACAGAACGCAGTCAGTTTTCTGGGAAGGACAAACGTCGTCCCCGCGCCGGGTCCTCAGCGGAGTGCCGCAGGGGTCGGTTTTAGGACCCTTGCTCTTCATTCTTTATGTCGCAGATATTAGCGACATAGTTAGGTCCTGCGGAGGCGCACGCCAACCCTAACCCTAACCCTTATCAGCTGCGGCGGATAAGGGAGATTCGCCGTCACCTACCAACCTCGGCGGCGACTCTCCTAGTCCGTGCTTTCATTATCACAAGGATCGACTATTGCAACAGTATTCTCTGGGGCATGCCAGACTACCAGCTTAGTCGGGTGCAGATGGTTCTTAGTGCCTCTGCCCGGATGATCTTCGGAGTTCGAAGGGGAGAGCACATCTCCCCTTTTCTGGAAGCTAAGTTACATTGGCTTCGCATCCCGGGGCGTATTGCCTACAAGAGGTATATCCTCACGTTCCGAGCCCTGCACGATCCAGCTTTCCCGGACTACCTTGCGTCTTTGGTCCTGAGACTATCGTCTACCGACAGGCGTCTGCAACTAAGGTCCAGTCGTGACGTCAGACTGGTCGTTCCTCCTCCGTCTCGAACGGCAAAATTCGGCGAGAGGTTGTTCAAGTGCGAAAATCCCATTCTTTGGAATGCATACCTGGTCAGTGGTCACGTGACTAGAGAGTCTAATCTTGATTCGTTCGCAAGGAAACTCAAAACGTATTTCTTCGAGACCTCGTATTAGTGTAAAGTGCTCTAGCCTTCCTTTGAGTCTTCGTTCATGGTTTTTGCGCTATATAAATTGACTTTTTAACCTAACCTAAGCTAACCTAACCTAAAGAGTGAACCAAACCAACATCACAAGTTATAGATTCGATCCCGTGACTAGAATTACTAGACAGAAGCCGGACAGTGGCGTCACCAGGTGGTGTAGAGGAGTAGCTGCTCCTCTGATGAAATTTTCAGAAAAGTGGCGCCTTTTTAATAATAAATTAAAGCTAAAACACAAATAAAGAGGAGATTTGATGTGGGTGCCGCCTTTTGATGTGGATTGACAAATCGTAAAGGTGGCGCAGTTTTAATATGCTCGCTGCTCCCCTGGTGCTAAAACCTGGCTACTTCACTGCGAACGGATCTATTATTCTATCACCAGACAATTTAACAAAATACTTTAACAAGGTAATGCAACATAGTAATATATACAGTGACATAGGTCAACGTGGCTCTTCGATTCAAAAGTCTGTCAACAGACGATCGTATGGACGATCAGTGGTTCTTAAACTTTTTAGAATTTCTTGCGTGACGGTTCCTTAGAATTTTTTGCGGCTCGCAGACCTTACAATCTTTAAATGTTTAATTAACTACAGTTATATTAACTACATCTATACTGTATAGGCTAAAAATTAACATACGACAATTATTTATTAAAATCTTAGTAAGCAAATTTAAATTCTAAATTAAATGAGGTGAATGTATCTGCTTTGCCAAGACCAGTTCTTCTATGTTTGGCTTTGTTGACGAAATACAATACATTGAGAAAGTAATCTTTTAATGGTCCCGCTGAAGCTGCTTCGCGGTCCCCTAGTTTGAGAACCGTTGGTATAGTGTCTCTGAGTATCTACTTGAATCTCTGCTGAAGTTTTGCCGATTTGTAGCATCAACAAATCCGTGCGAGATCAGTGAGATCCTATTGACCTATTTGATGCTGATTCTGGAAGTAACTCCTGCTATCAATGAATCTAAATATATCCTTGCCTTTGATGTGTGAATCACCATTTTTACGATGCGGGCCTCGTTAGTAGCCAACGAGTGTGTAATGAGTGCATGCCTGTCACTCAGTTCAGCCGAATAGCTTGACGAACGATTAGGTGTATTGGAATCCTTCACTGTGCAGTGGTTATAGAGCAACATGCAGCTGTTAACGCCGTCGTCCAGCGCAAGGCAAGCCTTGTGCGGCGGCGGAATTTGATTGAATAGTTGAACGAAGTCAAACGAATATCTTGTGTCGTTTCTGTCTTCTTCTGAAACGTTAACAAATTTCTGAAACATTTGCTAATCTTCTTGTTTATATTATTATTATTATTATTATTATTATTATTATTATTATTATTATTATTATTATTATTATTATTATTATTACAGACAATTTATAGAGCGCAGTCAGCATAGCGAAGTCCAGTCAAAGAGCGCTTAACAAGGAATACTAGAGGTATTAAACATATGCGTCTTAAAGCACTTGATAAACAGTTCAGTGGAGGTCACAATTGACACATTCTTCGGGAAAGAGTTCCACAGGCTCGGATTGCCCTCTGGAAGAATTTTGTCACCAAAGACAGTCGTCTTGGACGGAGGAGGAACCACCAGTTGATGACGTTGTAATACAATGTAAAACAATTTACCCAGCGCCTTCGTGTCTGTTCTTCACTGTGGATTAATGTGAGCAGGAAATCAGATGAGTTTTCAGAAGCTTCATGAAGAGAACGTGCGCTTAGGTAAAATGTTCGCCAAAGGCTGTGATTTAACCATTGATGTAAAGTGTTATGGAGAAAATACTGTATTTCTAATCTAAAGTTTGCAGATGACGTCACCTTGCTTGCAGAATATAGGAAATACTTACAAAAACTGGCAAAGTCAATATAATGAGCCAATGACAAACACAGCAAATCTTACGATTTGACGATCAAATCTTACGATAAACATAGCAAATCTCAAAACCACGGCAGTCAGTAAAACAGGAGAAAAGAAGATGCGATTAACTCTAGAAAGTACAGAAATTGAACAGGTCAAAAGCGTTACATATGTCGGAAGACAAATAACAAGCAATGGAAGCAGTGTTGTAGGCCTATAAAATACTTGTTAAAAGTATTTCAAATAAAAAATACAAAATACATTTTTAAAATGTATTTCAAATACTTTCTCTCAAATACTTCTAGGACTAGGAGGAGAACAAAATACAAAATACATTTTCAGAAATGTATTTAAAATACAAAATATTTTTCTGGCCCCATGACAATCGACAGCAGTGTACAGCAAAGGGCCCAATAGTCTCTAATTCTGAGTGCTTTAATAAGTGTAAACAGGTAAGTGAAATAACATTGCAACAAAAACAGTGCCTGTCTAGTGACTACACACACAACAGTCAACACCACAGTAAAGGCAACAGCAGAAATTGCAGGAAGAAACACTTTTATTTCTACTACGACAACTAGTACGTCACATGAAGTATATATATATATATATATATATATATATATATATATATATATATATACTGGAGAAACATATGTGTGTGTGTGTGTTATTGGATGTAACGTTGGTCGTAGGGGTACTGCTCGAGAGGTGTGTGGATGAACCGATGGGTGAGATCGTTGTTGAAGTGTTGTGTGTGTGTGTGTGTGTGTGTGTGTGTGACCCGCTGGGAGAAAATGTACCATAAGTGGGACCACAGATTAGCGAGGAAATTGCATTTTATCTTGAAAACCTACATTTTTCAAAAATTCCTTTTTATTTTAGACAGTATGATGTGTAGACAATTAAATGATTATGTCTGTTTAATAAAATCTACATCTTTTAGTAAAGAATTTGTTTTAAAACTAGGGAAAATCTACCATAAGCGGGATTCTGACTTTGATGCTCTGTTAATCTTACTTACTAATTTTTTAAACATTTTTAATACATATGGGCTTAGAACCAGATGACAAATTTGCAATATCGGGCGATTTTTGTTTCTTTCTTTGCTTAAAAGTGAAGTTTCATCTTATTTTGTGATGCTATTTATGAATTATAACACTAGTTTCTCGTTCTTTGTTTTTCCAAGAACGAGAACAAGGACGAGGACCTGCCCCCGAAGCACAAGGACCACAAGGCTGACCTCCAAGGACAAGGATCAAGGACAAGGACAAAGACCTACCTCTGTCAGACAAAAAAAGTGGGAAAGGAAAAACAAAAACAATTTAAATTCTAATCACACAATTAGAAAAACAGAAAGAATGTTGTCAAACATAATCTCTTCTGCTCTGTTCTTTTAGCTATCCTCGACGCAAGGTTGGGCTATACTATGCATCACATCTAATAATATGAATGACAACACTAGTTTCTCGTTCATTGTTTTTCATCATTCCGTTACATATGTTACTTTATAATCTTCTTGATTAATATTATCTTATAAGCAGTGATCTTATAATCTTATTGCCTTCTAGTCAACAGAAATGTCGCATTTCAAATAAACAAGTGTTTCCAACAGCTGATCAGTCATACGCGCACGGTGACTCGGTGAGGTCTAAATATGAGACCACTTTGCGAAAACACTCAATCAACTGCCAATCTCCATTGTTGATCATGCTTTGTTCCGTTCCTTTGTAGACACTGACACCAGTATTTTAGGACACAACTAAAAAATAATAGAAATTTAAAAAACGCATGCGTCTGGTTCTTCTTCTCTTCTTTTTATTCCATCATTTATGATGACGATGAGTTCGATACGAGATGACTCCAGGTCTTCCTGTCTCTTGCCATGTGTGTTGCTTCTTCTAAGTTCAGATTTTGTTTCCCGACATCTTCTTTTAGGCCTCTATTATCTATCCATCTCTTTATAGCTTGTCTTCTTCTACTTATGTTTCCCTCAATATGACAATGCAGAGCTCTCAGAGGCAGTCTTTCTACTCCCATTTTTGTCACATGTCCAAACCACTGCAGTCTTCCCCTTCAGATTTTGTCTATTGCCGTGTCCTCTGTCTATTGCCGTCTTGTTCAGGAAATTGAAGTTCAGCTGCTCAACTGGTATTATAAAGGGAACAATGACTACAAATTTAGAATAACTCAAAGCAAGTATGTAAATATAAATCCACATACTACTCTTACCTTAAACATATATATATATATATATATATATATATATATAAGAATTGAAAATGATATGCAAGTAATTTGGTCCTTATAAGGATTTTTCAAGGACTAAGTTACAAGGACCAATCTGCAAAGACGAGGATAAGGACGAGGACCGAGCCCCCAAGGACGGGGATAAGGACGATGACTGACCCACCAAGGACGAGGGCAAAGACAAGGACTTCAAATTGATCCTTATGGATAATGAGGATTAATGGTCCGGATTAATTAATTAATGGTCCGGATTAATGGTCACGATATCCATCCAAGCTCCTATGTCAGAAATCTCGGCATCTGTATTGATAATACCGCCACGACGAGGCAACACGTGACACGCACTGTTGCCAGCTGCTTCGCAGCACTGCGGTTAATTCGCAGCATACGAAAATATGTCTCTCTCACTGCCCTGAAGACTTTGATCAGTGCCTTAGTAATCACTAAACTCGACTATGGTAACGCCACCTTAGCAGGGCTCCCGAAACACCTCCTCGACAGACTCCAGAGCGTACTTCATGCGGCTTCACGCCTGATCCATCGATCAAGGAAGTATGACCACATCACGCCACTATTGATCGACCTACACTGGCTCTCAGTCCCCGAGCGAATAACGTATAAGTTGGCAACCCTCGTCTATCGGTGCCTGCACGACATCGGCCCCTCCTATCTCCGGTGCGAACTCCAGAGATCAGCAGACACAGACAGTAGAAGGCGTCTGCGATCTGGCTCCACTCAAGCACTCCTCGTGCCGCGCACACGCCTTGCCACTGCCGGCGACCGTGCCTTCCCGGTTACCGCAGCGAAAGCCTGGAATCGTCTTCCAGTCTGTGTTCAATCATCACCTTCTCTGGACATATTTAAGAAGCGACTGAAGACTTGGCTGTTCGAGATGAGCTATTCTGTTAAATCCTGATCTATATTATTCATGTACTTTGTAATGTGTTCAAGTAGTCCTTCTAGGATGATTCACCACATAAATCCTAACTTTCAATAAATAAATAAATGAGGGCAGTGACGCAAACTAGTCGCTTGAGATTTTGTTCCGTTCATTTTATTTATTAACTCGACCATATAAGGACTATGAACTCGACAAATTTGAGTTTTGTTCTTGCGAATTGTTAAAATGTTTACTCTTAATTTTTAGGCTGTTTCCTGCAGTTTATGTCGGTATATTTTTTCTTTAACCATTTTTATTTAGCTTCGCTAGAATTTATAGACTCAGAATCAACATGACCTATTATCGCTCATTTAATTACTGTTACTATTTGTAATTGAATTCCAGGCCTTCTTTTAGTTTGTTAAAATTAAATTATTTTTACTCCACGCTAATATTGGCTGCACTATTGACCTCGTGCTGAGCTTGTGAGCCGCTGCATGAGCTGAAAGATAATTTGACTTTTCTTCACAACTTTATTTTACTCGTTAATCTCAGCCTGACATCATGACATTATTTCCTCTCTATTTGTTTATTCTAACTGTTCATTTCTTTTCCTCGAAACTTTATATACGAAAACCGAGTAACCCCTTAACTGTGTATTTAACTGCTTCGCATTTCGCAGACGTCTTGAACGAACATACCATTCTCCATCTGACCTTTTAAATCTTCGTTCCGCCACCAACCGCTACCATAATCTTCTTACATCTGCCAAAAAGAAGTACTATTCTAGCATCATTTCAACAAATAGCTCAAACCCACGTAAGCTCTGGAAAACCGTAAATGATCTTTTCCATCGCAAAGAATCAAAACCTCTCCCTCAATCCATTTCTCTGTCAGAACTTGCTGAATCTTTTGCTAATTTCTTCTCTGCAAAAATCTCTAAGATTTGCAGTGTCCTTACAGTGTCTTTCACTATTACTCAAACCACCTCTCCTCATTACCCTTCTCTCCTACAACCCCCATGCAATTTATCCAGCTTCATTGCTGCAACTGATGAAGAGGTATCCAAACTGCTACTTTCTCTCCCAAACAAACAATGTGACCTAGATCCCATTCCTACCTCTTTACTCAAACAGTGTGCCATCGTGCTTATGCCTATCATAACTAGAATCATTAACCTCTCTCTTACCTCAGGCACTTTCCCATCTTCATTCAAAAACTCTTTTGTCACTCCTCTCCTAAAAAAGCCTGGTCTTGACAGAGAAGATCTTAATAACTATCGCCCCATCTCAAATCTTTCACTTCTATCAAAACTTACTGAGAAAATTGTGCTTTCTAGACTGACCGAAAACCTCTCAAATAACTCTCTATATAATGCTCATCAGTCTGCCTACACTAAACATCACTCAACTGAAACCGTTCTCGCCTACATTCATGACAGACTCTTAACCGCAATTGGTCTCCGAGAAGTTACTGGCCTTTGTCTCCTTGACCCCTCTGCTGCATTTGATACTATAGATCACAAAATTCTGCTCGAACGACTCTCTCTCTGGTTTGGAATATCTGAAATAGCTCACAACTGGTTTTCATCTTATCTTAAATCCCGGTCTTTTCAAGTGTCCTGTCTTAGCCAAATTTCTCTATCTCACACTGTAGATTTTGGAGTGCCCCAAGGATCTGTTCTTGGGCCTGTACTGTTCAGCCTTTACACAACACCGCTGTCATCTTTAATTAATTCCCTTAATTTAAATCACCAACTCTATGCCGATGACACTCAGCTATTCCTTTCCTTCTCACCTCTTTCATTCAATGCTTCTATTATTGAGCTTGAATCTGCATTCTCATCAATCTCTGCTTGGATGTCATCTAATCTCCTCGCTCTTAACCCTTCTAAGACAGAGTTTCTTTTAATTGGACTACCCCAACAACTCCAAAAAATTGACAATCCTAAACTAGTTTTGGCTTCTGCCACCACAATAATCCCTGTTCCAACTGCTAGAAATCTAGGATTCAAATTTGATTCTTTTCTAAACTTCGAATCACAAATTTCCCAACTATCAAAAGCCTGCTATGTTCTTATTCGTGACCTTCGCCGCCTACGTCCTTGCCTAGATACTAAAACTGCCTCCACAATTGCCACCTCAATAGTCCACTCCAAATTAGATTATTGTAACTCCCTCTACTACAGTGGTTCCCAAACTTTTTCGGTCGGCGTACCCCTTCAGACATTTTTCGAAAATCCGTGTTCCCCTAATTTTTAAAGTAAATTTAAGGAAGCACACTTTCGATTTTCAAAAGCATAAACATGGTATCTGAATCATGAAATGTAATAATGTCTTCAAATCTACATGTAATCGAACTGCATTAGCCATAATCATTAACTAGTTACTAGACCTACTAGGTTTTATTAAAGCTTATTAGGATAAAAATATCGTACTTGTGGCATTCATACTTGCATAACCTATCGGTCAAATGAAAACAATAAAATGAATCAATGAGATGGATGAGGTTGCATCTCATCAGCCAGTTTCGAGAATCTTGGCTGCGTCTTTGATCCACACAGGGCGATTTTTGAATTTGCCGCGCTGACCAAAAAAGAGTCCAATACCACAAAGTGATAGGACAGGTTAAACTTTAAACTTATAGCGAGGGGTGACGGGTTAGGGGAGTCCAAAAGGTCTACATCTGCCACTGCAGTTTGAGAAATCAAATCCAATCACAATTTTTTAGAACTTTTGCAAATATTGTGAAATTTGTTACTATCAAACATCAGTGCATAAGAATTCCACTGACTTTCCACTTTCCGCCGCGTACCCCCTAGGAAGTCCAATTTGTACCCCTGGGGGTACGCGTATCACCGTTTGGGAACCACTGTGATAGAAAGACAACTGATTATTGTAGAAGGAAGAAAACTAACATCGGACAAAAAGGTCTCGAAATGTTTTCTGACTAGCTATTGCCACTAATGAATTGGCAGAGAGCAATTATGATGATAATGAAAGGCTATGAGGGACGGAAGAGAAGGTTCTTGTTTACACTAAGGAGGTTAGTATTCGTGTGTCAATGACATTGAGCCATAGAGCGAATCCACAGTTGATTGAAATAAGCTGGTGATTTAATTTTTCAAAGATACAGTATCGTGTCTCGTCAAATGCGCGCCCGACCAAAGGGAGCCGACATTAACGCAACACAAAAACGTGCCGACGACTCAAATGGTTTCACCAACGACTGTAGTGAAAATCTGTATCCGGTGGTTGAGGTCGAGCCACAGCGAGGGAAGGAGGGAAGAGCGGAGCGCGAGGCGCGGTGGGGGAATTACAATGTAGAATATAATATTTGTATAGCGCCCCTTCTGAAAAAACACTCAGAAGCGGTCCCGCTGTAATTACTGCATATTGACAAAAGATATGAGCTTTAAGTCGTTTCAAAAAGAGGGCCATAGAATTAGAAGTTGCTAAGCCACACATACGAGTGCAAGAGAATTCCAGTGGATAGGGATAATTAAAAACTTCGTTTCAGGAACAAGGAGGTTCGTGCTTGGGCACACTGAGGAAGCCCTGGGTTATGGACCGATGATATGACCGATCAGGAATAGAGCTAAGAGGATGGAGTAGCTCTTATAGATAAGATGGAGCGGCACGAACAAGAGAGAACGCAAGTTACGCAACCGCTCTCAGCACACGAAACCCAACTGGATTAAGTAATAGACGATTTGAGTGCATCAGTGAACGGAGTTGCAGAATATGGGTTCCGGAGGAGACACGGGAGACATACTGTATATGTTAATGGACACGAGGTGGAATATGCACTTAAATTCAGTACCTGGACAGTGTCCAGAGTTCTGGCGGCAGGTGCCAGCGGGACATTACTCGCATAATCGGCATGGCTGCATCTTCCATGAGGTCTCTTCCAAATCTATGGCGCCAAACACAGATACAGCGTGGAAACAATATCCGTATCAGTCCTGCCAAGTCTCCTATGTCTCCTTGCAGACACGAGACTCTCAAAGACTACAGGCATTCCACAAGCGTTGCCAGAAACAGATTCTCTGCATGCGCCGGTTTGATTTCGTGACCAATGAAGCATTATCCAAACATACTTCCCTTTTGCCAATGACAGACATCATCTCGCAACACCGCCTGTCTCTTTTCGGTCATGTGACTCACCAGAGCAACAACATTCCAGTCCACCGCGCTCTCGCCTGTACCATTGCTTAAAGTAAACTAAAGTAAAATCTCGTAAACTTCTACAGCGCCCCGGAAAGCAGCACAGCAGTAGCTGCTTATTCTTATGCGCTTAATCTTTCTTGAAATAGCTATAGCCAGGGTGGTTTGTCGGCCGGGCAAAGGTCAGTGTATCCATGAGGCAGCGGGTCAGGTTGTTATTGCTATGGGGGAAATGACTTTTCGAATAGGAAGGTTTTAAGTTTAGACCTAAAGGTTTGAGAAGACAGTGAAGGAATTAAAGGAAATGAGGATTCGGAGCTTATTGTTTGACCATGTCGTAGGCTGCGGAGGGAGGCTGGAATTGAGTTCCAAAGTTCTGGTGCGGCGTATGAGAAAGCGCGGTTGCGCCCACCTCCTGGCAGACCACGCTGTACGTGGCCACAGCGTGGCCGGACAAAATATAAGCGGACAAAATGTCACGGACAAAATGTCATGAGGACAAAATGTCAGCGGATTGTGAGGCACGGAAACCAGACCAAGCAAGCATCAAGTTATGGATTCAGCTGGAGTGACAACCTTGTCAAGCACCTTAGATAACTGAGGTTTGAGATAGGGCGATAGTTTGACATTTCAAACTCATTAAGGCCAGTTTGCTTAAGTCTACACTGTAGGCTTAACTATTGCCAGTTTCTGCGATACTGTTAGACAACTTTCTTTAAATGACCTATTACACAGCAACATTAAAAAGGCAAAAACAGTCGGTATAGTCGTGTGCAATGAAAGTCGGAATTGGATTAAATTCATAGGTTTTCGTAGGCATAAAAGTATTACGCGTCGAAGAACATCTAGCGTAGGCCTAATGTAACTGCGTCAAAGTCTTGTAGACAAACATCATGTAGGTGTAAACTCTGGCGGCTGCGAACCAGCGGTAGCATCCAATTACACGGCGAACTTTAGATATCAGATAATTAATCCACGAACTGATTTGCAGTAAACGATAATTCCGCATTCAGTTGTGAATTCGAAGTCTTTGTCCGACCGAGAATATAATTTAATGTTTTCTAGAGTCTACAAGAGGAGCGAGCAACGCGAAATTTGAGACTTCCAATGGTCTATTTCCCTGTCACAAAAAAACTTATGCATGTCCCTGATCGTACGTACAGTCTCACGACGGTCACCCGGGTTCTTCTAGTCACTGTAACGGAAAGACGATAAACGATAATCGGGCTAATCGCACAACATCGTTCAATTGAAGCAAAAACCCTAAAAAATCGAGTCTAACGCAGTGCACTGCCATATTTTACTCCATTAAAGTTAGTTTTCTAAAGTATACGAGGGTTTAGATAGCACGGAAACAGTGATGAAGCGGCACAACACGCCGACCGAGTCTCGGCGCCATACATTTCCGAATAATGTAAAAATAGAGGCGGGTGCACGCCATGCGTCGAGGAATGAGGTGGAAAGTTGACTAAGTAGTGGACAAATAATTTGGAGAATTTGCAATTTATAGCGCAATTTTTTAATTTGAACCTAGCCGTGATTTGGTAGGAACACGCGGTTTTGTCGCGCATTTGTCGACTCGCATTCATCGGCGCGCATTTGTCGGCGAATCCTTCAATATTACTAGAGGATGCGATTAAATACTTACAGAGGCCTGAAGCCTGAGGACTCGGCATATAGGTGGCACAAGAAGCCAGTGCTGCACACTTTCATACAATGTTATCGTATTTGATTGTTCCCTCTGCCGCCGAACAGATAATTATCGACTGATTATTAGTTCCAATTGATGCAAGATCAACATAAATAGTTTCCAAACTCGTCTAGGGCAAGAGAAAGAATGAACGAAGGTTGGGCATAAAGAAGACTTAAATTCCCATGAGGACTGACTCTGAATCGAGGCGCCAAGATTATGAGCGCCAGAGCGCAGAGCAAACGCGGCGCCTCCACGTTCCTGTAGTCCGAAATTTCCCCTCCTATCCCACTCTCTACTGCCCTATATACGATGGAGAAGCGTGACAGTACAGATTCCCGTTGGTTTTAGCTACTTAGTTTAGTTGGTTTTAGCCCGTAGAATGTTTAACTGAAAGAAATCTGAAGAAAGACATTCAAATAGCGTTAGTGAGGTAGAATACGATGAAGTCAACACAGTCATCGTCGCCTTAACTATTGTGTTAATGTGCATCAATAATTATGTCAATGAAAAAACCTGTTGTAATTGTTCTCGTTTTGTTGCTTGTGATGTTAACAGTGAATTGCTTTTCAGCCAAGAGTACAGAGACCGTCTTTCCGTTGTAGTTGACATTGAGTTTTACAGGAGTCTCTTTATTCGTTTGCTCTGCGATCAGTCGATCGCCATCGAAGAGATCGATGAGGATCAAGGCTCGAGTTCCCTGTCGACGCGATTCTCCCGGTGATTCGAACACGTAGTCCATAGCTCTCGAACCACTTCACATAGAGTACGATATGTCTCTGTATTTAAACAACCAAAGAACAGTAACGAACTAAGTCGTCACTGCTTGCACAATAATAGAACTCGGCCAATTTGGTTTGAGGCTAAGCAATTCTCATTTCCTATAGGCTATATTAAATTTTTAAATCTAGCAAGATCTGCGTGTGATTATATAAATTCCAGTGTCCATTTGTGACAATCCTTCATGAATGACATTCAGCCATCAGTCGCGGAAGGAACACGAGATTGGCGCAACGGACCTCCGTTTTCCACGCGAACTAACGAACTAACGATGAACGAAGTAAGTCGAACTAACGAACGATGTTCAGCAGGCCCTCCGCCTGAGTTGTCAACGTCAGATAATGCACGTCAAGTGGTTAAAGCTTGTCAAACTATATCGTTTCATTTTGCACGGGATTATTGATGCTGATAACGACGATGATCTCACATCGCCGAACGGTGGGCGTTAACACCACAGAACATGGCGCTCTTGTCTGCGCTCGTCGTAAAAAAGCCATACCTCCAAAAGGTTAAAGACGACTCCTTGGGTCCAACAGATGAGAGGCGACTCCTCCGCAATGGCGCGTCAACGTAAAAGCGCTCCAGGACGTAGAAGCTCTATTAATCAAAGATTGGCGCAACGGACTTCCGCTTTCCAGGCGATACAACGATGACGATGATGGTCGTGATGACGACGACAATGAAAATGACTCGATGATGATGGTGGTGGTGATAACTATGATGATGATGATTATGGCGACGATGATGACGGCGGTAGTGATGGTGGTGGCGATGATGTAATGTAATGTAATGTAATGTGACATTTGTATAGCGCCTCTTCTATTTCTACTCAGAGGCGCTCCTAGCATTGGAGTCGCAGGGTAAAGTAATGAGACTTCAGCTTTCGCATTGAGCAGAGCGAGGGAGTAAGAAGTGATTCCCGAATGGATGGGTGACGATGGCATTCCATAGGGAGGGTCCAGTCACTGCAAAAGCCCGACGCTGGGTAAGAGCAGTGCGTGATCTGGGGACATAAACATTCTTCTGATCAGTGGAGCGGAGCAGGGGATGAGCAGCAGAAGAGGGTGATTTGAAAAGCTCAGTAATGTAAGATGGTGCCTGACCTGCCTGATGGTGATGGTCGTGGTCGTGGTGATGATGATAACGACGATTCTAATGCTGATAACGATACTTATTGATGCTGATGCTCATACCGATGATGATGATGATAATGATGATGATGATGATAGGATAGTGATGAGCATGGTGGATGATGGATAGTGATAAGCAGCTCTCATTTCCTATATATTCAGTTTTATTCGTATATTTGTATGCACACCGTGTATATATGTTTGTTATGCTCTCGGTACTTAATTCCCGAGGGTCTTATAGAAAAAGGTGTACAGGCGAAAGCATCGGTGCATATTGCAATTCCAGAGGGCCTTATAGAAAAGTGTCTGGGGACAGGTGAAAGTATATGCGTTCACCTCTCGTCTGGGTTCAAGTCAAAGGCAGGAAAAGTTCCCCGGAATGCAATAACGTTAAAACGCTGTAGAGCCATGGATAAAGGTTGAAGTATAAAACTTTTATCCTTTGTGTCTCCGGAAAGAGCGGAAAGACGGCAACCCAACTCTGTTATGAAAATGAAGGCGTCGTGACTGATGGGTCCCAGAGTTTTGAAGGTCAGCGGTAGGAAATGATAATCGACCTATAGTTTTGTGTATTTGGACTATTTTCTAGCAGCTGTCGACCCGGCTGTGGCTCCTGTGTAGAGCGACGTCAAAGGCAGATGAGTGGCAGCGACGGTGACGTCCCAGACCGGGCTACAGTCGGCTTGTCATGGTATCACGGCCATCCTATCCGGTCTTCTTACGTCGGATATGGAAAGACTCTGCGGTTCCTTGATCGATGGAATGAATGCCAGCTCGTATTAAGACCCAGTAGAGCATGTCACTAAGCATAGTGAGAGCCATTCTTCAGGACCTCTTCTGCATATGGACTGATGTACCGCATGCAGATATTCGCACCGAGGCGTGCGCCGACAACTCTTGTTGTTTTGTCATCCAGACGCAGACAGCATGAAGCGATGTGTAGTGCGTGGACCCAATCGCTGGCATGTTCTGCGGAAACTGTTTCCAGTCGTGCCTGATGGTACTGAACTTTGACCTTCGTTTCCACGGCGCTAGATAAATCGTTTTTATAAGAATAATTGGATCTAATTGTATTGAGGTTAGTGACATGTTTCACACACGTGTGTGTGTGTGTGTGTGTGTGTGTGTGTGATGTTCTTTCACCTCATGCCGAAAGCAGCAGTTATGATTTCCGGAGTGCCCATTGTGAGACAGCGAAGACAGTCCTGGCTGGGGCAGGGAACCAAGCAGTCTTGAAACTAGAGCAACTAATTGACCAAGAACGCTATGCAAGATTATCACACAGACGTTATAGAGAGCTAAGCAAACCGAGTAGGTGGTCTGTTTGCATTTAAAAAACAGCGGTGAACTGATAATAAGACGACAACCAAAGAGGCTGCGCTGAGATCAGAAGCGGTTAAAGATGCGCTCCATAACTACAATCAATCAAAAAATCTCCATTTCATGGCGCAACTACAGTATAATAATGCCAAGGGCATCAGCCGATGGCGGCATCATGGCGCGCACCAATCCAATCCGAATAGAAGACAAGTAAAGCGGAAAGGTTAGTCCTATCGCCGCGGTAGCAATTTAAGAGGAAATGCCAATCCAAACAGGTACGTCATACGACTAGATCTAGAAAATGATAATGTGCTGGTTTTATGAAGTGAAGATGGCAATGAATTCCAGTGCCTGGGGCCACACACACACAGAAAACAACTAGCAACAATGACTGTGCAAAAATGAGGAACAGCAAATGAAAGTCCTGCCGAATGTCTAGTGGGGTGACAAGTAAGTAGGTCGAGGCATGAGCCGCGTCTTAGGATAAAAATATCGCGCTGCGGCTGATCACATATCATCCCCAATCCTTAATGAGAACGACACGTTGCTTAACGCTAATCCGCAGAAAGCCGTACGCTGATAAAAATAATACTAGGCATTGCTTAACCAGCCCGCGACAGATCAAGTCCAGTGTACAGAGACAGCAGCGGACGAAGCGGTTAGGCTCTACTACAGCTTTCACAACGCACCAACCGAAGAGGAAGTTAGACGCGCAGTTAAGAAGCTCCGTACTGGAAAAGCTCCGGGGTTGTACGGTATCACTGCTGAAATGCTGATTGCAAGCGGCCGCACGGGATTTCATGGCTAACAAGGATCTATGAAAGTATCTAGAACTCCCTAGAACTTCTTAGAACTTCCTAGAACTCTAGAACGTGTGAACAAGGCGCATCCCAGATTAGTGCAAAACATATAAATAGGCCTAATACCACTGCACAAAAGAAAAGGAAGCAGAACATTATGCAAAAAGCTACCGTGATATTACTTTACTGTCGTCCGGGAAAGTTTTCGCTTCTGTTCTACTGAGCAGAATGAAGTCTCTTGTTTGAACGTCGCCTCGAGTAATAGAGTGGTTTCATATCTATGTACAGGGTCATTACTGTACATTAAGCATCTTAGTTCAGACCAGACGTGAATTTAACCAACCACTCTGGGTCGCATACGCCGACCTTTCTCCAACCTGTAGACCAGGCCAAACTCGGGGATCAAATAACACCACTGCTTCGTGACTGACGGTGGCTGTTTGTACCGGAACGTATTAATTTGAAACTTGTGACGTTGGTCTTCTGCTGCCTGAATGGTGCAGGTCCTCCGTATCTGTCGACCCAACTGAAACGTGCGCCGACCTGGAAGGTACGCAGCGCCTGAGATCCGCCATGTCTGCCCCACTGGCTGTTCCTAGGACGTACCTCCGCACCGTAGAAGACGGCGCATTTCACGTGGCTGCCGCTAGGGCCTGGAACGGCCTACCTCCATCCGTTCAACTTTCGCCTTCGCTCAACATTCTCAAAAAGAGGCTTAAAGCTGTTCCGCTCTAGTTGTGAACTTTAACTCTCTAATGTGTTCACGCAGTCCACCTATGGACGAGGCACCACGATAATCTTAACGTTACTTACTTACTTACTTACTTACTTAGATACTGGAACTCACAGTCCACTTATCAGGCTGTGGTATGACTCTGATGGATGAAGTCTTCACAGACCACGACTACGCCGACGATGTAACTCTCCTTGCTGAGATGCTAGAAGTACTCGCACTAGCTCTGCAGATTATGCAAAAGGAGTCCTCCCCACTATGGCAGCAAGTAACTGGAGCAAAGCCAAAATCCAGTCTCTCGCCTGACAACCACCGTATCAGGTAATAGTCTGTGCAGGCACTGAAAGGACAGAGTAGTACGGTCGTTTGCATCGGTGTATTTAGAAAGGCATAAAGGGGTATGCTGAAATTTAAGAAGTTCGAATTCTATGTTCTGCAATAACATACATAAAAATGTTTTAAAATATTTTGCAGTGCAACCGAAGGGAATGACCAAAGGCCAGAGACCAAATGGGTACGCTGTAGATCAGGAGCATACCCCCTAAATACGCCACTGGTGACTCCTTTGTGTATCCTGACCATGTAATGTAGCGATGGGAACTCCGGGGATGATATTTCTCGGCGAATTGGGATTACCAGAGGTCGTATGATGGAGACGTGTTCGTCACATCTGGCGCTCCTCAATCACCTTGCACACAAAAATTCGCTTATACAAAACATACACCTTACCGTTGTTTCTCCACGGTTGCAAGACTTGGACTACAACGAAACAGCTCTGCAACAGACTTGATACCTTCGACCAGTGGTGTTTGCGGGAATCACGCATCCCGTATACCCGTCACTTTACTAACATCCAGGTCCGCTCGCGCACGCCTTGTGAACCAATCTCTCCCATAGTCAGAATAAGGCGTCTACAATATTTTGGGCATTTGGCGAAGGCTGACCACCCACAGAGTATCATCACAGCGATTAAGGCGTGCCTTAAAGCAGCTCAACCTAGGCTGTTTACGAACGCGTGGCCGACCATCAAGCACTTTGACTCGACTTGTGTACCAAGATCTCCAGCCACTTTTGGCGTACGGACAGCTTGGCAACGCCGGGCACTCAGAGAAGATTGGCGTGGACTGGTCAGCGCGACAATGCTCCTAAAAATCCGCCACTGATGATGATGACAACGACGATGATGATGATGATGATGATGATGATGATGATGATGATGATGTGAATGTGTGTGTGTGTGTGCGACACTGCATATGGCATTGCCTCCCATATAAAATATTTAAACCGATAATTTATATCGCGACGTAGCTTACGCGAGTGTATGAACGTCGGTTCATTATTTCGGTTTAAGACTCTGCAGAAGCAGTCCTAGCCACAATTAGAATCATCGTTGAGAGAGACACAGCAGTATACAACGAGACCTTATGTAGTCATAAATAATAATTCTCTTTGTAAGGTAAGTCTGAAAGTTTGTCAGTCACGATACACGGCAGATGCTGGAGGACATCGTTGCCATTGACAACCAAACTGCATAATCGACGGAACGTTTGACGAAGCGTCTTCATTGCAGCTTGACAAATCGTCCTGATTGCCTGCACGTTGTACGGCACCACTGGGGGCGCAGTAACCCGTGTGGCGCCGTAGGCCCTACTGGGGACGCAGTCCCCCGTCATGGGCCGTAGCCTGTAGACTATACTGGAAGGCGCGCAGCCTCCCGTCGTAAACCAAGCCCAAACCGACATGGGAGCCCTAGCCCCAACTGGGGCGCAGCCTCCCGTGAGAAACCAATCCCCCGAGGGAGGCTGTAGGCCACACTGAGGGGCGCAGCCCCACGTGTGGGGCCGCAGGGGGGCGCAGCCTCCATGTGAGGCGTATGCCTTAATGGGGGTGCAGCCTCCCGTGGGAGACCTTAGCCTCAGCTCCCCGTGGGAGCCATAATTTCCACTGGGGCACAGTCCCCGGGGAGAAAAAGTCCCAGCCCTCCGTGGGAGACAAAGCTCCTTTGGGTCCGTAAGCAAAAAAGGAGCCGTATGCCCAAAAGGGGCCGTAAGTAACACTGGAGGGCGCTTCCCCCGTGGGAGACGAAATCCCAATGGAATCGTGGGTGTAGGTTCCGTTATGGTGTGCAGCCCCTGTGGTGGAGGACAGTGCCCAGGGGGCACATAGGAAATTTGTAGTTGATAATCTACGCATTCACTTTACATTTTCAGATTTTAAAAAATTGTTATATGTAATAATATGAACTCTTGCAATAAATCGGGGAAAAGATAGCTACTCTTTTCCATTATTTTTTACTGGTTGACAGCTAGTAATTAATTAATTAATTATTATCTCAGCTAAAATTTAAGAAAGTGGCACCAAGTTAAATGATGAATTTATTTTTTTACCTTGTTCCCTATATCCAATGTTGACATCTATTATTTATTTCGCTGTCGTGAGCTTTCACTTTCGGAATTCTGATTCCCTAATAAACTCTGTATAGAAATGCGAAATACCCATGCGAAATTTTCCTATATTTTCGACGACGATTATAGCATATGCCTAGAGGCAGTATACTGCCCGTTGCGACCTCTGTAGCTCAACACACTCAACACTCGCACCGTTAAGCAACGTTTTTCGTACCATATTCTTCTAAGGGGATGGGGAGCTGTTAGCACCTTATCTATTTCAGTCTCTACAATTGGTTAATAATATACACCGTCAGATTCTGCATACAGAACTCCGTTCAGAACTGATATTTCATGTCATTGGTTTTAGTCACGCAATGCACGTGATTAGCAACCAAACACAACCACCGTACAGAAATTTAACGATTTTAGAATTTTGTTTCTTTAGACCCATTGAATGCTAAAATTATGCGGTCATTTGGGTTAAGTATGCATATAAATGAAACATGTCTCATTATTGTATTCACATTTTAAGCAATCGATATCAGTCATCATCATCATCATTATCACCATCACCACCACCACCACCACCACCACCACCACCACCACCATCATCATCATCATCATCACCATCATCACCACTACCACTACCATCACCATTCATTGTTCTCTCAGTTTTGTGTGCGCATTGCACGCTACTTCACATGATCACCAAAAGGAAATGATTTAAGTGAAATACACGTTGTAAAAGTTTCACATCTAATAGATATGAAAAGCGCTAGAAACCGCGAAATCTGACTCATAAAGCTTCTTATTAAGCAATGATCTAAAATGCTAACCATCGAGTTAATTTTAAACGGTTGATTAATTTTATTTTAAAAATGACGGGGTCACTAGATGTCATATCACTTCGGATAAATAAGTAAGTAGAATCTCGTGGATTTCTATAGCGCTTTGGAAGCAGCACAACAATAGCTGCTTTTTCTTAGGCGCTCAGCCTTTCTTAAATTAGCTATGGGAATATATATGATCAGCCAGGCAATAGTCAACATCCAAAGGGCAGCGAGGCTAGCTAGGTTTTTACAGCTATGAAGGGAATGATTTAAGAAAAAGGACGGATTTAAGCTTAGACCTGAAGACTTGAGGAGATAATGCACCATCACCATCACCATCACCATCACCATTTGCATCACCATCATCACCACTACCACTACCATCACCATTCATTGTTCTCTCAGTTTTGTGTGCGCATTGCACGCTACTTCACATGATCACCAAAAGGAAATGATTTAAGTGAAATACAAGTTGTAAAAGTTTCACATAATAATAATAATAATAACAATAAAATCTGAATCATCATTTCCCACAATCCCTGGATTGTGGGAAATGATGATTCAGATTTTATTGTCTGAAAGTGTCCAAGTCTGCGGAGGGAAGCTGGGATCGAGTTCCAAAGTTCAGGTGAGGCGTATGAGAAGGCACGGTTGCAAATTTTCAGGGATGACTGATTGAGTGGGCGTGACAGAGTGAGGTAAGATGATGAACGTGTGGGTCGAGGAGGCTGAGGGGTTAATAGTGATCTAAGGTAGACAGGTTTTGATGACTGAAGTGATCTATATGTAAGTGTTATTATCTTATATTGGATACGTTCAGTTATTTTAAGCCAATGTAATGTTTTTAGTATGGGTGAAAACTCATATCGTTAAGTAACAGACTATTTGCTTTTTCAGGTCATTTTAGCAACATTGGAAGAATTCGAACCGCTCTAAAAGACATTTGAACCATTGTACATCTAGTATTTCAGTTTTTCCGCTTCCAATCAAATGCCATTCAGCATCATCTGGCATTTACAGCAGTGAGACGAGATATCGTCAAAACCCGACGCCAATCTCTTGACCTAATGAATCCAATCAAGCGACGTCATTGTGTCTCTAATTTGTCTTCCGTTGTCCAATCGTCTTCCCAGTTGCTATATTGTTAAGCAACATCTGTGCACCAATAGGGGTGGAGCACGGTGTGGGGACTATAGAGGATCCTACAGAGGAGTATGACGTGAACAAGAATTAAGGAGACTCTGAAAGTTACAGCACGACGCAGAGGCAGAAATACAGTCAAATAGACAAAGAGTCAAAGAGACAGATAGAGAGGATAATAATGCAATCGTGAGTCCTGTTTTGTCACCTGGTTCACTCTAAATTGCTGTAGTCTGAAAAGAACGGAACAAATTGATTGCATCGTTCGTCATACGAGGAAATTTTAAAACAGAGGTTAAGAACACGCAAGAAAGAAAATTTAGATACGATAAATGAAAGGGTATAAGAAGAGAAAAACTAGGAAGAAAGATGGAGGATGGTATATATATATATATATATATATATATATATATATATGTGTGTGTGTGTGTGTGTGTGTGTGTGTGTTTGGATGATGGATGGATGCAGGGTGCGATTTGTTATCAGGAGAATTTTCCTCCCCACTGTCCAACTACACTCCCGCTGAGGTGGCTACTGACATCTAAGCCAGAGAAGTCCATCTTACCTACCACTGTGACAGAAAAAATGCATTTACCATCAGCAGAAAGAGAGAAAATTTTTCGGCGCTTCGAGCCGAGCATGAGTCAAAAATGAAACCTGATGTTTGAGGGTAACTGTAACCTTAGAAAAATTTATCTGTTGCAGATTAAGCCATTTATACATAGTCATTGCCTGACAATAAAATTAACAGATCATTATTTGGTGATGGAGGCTGGAGCAATTGCTTACCTAGCAGAACAACTGTGTAGATCCGTCACAAGCCTTGGATCAGTTCCCACAGTACAAGAACAATGTGAGAGTAATCGCCGACTAATCGGCAATGTGCTTGCTTCAGTTCTCAGTAGAATTACAATTCTGCCTATCTCGTCCGCTGAATGTGAGTTAGGTTTCTCGTGCATGAATATAAATGATACACCATTTAGAAATTGCACAAATGTTTTCATGAAGGTTAATGGGTCACTACCAACACTGTTCAATACTGCCCGTTATGTTGAAAAATGGGTATGCGAAGCAGTGTTATTTAAGTTATGGATTTTCAGTTGCAGTTTAAGTTACAGTTATGTTTTTCAGTTTTAGTTACAGTTACATTTAGTTAAGTTATGGGGTTTCGCGTTTTTACAGTTTCAGTTGCAGTTAATCTATTTTAAAGTTACAGTGAACTGATTTTATCGTCACAGTTAGTTAGTTTTAATGCAATTTTCATCAGTCTGTTTCAATCGTATAATAAAACTGCATATCATCATAGGTTACATCTACTATATCAGCCTGCAATCATCATCACTAAAAAGTTGGTTCTGAACATTAACAGCTGCCTTCTCATGTCTGTGTCCACTATTTGGCTTAAACTTTGACATAAATATGCACACAATAATATGAAAAACAAAATCGATTAGAAACAGAAAACACTTGCTTTCCTCCGCTGCTCCAAGGTCACAAATCGCACTCTTGATGGGTGGATAGATGAGTGGATGGATGAGAGTTGATCATAGTGCTGGTTGCATTATTTTTTTAGTTTTTTAATGTTATTTCAGGGGCAATGAATGTGAAACTTTCTTTTGAAATCAAATTGATTTAGGCTACTGTCAAACAGGGGCGGCGCCAGACGTTTGAGAGTGGGGGGTAGGGTTAACCCTAGGGTTGGGGTTACGGATAACCCTAAAATAACCCTCAAAATTTAAATATTATTAGAAATAACCATGCTTTCTCCCATTCCCTCGCGTTAGACACTTCCCTTCCCGGCCGCGTCTAGCGCGGCCTCCCTTGGAATGGGGGTCGGGGGGTTTCTCCCCGGAAAAAATTTTGAAATCGTAGATGCTCGTACGTGTGTTTTAGAGCATTTTGGACACAAAATCACAGGTCTGGCATCAATAGGTTCCATGTCTGTAATTTCTTATGCTTAAGTCAATTTCAAATTATTCTGCTTCAATTTGTGCGTGTTAAGTCAAAAATTACTTGTCTTTGGCCTATATATACTAGTGTCAATTAATGCTACTACGAGTAAGAGTCACGTGGCAGATCAAATCTTGTTTTAAATCGCTGTAAATCTATTCAGTGTTACAACTCACAAGTGGCGAAAGGCGACAAAAAGTAGACAGCAGGCAAATAAATTGCTGATGAAAACTTCAAACCACTGTTACTAATTAAAAAGCAATAGGCTAGTTAAGCCATAGCAATTAACAGATATCCAATACTAGCAATCATGGTTCAGTTATAGGTCTTGTACAATTGCTGGTTCACCGACATTTGCGCGACCGACATTTGCGCGCCGACATTAGCGCTTATTTCGAGGAAGTTCGAATTGCGCCATAAATTACAGTATAAGTCATCCGTGCTTTAGTAACTATAGTCTTAATCATAACCCAAAGTCAAACCCTCACTCTAACCCTAACCCTAACCCCAATAATATCAACTAACATAATATCGCGCAAATGTCGGCGCGCAAATGTCGGGCGCAAATGTCGGTCGCGCATTTGACGGGTCACCCAATTGCTTCTGGTCTCAAATATATAACACCACATTTAATAGAACTTTGCTCGTCTATCCAGTCGTTCAGCAAAGGTGTTTATGAGCTTTTCAATATCCAATGTACGATTCTTGTGAACAACTAAACGTTTAAGCCCGCAACGCCATCCTGTAGATATATACAGTTGAGAACGCTTGATACTTAGACTAGTAGAACCGTTCCTCAATCATCCCCCTACCCCCTACCCCCTCACCAAAAATTTTTCTGCAATTTTGCACGAATCTCACGGGTGGCCCGATGGCAAGTGAGGGGGTTCAACCCCCCGTGGCCCCGCCTCTGCTGTCAAATTATGACGTTCGATATAAATTTGAGGTTGAATATGAAGAGTGAGGCTTTAAGATTGCATCCAAATTCTGAGACTTTCGACGGAATGTTTTAAGTTATATCGTTTCCTATAAAATTGATATTTTTATTCATCGCAAATCTTGTTTCTTCGTGAACTGAAGTTGAGGTGATAGCATGAATTTCTTTTCGCCAGCAAAGTTGATCCTGTGTCTTTTTGACTGCTGCTGACATTTGCAGTCCTGTCCACTCTTTCACGTCATCCGTCTATCGTCTCTTTGGTCGCCTTCTTTGTCTTGTTATCGGCATCATTCCTTGCTGGATTGTCCTTTCCAGTGTTGTTCCGCTGTACGTGTCCGAAATATTGCAGCCTTCTTCTTTTGCATCTGTTGACGAAACGTCTTTCTGTATTTGCATTGCAGAAGGCCTTTAAATTATGTTCGTCGTCAACTTTCAACCTATGTTTGAGTCAATAAAATGTTATTATCGTGTCTCTCCAATACACTTTATTTAGTTGATTTTTATAAATTGGTTCTTATTAAAACATCGAAGTTCATACGACTGCTCATCAAGATATAATGAGGGATTACAATTTAATTGAATGCTTCCAGAAAATACGAAAAAGTACAGTTGGACATCTGTTAGATAAATTGGACCCATGCTCCACTGCCAGAGCTGGTTCCATATGCAGAGCACTTCTTTCCCATTTTGAATATTAGTCAAAATGAAGCGAGCAATTGCAATTACACAATCAAATACAGAAGAAATCCACAGAATCCACGTTGATGAACGACAGAATCAATTCACAGAATCCAATTGAATGAAATACAAAATAAATCCAGAGTCCACTTTAATGAACTACAGAATAAATCCACAGAATCCACTTGAATTAAATATATAATGAATCCACAGAATCAACTTTAATGAAATAGATATTGATTCCACAGAATCCACACAGAATCCACTTATATTCACAACGTCCAGTGTGTATTTCCACAGGCAGTCTAAGAAAGACTAGAACAGCCAGTGAGTCACTTGTGAATACACACTGCACAGTGCACAGCCCTCTTCGCCAGAACCTTAAACCTGTACGCCTCTGTTCACGTAGGCCCCCTGATGTAGAGCGGTCAAATTCTGCTGGCCTCAGCTAATTGTCCAAGTCATCTAGTAGTATATGGTTTAACGGTTGTAAGAGATTTCATAGATATATGATTGCCAAGAACTCATGAATGATAGGTCACATGGGCTGTAGATCAAAGGTTCAATGTGTCGCCTGGGTCATTTTGAGTGACTTGGTAGTAGTTTAACGAAATTACCGCAAACCTACTTTTGTGGGATACCAAAGGTCTGAAAATGGCTACTATAGATTGTTCCTAATTTTAATTTAATGAGTTTTCTTGCCTTGCATTAAATCTATTCACTAATACAGATAACGTGAATTCTATTCTCATGATAATGAAAGCGCCTTACAGGTCGAGAGGCGCCTAATCACCTGGCACCTGCCTATAATCTCTGTCTGGATTTGACGCCATCATAGCGCTCTTTCTCTCAGATAGAATGACTACACTGGAGAACAATGTGGCGGGTCTGTGTCTTTGTCTATTGTCTTAGACAATTAAGCCATTACCATAGCTCCGTTATCCTGTCATTAGCTCTAATTGTTCACAAAGCTTGTAGGCAAAGACAGAAAGACTGTTTACAACACTTTAAACTGTGCATTGAGAAATGCGCGAAAATAGCAAATATTTAGGCCTAATGCATCGACTAGAATGCGGTATTGTAACCTGGCTGAATCCTTCAAGAACTGCTTCAAATTGTAGAAACATTGCATTGAACTGGAGCATTAACACAAACAAAGCGGTGAAACGAAGTTTAGAGAAGCAGTAGGCTCTTAGGTTTGGATTAAACATTCTTAAAGACCGCTCTTCGGCATTTTTGTCAATTGAAGAGCATTTGATTGCTACCTACTGACAATTTTAGGCTAGAATTCCGTTTTCTATTTTCGGAACCTGTCTACGTAGTTGCTGCGTGTGGCTGAAGGCCTCACAGTCGACAGCAGAGGCACTTAGCGATCGATGGAACGGCATGTGATATGAGAATTGCTTTCAGCGTTAAGTTTGTCTGTCGAAAACATAGACCGAACCTCAACAAAAGGTACGTAGGCTTATAATTAAATTAACTAAAGTGCGTTTTGACGCGAAATATCGATAAGTCTATTTTCTTTGTGAAATTTCATCAGGCCAGAAATGCATTTGATAAAAGCATGCATGATCTTGATCAAGAGCAGTCTGAGACTGATGAAGATTTTAGGTGAACTGGTTTTTAAAGACAGAATTACACTTTCGCGACAGCGACTATTCTGAACGAACACATTAACTGTAAGATTAAATTATTTTTATTTTAACGAATTTCTTCGCCCAAAGCTGATGAATAGCCATATGAATAGTCATAAGTAAGCATATTTCCTCAAAATGTCCAAGTAAGGTTGATAATTTTCTCAATCAGTTCCAGTACTAAAATGAATAATCGAATGTAACATGTAATATGAAGAAAGCAGTGTGGCTTGCCATCAGCTTTGCACCACTATATGCTTGCATTGAAGATGGAGTTTCACATTTGTATCAATAACACCCTCTAGAGCAGGCCTACTGTAAAATCTTCCCAGCAATCTGAGAAGCAGCTGCGTATCTTTGGTGTTGATCTGATCATTGTTGAGTATGGAGCCATAGCTCCCCAACTTGATGTATTAGATTTAACTAACTTGATGTATTAGATTTAAACGAATCTGTCTTACACCAACACCGTTAACATTTCGAAATTCACCGTTAATTATAATCAACGTCAATCAACGTTTCTCAATGGGATTTCTGAGTTGGAGCGTTCGACTTAGGAGATGTTCTACTATTCGTCTATCGACATCAAGTTGCTGAATTGCTCACCCGGTCATCGACCCCTCTATGCGTCGTTGACTGATCTAACTAGGCATATTCAGAGTTCATGGAAATCCGCGCCGGGCTCGTCGTCATCGTGGAAGGAGGGCAGGTCGAAGACGCCCCCGACCGACTCTGGAACTGGCGGATAATGGAGAATTTATCTACACTGCCTACTCGGATCGGAGACCCCCTATACGAACGGCAGCCGTCGGTTCTTTCCGTTCGAACCCTTCGACACACGTTGCAGAGTCCCTCATCTTCAGTAGGATGCATCCCCTTGTCCCGAATTCGTTACTATGGTGAGAAGCTACGTGATTTCCGTGTAACGAATCCGGTCATTTCACGATCCGTTCGTAAGACATTGTTCAAACTTCACATTTGGCGACCACGTCGCCTAGAGTCATCCTCTCGTAGACTCTAGAAAACATTAAATGATATTCTTGGTCGAAGAAAGACTTTGAATTCACAACTGAATGCGGATTTATCGTTTACTGCAAATCAGTTCTTGGATTATTTGATATCTAAAGTTCGTCGTATGAGGGATGCTACTGCGGGTTCGCAGTCGCCAGAGTTGACACCTACAGATGTTTGTCTACAGATGTTTGACTTAATTGACGAAGTTACGTTGGATTCTTCGACGCGTCATCCTCTCTATGCTTACGAAAACCTGTGAACTCGATCCATTTCCGACTTTTATTGTGCACGACAATATTTGACTGTTTCTTGCCTTTTTTAATGTTGCTCTGCAATAGGTCTCTTAAAGAAGGCTGCATACCTGCATCGCAGAAACAGGCAACAGTTAAGCCTAGGCTTAAGCAAACTGGCCTTGATGAGTCTGAAATGTCAAGCTATCGCCCTATCTCAAACCTCAGTTCTTATCTAAGGTCCTTGAGAAGGTTGTCACTCTTCAGCTGCTTCCATATCTTGAGGCTAATGACTTGCTGTCGAAATACCAGTCTGGTTTCCGTGCCTCACACTCCACTGAAACATTGCATCTTCTCTGAGATCTCAGTATGGCCATCGATCGGTCAGAAGTCACTCTTCTTGCCCTATTTGATGTCAGTGCTGCTTTTGATACGGTTGCCATGATATTCTTCTACAGCGCCTCTCTGTCTCATTTGGTGTCTCTGATGTTCCTCTGGCCTGGTTGAAATCCTATTTCTCTGAACGCCGCATGATTGCATCGCTTGGTTCTACCTACTCCCGTGAAGTGCCAGTCACTTGTGGAGTTCCTCAGGGTTCGGTCCTTGGGCCGCTTCTGTATATACTATATACTGCTGATGTTGCACGCTTGTTTGCGTCTTATAATTTTAAAACACATATGTACGCTTATGATATTCAGGCCTATTAACATTTCAGACTCACTTATGCACTGCAGATCACTCGTGAATTTGTTGAAGCCTCTGACTTACTTGGTTCATGGATGCACTCGAATCGTCTTTTCCAGCTAAAACTCAGCTAATCTGGTTTGGTACTCGAGGTCAGCTCTCAAAAATTGACCATCTGTCTATGCAGTCTGCCTTTCCTGACCTCTCTTTCTCCTCTTCTGTCCGTGATCTTGGTATAATCTTGACTCTGAGTTAACCTTTATGGATCACATTAACTCACTTTGTCGCAGTTGCTTCTGCCATCTCCGCCAGCTTAGAGTGATTCGACGTACACTAGACATGCCATCTGCTTCTACTTCATTAATGCATTTATTTGCTCAAGACTACTGTGGTTCACTTTTTGCTGGTCTTCCATTGGTGCGACTTGATAAACTCAAGCCCTCTAGTCGGTTTTTTTAATATTTACTTTTTTTCTCTTAGAGCTGAATCAATAATGACAAAATAGAAAATTCCTAATTTTAAACGGAAGCGCCAAAAATCTCAATGGAAGAATGATTAAACGCATAGGCCTAATCATGCAAGACACTTGAATTTGAAATGCAGTCGTTTGCTAATCGAAAACGGCTGGGCAGCAGTTTGATGTACTTAACTCATACCAGTCATGAACCAGTTGAAGTCTGGCTCGAAAACTTAAGGAAAACAAAAGAAATGTCTGTCTTGCAATCCATTTTACTTGTTGATGACCCTACAAGCAGAAAGTCTTCAGTTCTGAATTATCAGGAGGACATAATTATGTCTTCTATATCAATGACGATATATTTTGTTTATCAGGTCATTTTATTAACAGTTTATTTCTACTTAGCAATGCCTATTGAGTTTTTCTGAAGTCTTTTTCAAGCTTCTACTGAAAACCTCCCAGCATTGTTAGGACTAAATAATCTTAGCAATGCTTGGAGGTTTTCTAATATAGGCCTGCGTCGCTTTATTATTCCTATGTGTTTTTTCGTAGATTGCGATTTTGGAAAGCGAAATGGCTTTTGACCGATTAATTGCTTACGTTAGAACGGCCAAAACACTAGCGGAGAGCCAGTATAGATGCTTAAAAGTAACAGTCTCTGATCTGAGATCCAAAGGGGTCGAGGCCTCTGATCAAGTGGAGGTAACCGCCCTTCAAAGAAAGACTCGTCTCCAGTTGATTCTACTCAGTTGCGCCGTGTGTGGCATCGAATTCTGCTATTCGGCTGAAACGGCTTTCGTCAGTCCTACGCTTCTGAAGATTGGCATACCGATGACATACATGTCACTTGTCTGGTGTCTCAGTCCTCTTCTTGGTCTTGTTCTTGGACCAATGCTCGGACTGATGAGCGATCGATGCACGTCAAGACTTGGGCGACGGAGGCCCTTCATCCTGATTCTCTCAGTAGGCATCGTGGTTGGACTTTCTATGGTTCCAAACGGAAAAGGTATCGGAAAAAGACTTGGAGATGCAGACCTATACGCTGGTTGCAAGTGCTCGAACCTCTCTATCAATACCAGCAGCCATCAACTCCTGATACAGGATTTCATTTCAAAGGCAGATTCTCAAGTTGAGGCCTATACTGCGCAGTCGGTTGCCAAACAACATTACTCTCTGATGAGCCATAAAAATGCGAAACCACCAAGAACGCAACCGAATTCAATCTTTTTGAAGATGCAGTCGAGTCCAAGTCAAAATGCAGACAAAAAATTGTTCAAGACAGAAGGTAACAATCGGGTTTATAGTAATAATACTAAACTTTTAACGTCCCAAGTAATCAGAAACGAGGGTTTGAAGCAGGAAATATTGGGATACAATAGTTCGGCAGCTATTAGCGTCGAAGAACCGAAGCACTCACATTTTGAAGAAAGAACCACAACAAATCAAGTTGATCAGCATGGAACAATACAAAAAGTACGAAGTACAAACGATGATTACGCTAGGTGTGAGGACAGTGAAACAAGTTTTACAGCAGCAGACGACTCACCTGATCACTGTTTTACCATTCGTAGACCACTCTTTGGGATTCTGATCACAGTCCTTGGTGTTGTGTTGCTTGATAGCTGCTGTGACGCTTGTCAGTCTCCATGTAGGGCATACTTATTAGATGTTAGTATTCCAGAAGACCATGCATCTGGGCTGAGTACGTTTACCATTATGGCCGGACTAGGAGGTTCTCTGGGCTACTTACTCGGTGGAGTCAATTGGGAGAAAACAAATCTTGAACACGACCTCGGAGATCATGTTCGGATTGTGTTTACTGTTGTTACGATCGTCTATATAGCAAGCGTTTTGCTGACAGTTACTTCCGTCGCTGAAATTCCAATCGATAGATATAAAGAGAAAGCGGAAGACAGACAGCGCAAAAGAATGACTATTAACGCGAAAAGATACGAGAAATTTCTAAATGAAAGCAGCGACGAAGAGATAAGAGAAGAGAATTCTTTCCATATGAATGGGAAAAACAGAAGTGCTCTTTATGGAACCAACAGCACCTCAAATGGTCCACAGACTTTGACAGATTCAAACTCAAAATGCGATCCAGAAGATTTGTCTACCACCAACAGAGGAGCACCTGATGTGAATTCAGCGAAGACAAGTTTCGACACTTCTGACCTGTCTGATATATCGTTTACTACTTACATGAGATCGTTCTTTCGAATGCCGCGGTCGATTGCCGCTCTCTGTTTGACCAATTTCTTCTGTTGGTTGTCGCTTATCTGCTATTCATTGTACTTCACTGATTTCGTGGGTCAATCGGTGCTGAATGGTAATCCTTATGCGCCAGCATGGAGTCAGATTCATAAAAGATATGACCAAGGAGTACGTCTGGGATCGATTGGAATGTCAATGTATTCGCTTTCCTGTTCTGTCTATTCTTTGAACATAAAGAAACTGGTCAATAGATTTGGTAAGTCTGGAAGCGGTTTTTAAATCTTTATCTGTGAGCTTATTCTGCAGTGTGCTATAACGCCGATAATGATAAATCTTAACAAGCTAATTCTGCTCCACGTTAAAGTAATTCTTTTTGCTTAAGCCATAATAGATTATATTGAGTAGTGAATTTAAAAGACTATCGCAAGCACCTTGGATGATGAAGGTCACACGGTGCTAAATTTCACAAATGATCAACTATTATTGTTTGGAATACTCACATTCAATGTTATGTATTGTAAATTGACAGGAGCTAAGAAAGTCTACGTCTTGAGTCAACTCGTTTATAGTTTTGGCTCACTTTTGATGGCTCTTATTCGCCATCCAGTTGTAGTAATTCTTCTGTCTCCGTGTCCAGGGATCATGTACGCTACATTATTTACAATGCCATATCTCCTATTGGCGTACTACCATTCAACAAATACGGTATTGATGGCTTTGAATAGTCTAACACGTTGAATGCCAAGCAATGACGTCTATGCATTTCATAGTCTTCTTCTTAACCTTTAAAAGGGGGAATTAGATTTTTAAAGTCATCCCGCGTCGGGGGAATTAATTTTTGGAAAAGGCGTTTGTATGAAAACGTGAACATATACGTTATAAACTTACTAAATTTCAGGCTATATAGAAGCTAGAAAGATGCGGTTTGCACCGTTGTTTAGCATTTTTATTGCTCTTTCTATCCATTCGTGCCAAAAGAAAAAAGTTGGGGGTAGGGACCACTCTACACCCAAAAATCGGACCCCTCCCCAAATTTTTTTTCAAATTTTGATCAAAGGTCAATAGCAAAACGTCTTCAGCGGTAAACCCCAAATGTGAGCGATAGAGTTCTAGAGGAGTGTAATTGGAACAGAATGGTGCAAAAAGTTTGAAGATCGGACCATATTTAGGGTAGTTATGGAGTTTCATACCCAAGGATCAATTGCTTGCTGAAATGACAATTACGCGAACGGATTTTCAATGTGAAAAACCGAACAACTCGGTTTATTTCAGGCTATATAGAAGCTAGAAAGATGCGGTTTGCACCATTGTTGAGCATTTTTATTGGGCTTTCGAACCATCCGTGCAAAACAAAATTTGGGGGGGTAGGGTCCACTCTACACCCCAAAATCGGACCATCTCCGACAAAAAATTTTCAAAGCTCAATAAAAAAAATTTCAGCGGTGACCCCAACTGTGAGCGGGAAAGTTGTTGGGAGGTGTAATTGGAACAGAATAGTGCAAAAATTTTGAAGATCGTACCATATTCGGCGTAGTTATGGCCATTCTAGCCTCCGGCTGAAGATTTTTCCTATACATTTTCCAGCCTTGGTCAGTCTACAGTCAATATCCCTTGCATATATAGTCAGTATTATCGAAAACGGTGCTGCCGCCTATCGAATGGATGTGAGCTAACTCGGTCCCCGCTTTGGATTTTTGAAAATCGTGCAGGTCCGCAGTACGCAGTCGCTTATATAGCGCGCCGTTTATAGACGGCTAAACCCGTTTGGTCAAAGATTTCCGCCGCCGTCTTAAAACGGCTAACCCGAGGAAAAGGTCTTCTTAATAATTAATTATTGATAAGTGTGTTATGTGCCTAGATTGACTTTCAAACACGTAATATAAATTTGACATGTTGATTATTTAGTAAACTTTGTGGTTAGTGCATGACTTCGTGCATTATTAATAACTAGGTGTTTACCCGTCAAAAATGACGGGGAAGATTGGCTGTTCTACCACCCGATTTTGCGCAAATGCAATAGCATTTTATGACGGGGGAGATTGGCTGCTCTACCACCCGATTTTGCGCAAATGCAATAGCATTTTATGACGGGGGAGATTGGCTGTTCTACCACCCGATTTTGCGCAAATGCAATATCATTTTATGACGGGGGAGATTGGCTGTTTTACCACCCGAATTTGCGCAAATGCAATAGCATTTTGCGCAATTGATTGTCCTTAACTCGCCGCCTTTTCCTTCAACCGAGTTAATGCCCATTCGCATGAATTTTCTGAAACCTGATAGTCAACGTTAGTGTACTGATTTGGCAGTGTCGAACGACATGTAATGTAATGTAATGTAATTAGCTATTTATATTGCGCCTAATCAATTAATGTTAGCAAGCGCATTACAATTAATGTCAATTATGTCAATTATTATATGCACAATTAAACAAATGTGTCTTCAAATGTTTACGGAAAGCGACGGGCGACTTTATGCTCCGTAGCGCTGGTGGAAGAGCGTTCCAGGCATGGGGTCCAGCGTACGAGAAGGCTCGTTGTCCCATGACTGTCCGAAGACGAGGTTTCTGGTATTGACTGGTAGAGGCTGATCGTAGGCCTGGTCTACCAATGGCGGTTGATGTTGGCTGGAGCAGATCGGCCAGATAGGTCGGACAAAGGCCATTCTGTGCACAGAACATCAGCGTGCATAGTTTGTGTTGTATCCGTGACTGGACTGGAAGCCAATGAAGTTCACGAAGCGCCGGAGTGACGTGGTCTCGAGGTTTCAGGTCCAGCACCAGGCGTGCAGCAGCATTTTGTACGCGCTGCAGGTTGGCCAGTGTAGACTTTGGAAGGCCGGCAAGAACGGAATTACAATAGTCTAGTCTGGACAGCACAAACGCAGAAACCAGTTGCGCAGCGACTTCTTTGCCAGCGATTCGACAAATCTGGCGGATACGTCGTATTTGATAGAAGCAGCTCTTGGCTAACTGTCCAACATGTTGCTTCATGGTCAATTCGTTGTCGAACAGTACTCCAAGATCTCTGACGACGGAAGAAGGGCGGACGATGGTGCCCTGAAGTGCCAAACTACAATCAGTGTTAGACAGCTTAAGCATGTTAGCATGTGAGCCAAACCAAGCAAGCTCCGTCTTGAAGCATTAAGTTGCAATCGTCGTGAGGAACACCATCCTTGGACCTCTGTGATGCAATTTTGGAGACGACCAAGAGCAAGACCGAAGTCTTTAACGTCCACATGGTCGTAGATCTGTTTATCATCAGCGAAAATATGATGGCGAAGATCATGACGTTGAAAAATGAGGGCAAAGTCTTCCGTGTATGTGATGAAGGCAATCGGTCCCAAAGACGAGCCCTGGGGCACAGAGCACTCGAGAGACAAAGCTGGCGAGGAATCATTGAGGTGGCGAAATATCTGCTCACGTCCAGTGAGGTAAGAACGAAACCAGCTAAGGGAACTCCGCTGACTCCGAAACGTTCCTCCAGGACACGGAGCAGTATGTCATGATCCACCGTGTCGAAAGCCGAGCTGAGGTCAAGTAGTACAAGTGCAGTGACCTTGCCATCGTCTATGGCGCGCGCGAGGTCGTTGTGGACTTTAATTACCGCTGTTTTGTTGAGTGAAATCGCCGATACGCAGATTGATGAACTGGTAAAAGGTGATTGCGCTCAGAAAACTCAGCAAATCGAGCAACGACTGTTCGCTCCACGAGCTTCGACACAAAGCTCAAGTTGGAAATTGGTCGAAAAGATTTCAGATCTCCTGGATCCAACGTTGGCTTCTTTAGGCGGGGAAGGACGATAGCCGATTTGCAGGCATCGGCACAGTTCCCAGTGTCCAAAGAAGTGTTGCACATCAGACTAAGCAGAGGAGCGATGACATCAGCAACCTCACGTAACAGCCAGGTAGGGATCGGATCAAGCGAGCATTGCTTGTTTGGCAACTTTGATAATAGAGCTTTGATCTCAGTTGGTGTTACCGGATAGAAAGAGAAAGGCGGGTTTGTCTTTTAATGATCTCCACCTCAGGTGCATTAGATGTCTGCTCACGAATTCGAGCAATCTTCTCCGTAAAAAAAGGTGGCAAAGTCATTGACCTTGAAGTGTGATACAGAGGTCGGAGGCGGTTTGGCAAGCCGATCGACTTTAGCCCAGATCGCCAGACTGTTTCCTCCGCAGCTTTGAATTTCCCGCGTCCAGTACTGCTTGAACTTATCTTGAAAAAGTTGCCGGACTATCTTTGAGTGTAGTCGCCAAGTCTCCAGTGTATCAGGCGTCAGGAGGCGCCTGTAATGTCTTTCAATCTGACGTCGCTTGGCTTTAGCAGCACGACAATCTTCATCGAACCATGGAGCAGAATGCCGTCTGGATGTCTGGACGGTTCGAAGTGGTGCGTGCTTCTCAAGCAGGTTTTTCATGGCAGTGTCATAAATCGAGAAGAGGCCGTTGACATCAAGTACGGGGGACTGGATGACCGTTTCGACGAGCTGACGGTCTGAAGACACCATCGATTGCTGAATTGACGCCATGAGCGACTTTTAACGCAGCTTGCCCTTGTATGATTGTCCCAGTCAGAACGACGTAAAGAAGCAGTAATAAAAGAATGATCTGAGAGAATCCTGGGTGGTTCGAGGCGTAAGTGTAGAACATCAACGTCCTGTCGGGTGATGATGACATCAAGTGTATGTCCCGCAGAATGTGTCGGTGAGTAGATCCTCTGTTTCAGGCTGTATATGTCGAGAAGTGAACCAAATTTGGCCGACAGAGGATCATCTGGCGTATCGAGGTGTAGATTCAGGTCGCCGAGAAGCATCAGTGGCGCCATGAACGTGACTACTCTCTCTAGCAGGTCGGCGATATCGTTCAGAAAGCTATCAGTTGCTCGCTGAGAACCAGGTCTATACAATACGACGACGAGCAGGTTGAGTCCACCACCGTCAAGGTGGACGCAGAGGTGCTCAAAAGTCGGGTAGACAGGGGTGTCGATTCTGCGTGCTTTATACGTCGCACGATAGAAGAGACACCCCACCGTGGTTTGTCACAATATACGTATCATCATGCGTAGGGCGCGCACGTTCCATAAAGGAGTAGCCAGACGGAGCGCATGCTAATAAATCCGGACTGTCAGATGAGAAATGCCACGTCTCTACGATGGCGGCAAAGCACAGGTCCTGATCGACTATCCATGACGATATCGACAAGAATTTGTTGGCGATGTAGTGCTTGATTCTCTTGTTTGCTGTGCTGATTTTTCACGCCGAGCAACAGCCTGCTACTCATTCTCACTTGATTGTCGGAAAGCTCGTGAACGCTGGACTTTTTTGTTTTGCACAGAGGGTTAGAAAGAGGAATAAAAAGGCTAAACAATGGTACAAACCTCATCTTCTTAGCTCTTATATAGCCCGAGATGTAGCAAATTCAAAACAATTGGAAACTTTCTCACAATTCAAAACTTTCGCGAAATTCGCCGATAATACTTATGTTCAAACATTGGGGTCATCGGGTTAGAATTGATAGATCTTTGCCAAATGTCAACCGATTTTCAAACTTTTTGGTTTATTTTGTTCCTCTGACATCCCTTTAGAACTTTGCCGCTGACCAAAGTGGGGTTACCGCTTAAAATATTTTTCTAGGGGACTTTAAACATTTTTCGGGGGGAGAGGGTGATATTTTAGGCCGTAAAGTGGACTCTACCCCCATTTTGTTTTGTTTTGCACGGACAATTAGAAAGAGGAATAAACAATCTAAACAATGGTGCAAACCTCATCTTATTAGCTCCTATATAGCCTGAGATATAGCAAATTTAAAACGTTACAGCAATCATTTCTGAGAACGCTTTCCCAAAAATTAAATCCCCAGTACGGTGACGACGTCTGAAAATTTAATCCCCACTTGAGGGGTTAAATATAAAAAATAGGTATTGAGGCTAGGAATGAATAAATATATATATATATATATAATAATGGGGGGCAGGGCATTGGGAGAGGAAAGGGAGGTTTGGGAGGAGGAAGGTGGGTTGTACGGGTTTTCGGAGCAGCGTTGTGTAGGTTTGGAAACGGGGTTTGGGGCCGGTGGGGTAGGGCGGAGCGCTGATGGGTTGGGGCCTGGGCGATTGGGAGAGGATGGGTAGTTGGAAGGGGATAGGGAGAGGGAAGGGGAACGGGGTTTAGGGCCAGGGCAGGGAATGGGTTGAGGCTGGAATGGGTTGGGCCCAGGGCGATTGGGAGAGGATGGGGAGAGGGGAAAAGGGATGGGGAGGGGAAGGGGAACGGGGGTTTGGGGCCGAGGCCGGAATGTGTTGGGGCCGGGGCGATTGGGAGAGGGATGAGGAGAGGGAAAAGAGATGGGGAGAGGAAGAGGAACGGGGGTTTGGGGCCTGGGCCGGAATGGGTTGGGGCCAGGGCGATTGGGAGAGGATGGGGAGAGGGAAAAGGGTTGGGGAGACGGAAGGGGAACGAGGATTTGGGGGGGGCGATTGGGAGAGGGATGGGGAGAGGGAAAAGGGTTGGGGAGACGGAAGGGAACGGGAGTTTGGGGAAGGCGATTGGGAGGGGATGGGGAGAGGGAAGGAGATGGGGATAGGGAAGGGGAGGGGGTGTGGGGCCGGGGAAGGGAATGGGTTGGGGCCTGGGCGATTGGGGGAGAGGGAGGGGTGAGGGAAGGGGACGGGTTTTAAGCTGCAATTAAGACGCTTCGTTAAACGCTCCGGTTTGATTAAACAATATTTGGTTGTCAATGACAACAGCGTCTTGCAATACCCGCCGTGTTGCGGACGGACAGACGCGACAGACGGACGGACGGACATCGAGAATTATATAATAAGATAACGTGACTCCAAGTGGTCTAGAAGACATTGACTTGTTTTAAAACCGCTATAAATATTATGCTCTCAACATTTAATAGCCCTGTTTTCCAATATAACTTTGAATGCCTTTATTGTTTCAACTGTTACTGCCTTTTCATCCAAACTGTCCCATAATCCACTACTATAGCACCAAATATACACTTTTTAATATCGCCCTTATCTGGTAGAATTTTTTTTGTTGATGCTTGATATCGTGTGCTGATGTGAAGAATATATATATATATATATATATATATATATATATATATATATATATATATATATATATATATATATATATATATATATATATAACATGACAATGATACTGCCGATCTTGATGTACGGATCTGAATGCTGAAATATATATATATATATATATATATATATATATATATATATATATATATATATATATATATATGACCCGCTGGGAGAAAAGGTACCATAAGTGGGATAACAGATTAAGCGGGAAATTGCATTTGTATCTTGAAAACTTGAATTTTTCAAAAATTACTTTTTGGGCATTTTAGACAGTATGATGTGTGGTATTTTAGACAGTATGATGTGTAGACAATTAAATGATCATGTCTTTTTAGTCAAACCTGCATCATTTAGTAGAGAATTTGTTTTAAAACTAAGATAGGTAAAAGGTACCATAATTAAGTGGGCTTCTGACTTTGACGCTCTGTTTAAGCTTAGGCTACCTACTAATTTTTGCAAAATTTTAATACGTGTGAGCTTAGAACCAGACGACAAATCTGCAATATCGGGCGATTTTTATTTCTTTATTTGCTTAAAAGTGAAGTTTAATCATATTTTGTGCTGTTATTTATGAATTACAACACTAGTTTCTCGTTGTTTGGTTTTCATCATTCCGTTACATATGTAACATCTATAGTCACTTTGATTAATATTTTCTGATAAGTTTTATTGTTTTCTGTTACAGTTTGTTCGTGTATCTTGTTTAGATTGTACATTAATTACAACCCTATTATTATGTCCTGCCCACTTATGGTACCTTTTCAATTACTGTGTTCTAGTGTTAGTAATTATATTTATTGAAACTTTCTACTGATAAATTATGAATAATTACGGATGAAACTTTAGAGATAGTTTGCATATATGACAATTAATACAGAGATACAATTTCATCCGTAACTCTTGTATAGTTTTAAGATTTTGAACGCTTTAATTTCATCAGTAATAAATGCTCAATTTCTCAGAATTTTGAATTTGATAGGCATGATGTTTGGATGCTGGTATCTCTGAAATGACAAGGTATATTTCTCTAAAACTTTGCTGTGACTGAGCTAATATAACCCCGATATATGCAGCATATGTAACTCAAGAACCCACATATGGTACCTTTTCTCCCAGCGGGTATATATATATATATATGCCATAAGATTTAGGGCTTATGCCATTGTCTTCTAATATATTATAATATATATATATATATATATATATATATATATATATAAGATGCAATTTTGTGATATTTTAGCCATTATATTTTTTGATATCTGCCTAATTAATTGTTTAAGAACTAGTGGGTGAGGTTTTCAGAAAATTAAAATCAGAGAAAATTGTATATATATATATATATATATATATATATATATATATATATCACAAGTAGCAATGGCTCAAGCCTAAGCCTTACGGCACTTTGAAAGCTGCTATAAAGGTAATGGTGCGGTATACTAAATGTCACAATATCTTTTATGCAATGCATTGTAATATATTATTGTGTTGGGTTGTTTTTGTCTTTTGGCTGCTGTTAATGCGATATATATATATATATATATATATATATATATATATATATAATTTCTTTCACTTCATTCATTTGTACAGCTACAGTAATTGTAGTAGTGTTTCTGACGTGAGTTTTCTCTTCAAGAACAATGTTTTTGCGTTAAAGTTTTCAGATGAGAAAGACGAAGCGAAAGACCAGCAGAAGAGAGGCCTAGGGACTGACATTGCATTGGTAAATTGAATTATATGAATTATTAACAAAATCCTTATGATCATTCATCAATTACAATTATCTGCATCTTGCTTGCAGGCAAGCATTAGAGGCAGTCAAATCGATATTGACCTTTGTGTAAAGCGACTTACATGTCGCCTAGTGTGACTTGTACATGCGATACGACACCTCTCTGCAGTGCAGAAGGAATTGAAGAGACCACTTCTCTCTCATTTGAACCAATCTCTTTTCTGATTTTGATTTTCTGAAAACCGCACTCACTAGTTCTTACACGACTCATTATAGGTAGACATTAAGAAATATAATGACTACAACGGTCTCAAAACAGCACTGATTGAGCTCAATTATAAAAAATTATCAGAATTGCAGCAACTATTTGAAACAGAAAGGTGCCTCATGCAACCGATTCTCACTAAAGCACCTAAATTAACATGTCTTCCCGTGGTCCATCCAGAGGCTCATCTCTCTGGCATCGGGGGCTGCCCATTAATGACGTCAAAATTTGTGAGCAATTTTTACCCCCTCCACCTTGTCAACAACTGTCAACTTTCAGTGACCCCCTATAATTATGTCAAAAACTTTTGACCCCCACTAAGATCAGTGACAGGGCTCCCTAAACATTTAAAAGGTTATTATTTTTGTGGTGATGACCTTTTACCCTTTTTTGTTCATCAAGTGTCATAATGTGGTGGTGGTGGACTTTTTTATGATTGTCATGCCTTTTCCGATGTAATAAATAGTATTCCATGAAATTTCCTATTTTTATCATTTAAAAATTAAATTGTTGACGTCAGCTTCTCTTGACCCCTCTCCCCTGTCAATAACTATCAAACTTTTTAAAACCTCTTCTAAATTGTTGACGTAATTAGTGGACAGCCCCTCAACATCGTTATCATCAATACTGTGCTGGCGATGAGGAGGCACGCTCTGACAGCTTTAACAAAGATCTAAATTCTGAGCGGTTGTAAGCATACCTGCTTGCTTCTGTGAGACTGAGTTTCAGGGTGTCACAGTCCGGTTTTATGTTGTCTAATGTCTATTCGTCGTCCCTTAGGTCTTTGCCCTTGGGAAAAGCCATGTAGGGCCTCAGACATAGGCACTTGATAATGCATAGATAATCAATTCCAGGTAAATAACGCAAACCACCCGTGTTGCCGACTATTTGAATCCAGATATGATTACCGGCCTCAACGCTCTGGATTACCTTTAACATATGTCTTGACGCATTTGTATCGGTTTACGTCAATAAATTCGCGCTCAAAATGTCGCGCTTCAAAAATGCCGCGGACAAAAATATTGCGTGCACAAGATATCGCGGCGCAAAAAGTTGACTACATTTTTACTATTCCAAATACGCAAGCAAAAATAGATTCTTTTCGCCTGTTTTCAGATCGTAGGCCTACTCATAAAGCCCTGGAAACAAAACTGTATTCAGGTTTCTAGAAGGCTAATTCTTTGGGCTCGCACCGGCGCTTATCACGGCGCGACAGGGCCAGTGGGGTAACTTGGAAGTACACAGTAGGCCTTTGGCCTAATGCCGTATTCCAATACCCTTAATTCTAACGTTGTAGACCCACTCCTAACCCAAAATAGATCCTTAACGCCTAAGATATCGCGTGAGCATAGGTCTACTTATATCGTGATATTATGATCGCGATATTCTGATCTTGTGCACGCGATACTATTGATGGCTGTGATTTGTATCCAATTAGTGATTGGTGATCACTATTCGTTTCTTTTGTATCCTATAGAAGATGTAACTTCTTGGAAACATTTTGTGCCTAACTATTCATGGCAAATACAAAAATTTATAACTAAAATTTTGCATGAAAATCAGAAAAGCGTTGCTTTCAAAACTATCGCTTGCAACATTTTATGAAAATATTTGACAAGTTTCCCGACATGCTTGCAACATCCATTCATTTGCTTCAATCGTATGATTCGTATCCAAGCCTGAATTGTTTCCAATGACGCACGTTTATATTTCGCATGTCAGCACGAAAAAAGTAGTAGACCTACTCGGTGCAGTTGCAAAGCTTTTGTTTTAGTTGGACTTCATCATTTTGCTCTCTGACAACTCTTTAACCGCAATAGTTAGACAAAAAATGTTTCCAAGAAATTACATCTTCTGTTAATCGTCTTCTTTCTACGATTGAAATTCCTTTAATGTTCATATCTTCTCTGATGTTATCCATCAACTTTTCCCTGGGTCTTTCTCATCATTTATTTCCTTCTATTTGAGTGTAGAGTGCCTCATATCATAGTCTCCTTTCATCCATTCTGTTGACATGTTGACCAGTTGAGTCTTTTCCTTATAGGTCTAATTTGGGCGATAATTGTATCATTTAGGTTGAGACATTGGCTACCGGTAATGTCTTCTTTGAATCGTTTCTTATCTGTTGTAACCGGGTTACTCAAGGAATTTACCGTCAGCATGTCATTTCGGCTACTAGTAGCCTATGTTCATCTGTTTCTTTCATGTTCCATGTTTCTGCTCCGTATATTATTTGCGGTATTACTATGGTGTTGCATATTGTGACTTTTGTGCTTATGTTTATGACCTTGCTGCTCTAGATTTTTCGTAATCTCCCCATCGTTTGCAGTCCATTGGCGATTTTTTAAAATATCCTCTTGGTGACTTCCATTACTGACAATTTCTCCTCCAACTGTCCAACATAGATGAAACATTCGACTTGTTCTATTGTTGTATTATCTACTGCTACTTTGATTTGAGCTTTGCCCTTTCTGCTGACTGCCATGGTTTTTGTTTTCTTTGGGTTAGTCTGAATCTTTTGCTTGTTAGACTGACTTCATAGGTCAGTGTTTGAAGATCTGATTTGTTGTCTGTTATCAGGCTGACATCGTCTGCAAACTTTAAATTATTTAATTTTTCTCCACAACACTTTATGCATATGTCCAGTTCTCCAACTGCTATTTTAAAAATTGTACCCAGTAGGATAATGAAAAGTGTTGGAAACATCATGGATCTTTGTCAGTTTTGCAAGTAGTCCTAAGTAGAGATGTGCGGGTACAGCAAAATGCATACCCTACCCGTACCCGTGGAAAACTTTTACCCTACCCTACCCGTACCCGCTAGCGCTATACCCTACCCGATCCGCACCCGTAAGCTGTGTACCCGTACCCGTACCCGTAACCGACTTTGGTTGGAATTTGGAGTTTTTTGGATTTGGAATTTTGGACCCGTACCCGCGGGTGCGTTTACGGGTACAAGTACTACAAGGACCTGTACATGGACCCGTGAACCCGTATCCGTTCTTAGAGACTATAGAGAGGCAACAGTGAAATAGGGGCTACGAAATTGGGATAACTATTCATTGAAAATAGCACGCATGTTTAGATTAGGACAGATCTAGTACTTAGGAATCAGGATAATCAGTCAGCTAGCCTAAGCCGACATGAATGGGCTTGTTTAAAATATTTAGTAGATATCATTTATCTATGAGCAGGCATTATAGCTCAAGTTAAACCACAAAACTTTACCAGAAGAACTTTCTCGGTCGAAGAGTCCTTGGAGGAGTCAGAGGACATTATAGATTTATTACTGATGATGTCAGATTACGTCATCTGTATTTCCTTTATGTTTTCAGTAAGTAAAATTCATGCTGTCTGACAAACTGAACGCGATATACAAGTTATACTAATACACTTTACTCAATATTATTTTTCTATTACTGCATTGCTAATTTGCTATAGCAGTGAGAAATGGAAATATAATTTTTCGGGTAAAAACGGGTATACCCGTACCAGTAGCCGCTATACCCGTACCCGTAGCGCTGTACTCGTACCCGACCCGTACCCGAAAAATGTGTACCCTACCCTACCCGTACCCGTACCCGCGGGTACGGGTACGGGTAGGGTATACCCGCGGGTACGGGTATACCCGCACATCCCTGGTCCTAAGCCAGTCTTACAATTCAGAAAGTGCAGTGAAGATAGATATCTTCACTGAACTTTCTGACTTCTTATATATTGCCTGTATTAAATGGACGAGTAGTTAGACACATGTTAACAAAATTCTTCAAAGCTATGAACTATGACTATGAACTATAATTTGTATGTAGGATTGTTTGCTTACTTATTAATAGATGAATTTGAGTTGGCTGAGTTTCCCAGTATTAGGCATTTTTACATGCTGTCACTTATCTAAGTTTAGGTCAAATCTCTGATTAAATAATATAATTAGCAATTAATTCACAATGTGTTTCCTGCAGATTATATGGTTTCAGGTGAGCAGTATGGTGTTTCTAGCGCAGTTTCTACTTTCCTCCATTGTCGGCAGTCTAATTGAGGCTGTTGGTAGTCCAGCAGTCGTCATGATAGCAGCGTCTATATTCAGCCTCTTCGGTGCAATCTCAGCCACTCGCATCGTCTACCTTGATCTTTAATTGGCAGATGAGATGACTAATAATGTTGATATACAATCAAACAAAGTATTTGAAGAATTTAAACTGTTTATGTTGTCGCAAGTATAGGCTAGAACATATAATATAAAGCTATAATATTTATAAGGATGTCACTAACTTAGTATGTTTATTATTGTAATACAATGAAACTATAAAATAGTTATAGGGCTAATATTGACATGACGTCAATTACTTGAAAGAATGCAACACGGAAAGACACAACTTAGCCAAAACACTTGGAATTGCCGCACTACATTGTGTCTCTTCCTTGGTACACTAGCAACGCACAACAATTCTTGTTATTAGTGATATGTGCCAGGAGAATGTCAGTAGCCTAATCAGTAAGCCAATTGCTAGATGGTCTGACAGTTCATCTTTGCGGTTCATCACCAAAGGTCATTCACATTGCCATATGGTGATGACGAAGACGATGATGAAGATAAATATGAGGATCATGAGACCAGTGATGTTAACAGGGACCGACCCCCAAGGACGAGGATAAGGACAAGGACTGACCCTCCAAGGACGAGGATAAGGGACGAGGACCGACCCTCCAAGGACGAGGACAAGGACCAGGATTTACCCTCAAGCACAAGGACCACAAGGACTGACCTCCAAGGATAAGATAGGACCGATCAAAAGTCAGAAAGGAAAAAAGCAAAAACAATTTCAAATCGAATCACAAAATCATAAAAGCAAAAAGAATGTTGCAAAACATAATCTAGTCAACAGCAATGTTGCATTGCAAATAAACAAGTGTTTCCAACAGCTGATCAGTCATGCGCGCACGATGAGATATATTATGAGACCATTTTGCGAAAACACTCGTTCAACTGCCAATCTCCATTGCTGATCATGCTTTGTTCCATTCCTTTGTAAGTTTAGATACACCAGTATTTTACGATACAATTAAAGAATAACAGAAATTTTTTGCGTCTGGACGCTTTCAAACAGGAAATGGAAGTTCAACTGGTATTATAAAGGAAACAATGACTACACATTTAGAATAACTCAAAGCAAGTATGTTTGAATTCAAATACAACTCTTACCTTGGAACATAATTATCAGAACAATTGAAAATGGTTGCAAGTAATTTGGTCCTTATAAATTTTTTTCAAGGACTTTTACAAGAACCAGGACAAGGAATGATCTGCAAGGACGAGGATAAGGACGAGGACTGAGTCCCCAAGGACGAGGACAAGGACAAAAACTTCAAATTGGTCCTTAAGGAGTCCTTAAGGACAAGGACCAGGACAAGGATTAACATCACTGAAATATGAGGATCATGAGAGTCTTGACTCACCAGTTCACAAATTTATGTTATGCCCTATTTCATTCTAGATAACCACTTTTTGATCAATTAGGTTAAGTGTTTGTTCTAGGCCTTCTTAGGGGGGGGAATTCCCCCGTTTTAAAATTACCCTCCAATTTTTTAAAGATTTTGGCTGAGGGAATGAAATCCCCCCAACGTGTGGAAACTCAAACCTTGTCCCCCCAAACATTTCAAAATCCCCCCAATGTCAAGGGGGCTAGAATAAACACTGAATTAGGTCTATGTAATAAAATACCTTTGGTACCTACAAGATCGTATAGGACGGGTGAATGTCATAAATTGAGATTCTATAGTCCAGTATAATTAATTTTTTCTCGCGATTTATAAAGATAAGATGCGATGTAGTCCACATAAAAAATTCAAAACTTGCGAGATTGTTGGTTTCTTTGACTCCTTTCATCTAGAATTTTGAGAATTTCAGGCATCGTAATAATTACCAAGTAGTTCCATAAATGAGAAATAAGCGTGTCTAAATAATGTTTAACCTCGTCACTTTATTTACACAGAAGTCAAAATTTCAGTCAGAATTGATCTCTTCAAAAACAAATACAAGAACTAGCCCGAATGTTGAAATGACGCTAAATTTTCAGTCAGTATTCGCCAAATCTCAAATTTTTTTGCGATCTACTGTGCCTCATTAAAAACAGTACTGTTAATAAGGTCCGTAGTTTATTAATAATGTGCAGAATATAAGGTACTTCTTTTATGAGTGTCTAGGGAAACAAGTAAAATAATTAAATAAATGATAAGTTTAATATGATGGTGGTGATGACGGCGAAGATGAGGCGATGCTGATGATGATGAAACTAGGCCCTAAGGCTGATAAAAATTGGCTTTCGTTACCCAGGGACGAGAAGTTATCTAAAGCGATCGACACTTAAGCTCCTTTATAAGAGCGATAAGCGTCATGGACAGGGTACTGGGGGGGGGCATGGAAAATGCCTGGCTTAATGCACATTACTTTGTCACACACCATTTATGTAAACCATAATTATTGGAAATCTGCAACTAAATTCAAGCAGCTATAATTAAACATTAATACAGAGTTGCAGTGGCAGGAATTGAAGCAGATGCCTTGTCAGATTTTTGCCCGGGGCGCGGACATTCTCCCCCCTGGGGCCTGGACATTATCTCTCCGGACATTATACCCTTCGGAAATTATCCCCCGGACATATTCCCCTCCCGGCAAAGAAGTAATGAACAATGTAAATCAATATCATAGATCCTAATTATGCGTCAGTATCGTTTATGGTTAGTGTTTCGTGTCTGGTTTTTGGTGTGGGTAATGATTACTGTATATGACTCCATACGGGTGCAATACACTGCTTTTCATCAAACCCCATAGAGGGGGACTATGTCCGGCAGTGTCATTTCAAAGGGTGTACCGGGGGGGGGATAATGTCCGGGGGATTATGTCCAGGGGAGAATGTCATACACCCTTTTTGCCCGTTGGTGCATCTGAGGCAGCATGTTGCCCATCGCATACCCATTTTAAACACAACTGGCAGTATTGAATAGTGCTGGTGGTGGCCCATTAACCTTCATGAAAACAATAGATGAAAGTGTATGAGCACTGATGTCTCATATATTTCATGCACGAGAAACCTCACTCACACTCATCAGACGAGATAGGCAGAATTTGAATTCTACTGACTACTGAAGCAACTACGGCAAGCTGATTACTCTCACATTGTTATTGTAAGCTACTGTCGGAACTGATCCAAGGCTTCAAGGCTTGTGGCGGATCTACTTCTCTCGGTCCTGCTTGGTAAAACTATTGATCTATTACCAAATAATGATCTGTCAATTTTATTGTCTGGCAATGACGATGTATAAATTTTAAACAGATAAATTTTTGAAAAGTTAAGATAAATCTCTCCCCAGTTACCACTAAACACCAGGTTTAATTTTTTACGCATGCTCGGCTCGAAGCGCCGAAAAATTTTCTCCCTCTGCTGATGGTGAATGCATTTCCCTGTCACAGTAGTGGGGAAGATTGACTTCCCTGGCTGGGATGTCAGTAGCCACCTAAACAGAGACGTCATTTCACTGTTTTTCAGGGGGGGGGGCAAAACACTTTTGACCTGACAAGTTACAAGTTTGCGAAAAAGTTGACGACCCTTTTTTTTGCTCGTCAGCCGTTATAACGGTTAGTTACTTTTCAGACTAGACTACTCCACATCATATCAGGCGCTCCTTTAGGACATGTAAAAAACTAAATACTAAATAACACAAGAAAAAATTTTTTCCCTCAAAATCAGGGGGGGGCAAATGCCACCCCTGCCTCCCAAATGACGTCCCTGCACCTAAAGAGGATGTAGATGGGGAGATGTAGATGGGCAGCGGGGAGATAAATTCCCCACTTTCCCATACAAATCGCACCCTGGTCACAGCGATGTATGTTTTAGCAATTAAATAAGAAAAGTAGAAAACTATAAAACTGGTTCTATAGCGACAAATATTTTTACCAATCTTTTTAAGGTTTAGTTTTAGTTTACTTTGCATCAGCTACTGGATTGGTAAAAACATTGATATGGAGTGTGGCGTTGTATGGGGCGGACACGTGGGCAATGAGAAAGGAAGATATAAAACGATCAGAGGCTTTTGAAATGTGGATTTGCTCATCACCCTTCCTTTATCCTCTTTTAAAAAATCCTGACAAGCGAAAAAAGGTTTAATTTATCTTCATTTCAAAGTAAATTTTTCCCGAATTTTACTAGACTTTTACCGAAAACTAGGTTGACAAGCAAAAAAGGTCACTCTCAGTTTTTCCCGTAATTTGACTTGACTTTTACCCAAAAATAGTTTGACAAGCAAAAAAAGAAAAAGTCAGGTAGGAGATGCATCTCCACTAATCCTCAACGTGGAACCGCCACTGGTCATCGCCCTTCCTTTATCTTCTATATCAAAATCCTGACAGGAAAAACAGCCGCATCTTCCAAGTTCCAGGGGGTGTGGGACACCCCCTAATTTTTTCCAGGGGTGCAGCCGCACCCTGCATCTCCACAAAGTGGACCTGTACTAGTAGTAGTAGTAGTAGTAGTAGTAGTAGTAGTAGTAGTAGTAGTAGCGCGTAGGAATAAGGAGCTACTTCGGTGCATCTTTTGAAAGCGCTTTAGAAATTAACGAGATTTTACTTTAAAATCATCAGAGCCGTTAAAAATTGCTTTCTGTTATAAAACTGACTCATGGGCTCTGCACTGCCTGCAGTCAATTGAAATGCGTTATTGTACAATTGCATAGGATTCAGGCCTGTAGGAAGTGATGGTACAGGCAGCCCTGGAAAAAAATTAGGGAGTGCAGCGCACCCCATGAAAGATGAGGCTGCTCTTTTTTGCCTCTAATGATCTTCAGAATTTTAAAAAAGATAAAGGGCGATGACCTTTTTTGCTCGTCAGTTCTTTTAACTTGAAAAAACTGCACCCCGTGGCAAAAATTTGTTCCGACATGCCCGATAGGATTATAATATTTAAGGTGTTGTTTACCTTGGCCGCTACCGCTGGCTTTCATATGAAATGACTATTTCACCATTTAATGACGAACACAATTACATGTAGGTATTTATTTAAGTCAATACTTCGTGCTTTTTATCTTAGCAAAAACGGCATCCTGATACTTATGAAAGTTGTTGGGTTCTATAAGTTAGCAGTTTCACCGCATATATGACATTAACTAAGCTAAACAGTGACAAAATCATGATAATGTTTTTAAATCAAAGTAGTGTTATACTTTGTGAAAAGCATTTGACACCTGCTTATGGAGTTATCAATGTCATCATTTCATTTTTGTTCCTGCGAAGCCTTTTGATCCGAGATGCAATGTTTTGCATTGTGGATGGTGAGAAGTTCTCTAATAAATTCACTTGAGGCATGTAGTAGTGAGCCATATTGTTGGCATTAAGATTTTCTTCTAATTGCTTCAAAACGTCCATAAGTCGGATTCCGAGTTGGTCTTGTTTCCAGCTTGGCTGTCTGTCTACCACACGGAAAACTGCTGTTTTAATCTGGTTTGATCTCAGGGACGCCAGCTCACTGGACTTCTTCCTCAACACCTTTATAATCCGAATGACCATTTTCCTGCACCCGTTATCTCGATCCATTCCATCCAGTTTCTTCTTTTCCTCTAACGACCAACTTCGGAACCAGCGGTCCTCTGCCAAATTTGTCTTCGGTGCCTTTGGGACGTACATTTTCCCCTGACCTGTAAGATCATAATGAGGTGCGAGATCAATTGAAAAAAAGACTCTTCCTCTTTCTTTGACGTTGATTCGTACTGCTGGGCCATTGTAGACTACGTCACATTGATCTAGATTGCATTTAATCACCTGCCCATAAAATTTATTTCTAGTTTCAGCGGCAGAAATTAGACCACCTTTAATTGTTTTCTGAAAAGTTGGACGTGACTCTTTACCACTCTTTGGCTGCAGTCTGGCGTAGCCATCAGTTTGAAAGTTCCTCTCCTCCAAGTCTTTGCCTCCTTCAATCACAAACATTATGTCGTATTCTAGATCCTGATCGTTGGGGTTCTTGGCCACTTTCAGTCCTTCATAGCTGCTGCCCCTGTATTCGAACCGATTGCATGTAAAAACACCCTGTCGATTCATTTCGGCTTCAATTTTACTAAGAATCTGGTTAAGAATCTGTTTGGCTCTATCCACTGGCAATCCACTCGGTTGTCTCGCATGGCTGTCATGAAAGTCGCGGACTTGTTTTAGAAAATCTGCAGAAGTATGCCAATCGGTCTCCATAATATGCACTGAAAGTAATTAATGAGGCAAAAATAATTGTATGCAACTAAGCAATATAAATTTTGATCATACACATGTACGTAACCTATGAGATTATATAGGACCAAGGTCTAATTATTTTGAGGCTTTAGCATACATACCCCTAAAGAGTTCCGGCATTGATCATGTAAATTTAATAATAATAATAATAATAATAATAATAATAATAATAATAATAATAATAATAATAATAATAATAATAACAAGGTTTAGAGTGGTTCAGTAGGGTTTGGCCTGTATGAGAACCACTTTTTCACCCATCCATTCATTCACATTATGGTCTTGCTGCGTAATTTCATTATTTGTCCTCTTTCCCTCTAGTAGGTTGTTTTTGTGTTCTCCCGCCTTCTTGTCAATGCATCTACTGCACAAATAACAAAACTTTACAGTATACAATGTCATAAATGCATCATTGAGTTACTGTATAACTGTCACAATACTTTATCTACAGTCTAATAGCTATGCAACACCAATCTAGTGTCCTATACTACAATGTATAGTACTAGGTTTTATTTTAAATGTATTTACACTAGTATGCATTACTATCTTCTCATCCAATTCACACCATCTGTCAATCACTCTAGCAATAGAAATGTTTTTTGTGTCTCCCAACCCCTTTCCTAAACAATGATACTCGTATGTCTTGTAGTCAAGGTTGGTCTAATCAGTTGCAAATGAAGACTAATATGCATAATGTTGTATATCACTGACAGTCAATTGATATTTGACCTTTTATCGAGTTAAGAATAAGCGCATCATCACCAGCTCAAAGTCCCCTCAGGAACCATCAAGACCAGCAACTCCCCAAACAATCTTTTTCCAGTTTTCAAAGTTTTGTGCCGCATGAATCGCCTCCCCAAGATTTAATGCCGTCCACTCTGATGTGAAGAATCATAAGCGCAGGGTGAGTCACGTGGCCTAAACAGTGTAGGCCAAACTACAGAGTTTTCAGTTGGTGTTTAAAAACAATCAGCGAAACAGTTAAGTCCAAAGTGACAGATTTCGGTATATTTTGGTAAATTGTTCCAAACAGATGGAGCAGCGTTGGTGAAGGAACGGTCTGTGAGAGAAAGGCGAGTGCGCTGCTGTATCAGTTTGTTAGCACCTCGTGATCTCCGTAGTCGAGACTGTTCCTGCAATTGGATGACGTCTGCCAGGTAGCTGGGCTGTTGTGTTGTTATTGTCTTGAAGGTAATTAGCGCGATCTTGTACTGAATGCGGTAGCCAGTGGAGACGAGCAAGGATCGGCGTGATGAGTTCTATTCGGCGCACTTCACAAACAGTCCTGGCCAGTGAGTTCTGTACTCACTGCAGCTTTTGTAAGTTTTCCATGCAACTGATGTGGCCAAGCATTAGAAATTTTCTTTGATTGATTGTGGTAATCACATTGCTGTTAATTCCGACTCTGCTTTTTATTTCTTCATTGGTGATTTTCATTTCCACCATATCTTTAGAAGTCGACGGTAGCATTGCATTTTGAAAGCCAAGAGTCACCTAGAGTCATCATTTTTAAATGTCCAGGTCTCCCATCCGTAAAGGAGCAAAGAGAGGACTCGGACTCGTACAAGTTGGAGTCTCATTTTGACAGAGACCTTTCCTGAGCTCCATAATTTTCTAAGCCAACCCAGCTCTGAGCTGGCCAGCCCAATCCCCCACCTGATCTCTTGACTACAATTCCCATCTGATTGCACCATTATTCTAAGACAGGGTGGGCAAACTACGGCCCGCGGGCCGCATGTGGCCCGCGGGCGGGTTGCATGCGGCCCACCAGACCATTTAGAAATACTGTATGCAGAAAGTGAGAGATGATTTGAAATTATTTTAGAGAAAGTTTGAAAAACATGTCATTTTATATGAAAATCATGGAAATGGTTATTAAAAATTCAATATTTGAGTAGCAAATAGTAAAATAGTTAATATCATAATGCTACTCCACTAGTATAGATAAAATATAAAAGTAATGATACTAAAATGCCTAAACTTTAGTCGTAAATGCTAGCTACATTAATAAAATTTATGCTGTATGTAAGCATCTTAATTATAACAATTTTTGCTTTTTGTTTGTGCGGCCCGCCTAATGTAGTATTAGGTTTCATGCAGCCCGTTAGTGAAAAAGTTTGCCCATTTGCCCATTCTAAGATATATAAACTGTTCAACGATTTCTAACCGTGTGCTGTCTAAGGTGATTACCCCGGTTCCCGGAACATTCGGTACCGGAACATTCGGTACTGGAAAATTCGGCACCAAAATTTTACTTGTGGAAGATTCGGTACCGGATAATTCGGTACCGGATGATTCGGTACCGGATAAATTGGTACATGTTCGGCATACAAATCAGTAGCCATAACCCTAATTCTAACCCTAACCCTAAAACTGTATAAATCAGTAAAATGAATATAATTTTCAATAGTATACCTACCAAAATTCTGCTTGAATATTCTACCTAAATATATATGGGCATATACATAAGCATAGACAACACCCAAAGCCAGAGGGACCCTGCATGGGATTGGGGAGGGGAGGTGGGGTGGGAGAGGTAGAGCCAGTGTCTAACACATGTAACCGAATTTGCCATCCTGAAGATACCGCTCCCAATGTTCCGGTACCAAATCTTCCATGACCGGTACCGAATTTTCCGATACCGAATTTTCCGTCCCGAATCTTCCGGTACCGAATCTTCCGGTCACCTTACCTCCAGCTCCTTCACTCTACCTGCCGCCATGACCTTGGGTTTTTATGCTGATTTCCAAACCTAATCTTTTGCTCTCTTCATTTAATGTATTTAACATCTTTTGTAGTCTGCTTTTCGTGAAGGACATGAGATCAACACAGAATAAGCGCAAAGTCAATTGTCTTTGTCAATTATTCCTATTAAAGCTAAAAAATTATAGACATATGGTAGCATACACACTAATACCACCAAAACTCTGATCATCATGGCCACACATTTCAGAATTTATCAGTGTTTAAATTAGACGGAGCAGGACGATTTGGTCCCGCCGTTTTGGTCCCGGTCGATTCGGTCCGGACGTTTCGGTCCCGTCCGTTTCGGTCCTCTGAAAATTGTGTATGCATTTGCTTACAGAGGTCAGGGTTAGGGTTAGGGTTAGGGTTAAGGTTAAGGTTAGGGTTAGGGTTAGTCTTGGGACCGAAACACGGAAGGGCAAAGGGACCTAAACGTCCAGGACCAAATCGGCGGGACCAAAAAGTCCGGGACCAAAACGGCGGGACCAAAACGTAACGGACCGTAAATTAGAGGTGCACTGATCGTGCTTCCAGCCGATTATTGGCCTCAAACAATCGGTCTATTATAGTTATACCAATTAATTCTTGATTTTTTCAAGTCCTTTTGTTCATTACTAAGTTTAATGTATGGCTAGTCAAATTACCAGTTACTTCTATAGGAAGAACTGTGTCTGACTATTATTGCAAAATGAGTGGTGTTCTAAATAATTTTGTACTATAAAATATATTTGGTTGATGTGACTTTGTCACAGGCAACAGAGCATATTTCTCACTGCTGTAAGTTCCCCCTCAACTGGTTACAACTTACAACCTCTGCTAGTGAGCACTTCATTATTCCTTATGCATGTACTAATGCCAGATTACTTACTGTGAAATTAAAAACAATAGAAGTCCCAACGTTGAACCTTGTGGCACCCCACTTATAACCTCAGCCCAATCTGAATACTTGAATAGGCCTCCTATGTCTACTTTCTATCTTCTGTTCAGAAGCCAATTTTTTTATCCAACAAAGAACTCAATTCAATACCTCAATTCCACGGGCCTCAAGTTTGGCTGCCAGTACTTTGTTAAATACTTTTGCAAAGTCCATGTATATTACACAAACTGCTTTCTCTCATCTAGCTTGTCATAAATCTCCTCCAAAAAGTCTAGTATATTTGTTAAGCAAGATCTGTCACGTGATAGATAACTGACACTATTGAGGCCACACCCACTGGCCAATAGAGAACATTCGTATAGCAATGTAGTACCGGGTAGTAGCTAACTGATATTGTGGAGTGTGGACAGTCACTCTCTGGATGTGAACCTAATTGCATGCTTTATATCTTACATGTCCCTAGCTCTATGCCTTAGCTGTAGGCCTAAGACTAGACTAGTACCTCAGCACACGTTATCAGATCTTCCCTTAAGAAACCCATGCTGGCTATTCTTTAAAATCTTGTGTCTCATGAGATGACCCAATAACTTTGCTTTTACTATTTTTTCCAGAACTTTACATAGTATACAGGCCAAATTAACTGACCTATAATTTCTTAGCTACCGTGGTTACCCTTTTTGAATATAAGAGCGACTGCTGCATCCCTCCAGTCCCTGGGAAACTACTCCCGATCTAAGTGACAAGTTGAATACTGTGGTTATTACCTCACTAAGCTCATGTCTTACACCATACAGAAATTTTGGATGTACCGTTATATCTATATCCGGTATCTATTCCAGGGCTTTTGCCAGTTTTCATTTGACTCAGTATTTCCAAGACAAACATCTTATTTAAATTTATGTCTGATAATGCTTCCTCCTCCTTTCCACAAAATAGTTTAATAGGTTTTGGTATGTTGGTTGTATTTTCCTTTGTGAACACCGATCCAAATCAAACATTCAGTATTTTTGCTGTTTCCAAATCTTTCATCACTGTTCCTGCAGAATCGTCTATTAACCCCTTAACTGGGTATTTAACTGTAACTCGATGTAAAATGGACAGATATATATCCGGGGTCCCCAGTTAAGGGGTTAATGGCCCAACTCTTTCTTTTTATTTCATCTTACATCTTATATATATATATATATATATATTAGAGCTGGGTCGATTACGATTATTTTTTCCGATTACGATTACGATTATTTTCGATTATTTTTCACGATTACGATTTCGATTACGTTTTTTTAAATAATCGCGATTTCGATTTCGATTATTTCACAGTACCTTTAGAAACTGGCTTTCCCGCCATATTTTACAGTATTCGGCAATCCTCTGTGTATCGATGCTCAGTTGGTCTTCAACAGGGATATTTCTACACCCCTAACACCCCCAACACCCCCAATTTGAGGTCGACACCCCCTAACATTTGGTGATGTGACAATGATATGCATACAGAATGCATATTTATTTATTTATTTATTGACAATTTATATAGCGCAGTACGCAAGGCTAAGGCCTACAACAAGAGCGCTTAACACAGTTCATATCCAATATTAAATAAATGTGTCTTCAAATTTCTAATGAAAAGTCCAGCTGAGACTGCTCCAGTCACATTGTCTGGAAGAGAGTTCCACAGGGCGGGATTCCCCCGCGCGAATGGTCTTTCCCCAAACTTAGGGGTCTTGGACGGGGGAGGGACCAACAACTGCACTCTCCGACTGGACCTAAGAACCGATCTCCTCTCGATCACAGTCGATCTTCGTACAAGCACAGTTAGATAATCAGGACAGAGTGGATTAAAGCCCGAAACGTAAGCCAACAGCGCTTGTAGACAATGCGCTGTGGAATACGGAGCCAGTGGAGTCGATCTCTAAGGAGAGGAGTGATTAGCCCTGAACACCCCTAAACAGGCCCATTCAGAGGGGGGCTAGGATGGCCATTCGGCCCGGGCCTCCATCATTTTGGGGGCCTCCCTTTGTTTCCTTGTCGAGAATTCTGAGAGAGCTAGAAAGCTAGATAGCTACTACTAGAAGGGGCCTCAAAATTTGGTGATGACCTTTTTGCTTGTTGATAATTTTGGGATTTTGGAAAAGCTAGGAAGGTATTCTGCGGTCCTCAAAATTGGTGATTACCTTTTTTCGCTTGTCAAAATTTTAATTGTTGGGAAGGCTAGGAGAGGCCTCGAAATTCCAACTGGCCTGGACCTCCTTCAGCCTCTGAAGAGGCCTGCCCCCAAATGGAGAAATAGACCCCACAACTTTATCCTCGGATGACTTTTTTTGCTTGTCAGACTTTGTGTGAGTCTCTATAACGGTTTTTTGCTTGTCAGCCTTTTTCGGTAGAGACTTCCAAATTTCGACACTCCCAGATTTTCCCGACACCCCAAATTCCCAATCCCACAATCCTAGAAATAAACACACCACAGATTTTCCCGACACCCCACCCCAATTCACAATCCTAGAAATAACCCTGGTCTTCAATCTCCTTAAAGGATCGAGCCTGGTGGCAAGACCGATTTCGTCAGCGTATTTCCTACTGATGGTACCAGGTAGGCCTAAGTCGTTTGTAGGCCTATAGGCCTACAAATTGAATAACGTGGGGGCTAGGGTGGTAGACCGTTTCGTCGACGTCTCCTGCAGGAGCTGACATCTCCCAAGTGAACTCAGAACCGTCTGTCAGAGATGCGTAATTCCACAAGTTGACAGAACCAGGGTGGCAAGTTGAGCGAGAGTTTGTACATTAAACCCACCTGACACACCGTATCGAAAGCTGCTGTCAAACCCAGAAAGATGGTACCTGTCTTTAGACGCTGTTGAATCCATTTTCAATGAAAATCTTATAATCAACGGTAAATTGATCTTTCTTTGAATCGGAAATATTGTATAATATCACTTACGGGAATAATCGAAAAATAATCGCGATTTCGATTATTTTTTCGGCGATTATCGATTATTTCGATTTATTTAATAATCGTGTCGATTACGATTACGATTTTTTCAAAAATCGCGATTTCGATTTCGATTTCGATTAATCGACCCACCCCTAATATATATACAAAAACTCTTACTGTTCTGCTTGATATTTTTAGCTAACTTATTTTCATACTCTGCAATAGCCACTCTATTTGCTGTTGCTGACCTGTTCCTCATACTCTGCAATAGCCACTCTATTTGCTGTTGCTGACTTGTTCCTCGTTTGCACGTAACTAGACTGCAACTGCTTACGGACAGACTGACCTTAGTTGACTGAAATGCTGTCCAGTGGCGTGCAGAGGCTGATTGAAGCCCGGGGCCAAATTCAGTGGCGTAGCCAGGAGGGGTTGGGGGTTAAACCCCTCTTTGGTTGCCGATGAAAAAATGTTGTGTTTCCATACATTTTAAAATTTTCGGACGAGGTTGGCTGCCGACCCAAAATTTCTAAGTCCTGTAGAATGAGAGAATGTAAAGTTGTAAGGTGACGACCTTTTTGGCTTGTCAGCATCTGGAAAGGGAAAAATACAAGAAGGAAAGATGAAGATGGCCTTTTTTCTTGTCAAGATTTTTCGAAGTTGGTTACAATCGAAACCAAACCTCCTCCTCCTTTCGGAAATCCTGGCTACTCCACTGGCCAAGTTGTCCGTGGTAGAGTAGCCAGCATTTTCCGAAATAGGGTCGGCACATACATGATCGCACGTCAGAAAAATGTTGTGCGTGGGACACAATTCCGACTGAATAACAAATATATGCAGACTCACATGAAAATATCGATTATATCGTCAACCAAATTTCTACTTGTACTTGTCATATTATTATTATTATTATTATTATTATTATTATTATTATTATTATTATTATTATTATTATATAATATAATAATATAATAGCAGAAATGATAATGTGTATCGCTTTGGAAGGGTTCAAAGGGAGATGCAAAATAGGAGGACTAACCATTAATAATCTAAGGTATGCAAACGATGTGGTTTTGCTGGCATCGAGCGCACACGCCGCACAGGAACTTCAAGAGCTAGTAAGCAGAGTGGAACAAGCGAGTGCGAAATATGGGCTTCAAATAAATGTAAATAAATCAAAAGTAATGACAACTAACGGAGACAAAGTATCCATCAGGGTAGATAAGGAGGTAATGGAACAAGTGGGAAAGTTTACATATCTTGGCGCAATTATATCAGAAGACTGCTCCCTAGAGGAAGAAATAAAGGCCAGACTGACAAAAGGAAGGGTTGCCATCAGAAAAATGAAGAACATTTGGAAAGACAATAATATCAGCATGAGAACAAAGAAGAGAATAATTGAGAGTGTAGCATGGAGTACAGCATCACATGGATGTGAAAGTTGGACTCTGAAAAGAAAAATACAGAGAAGAATAGAAGCTTTTGAAATGTACTCGTTACGTGCCATGCAAGGCATAAGTTGGAGAGATAGGAAAACCAATGAAGAGGTTTTGAAATTGTCAGGCACGGAAAGACGGTTCCTCAACATGTGCAAAAGAAGGAAGCTGCAATACTTCGGACACATACAGCGGAACAGCGACACTAGGTCAACATTGGAGAGGACAGTCCAACAAGGAATGATGCCGGGAACTAGAAGAAGAGGGCGACCAGGGAGACGATGGGCGGATGACGTGGAAGAGTGGACAGGAATTAAAATGTCAGCAGCAGTCAAGAAGACAGAGGATCGACATGGTTGGAGGAAAGAAATTCATGCTGTCACCTTAAGAAAGAACAAGGAGAAGATGATGATGATTATTAGTAGTAGTATTAGTATTATTGCTATCATTATCATTAATTGGTAAGGTTCTGGTTTTCCAAATTCCATCCCTATAGCCTATATATTTAGGGCCTACGTTGAAACTTGATAATAACAAGGCAACGAACGCATAGCATACCTGTGCAACGCAATGTTTTATAATATTTACGTCAAATTGTGAAAATACGAAGTGTATGATAAATTACTGTATAATCGTTGAAAACGCTGCTTCGTGATCTATCTGTGCAGCAGATTCACGATTAACCAGCGATGCGAAACTTGGAAATTTCATTTCAGTGTGGGAAAATTTATTGGTTTCGCATTTCGAAACTCTTGCTTAACCAGCTCCTGGTTAATTTAACTAAAATTAGCAGCATAGGTAGTTTGGGATTTACCAATATTAAGGGGCTGTCCGTTAATTACGTCAACAATTTTTGGCAATGTTTGACCTCTCTTCTTGTCAATCAATCAATCAATCAATCAATCAATCAATCAATCAACCAATCAATCAATCAATCAATCAATCAATCAATCAATCAATCAATCAATCAATCAATCAACTTATATAGCGCCACTATCATAATGCCCAGGGCATCAGCCATGGATATTTTTACGCCCTCCAATATGAGATTGACCCCCAAAAATTTGCTATTCTGAGGCTGGTATGCATGGTAAATGCATACTAAATAGCCCGAACACCCCCAACCGGAGAAGTAACACCCCACCCCAATATTTGTCCTCGGATGGCCTTTTTTGGCTTGTCCGGCTTTTTTGATACTTGATAACGTTGTTTTGCTTGTCAGGCTTTTTGGAGACTTAATAACGTTTTTTGTTTGTCAAATTTTTTTTAGACTTGCTAAGTTTTTTCTTTTTCCTGCACCACCAAATTTTACCGACATCCCCCAAATTCACAATCCTAGATCCTGGCATCAGCCGATGGCCAGGGTTTAATCTAGGCCGTTTCCGGGAGAAAAGCGCCCTTTTTCCAACGGAAATTTTAAATTCCCCGGAAATTTTGGCATACTACATCAACTAACAGCAACCCCTTACTGGGGCGGCGCTAGGGAGGTGGGTCCGCGAATCCGGGACCCACCCAGCCTCGGGCAGGGACATCGGAGCAAATCGTGCAAATCCGCATGCAGGGAAATTTTGATTTTAGAGGGAGGGGTAGTGGCGGTAGTCTGAGCTGGGTCCTGGTTGTGTAGATTGCATTAGACCGAACCAGCCAACAAAACCCAGCGCCGCCTCTGACCCATTAGCTGACTTCTCCCCGGCTTTGTCACAGTGGCGTCCAAAGGCGTCGATCCACTTAGAATATTGGAGGGGCCCAAACCTCCGAAGTTAGGTACATGAAAAGTTGATGCTGTCATTTCTCGTTGTCCTGGTCACTCACAACTAGCTATATATATATATATATATATATATATATATATATATATATATATATATATATATATATATATATATAACTACTTGATATTAAAATTAAGCACATATTTGATACTAAAATTAAGCGCATAGGAATAAGGAGCTACTTCGGTGCTGCTTTGAAAGCTCTATAGAAATCAACAAGATTTTACTTACTTACTTACTTTGTTTATATCAGGAAGTTATATAAATTCAGCCATGATATTTATTTACTTTTGGGTCTGTTCAATAATTTACTTTCAATTAAGCTATTTAATGTTTATAAGGGCAAAAAATCATAGTTCTGCAGTCTGCACCACTAAAAATTATTGCTGACCAATCATATTAAAACGTAGGCATGTATACTGTACCTTACCTGCTTGAGTAAGTAAGTAAGTAAGTAAAATCTCGTAAACTTCTACAGCGCCCCGGAAAGCAGCACAGCAGTAGCTGCTTATTCTTATGCGCTTAGTCTCTCTTGAAATAGCTATAGGCAGGGTGGTTTGTCGGCCGGGCAAATGTCAGTGTATCCATGAGGCGGCTGGTCAGGTTGTTGTTGCTATATGGGGGAAATGACTTTTCGAATAGGAAGGTTTTAAGTTTAGACCTAAAGGCTTGAGGAGACAGTGAAGGAATTAAAGGAAATGAGGATTCGGAGCTTATTGTTTGACCATGTCGTAGGCTGCGGAGGGAGGCTGGAATTGAGTTCCAAAGTTCTGGTGCGGCGTATGAGAAAGCGCGGTTGCAGATTTTGAGTGATGACTGATTTAACGGGCGTGAAAGTGTGAGATGAGATGATGATCGTGTAGGTCGAGGAGGCTGAGGCGTTAAGAGTTTACGAAGGTAAACCGGTTTTGACGAATGAAGTGAACTGTAAGTAATCGTTATTATCTTGTACTGTATAGGCTACGTTCAGATATTTTAAGCCAGTGTAGTGACTTCAGTATGGGTGAAATATGGCAGAACTTTGGTGATTTGGTTACTGCTCGGGCTAGTGCATTTTGAATTGATTGTAATTTATTGATGGAGGTTTTTGGGAGGTTATAGTAAAGGGAGTTGCAGTAATCTAGTTTGGAATGGACTATTGAAGTGGCGATTGTGGATGCAGTTTTGGTGTCAAGGCAAGGACGGAGGCGACGTAGATCGCGAATGTGGGCATAGCAGGATTTCGATAGTTGGGAGATCTGTGATTCTAGTAGTCTATCTCGTAATCTCCATTAGAGTGTTGAGTCCAAGATGCAGAGTAAAATGCAAAGTTTGACAAATAAAAGAGTCCAGGTTTCGTGGGCAATTAACATCTTAAATGATATTGCATTGTCGCTTACGAGAAATTGTTAAATTTGTATTATCTACTGCTCGGATTTAGACGTCTAAACAGTTAACTGTCTAGTTCAAGCAAGAGAAATGTCTTAAATGCAGTCAGGTGACTCAGTCCCGTAATCTCCATATAATTTAGACGCTTCATCCGTACCCCCAATCAACACAGTTTGTTGGCCCTATCATATGGCCAATGAATTTTTTTTTGAGGGGCCAATGTCGATAATTGCTATTTTTCTGCATTGGGCCCTCAAAGATTTTGCAAATTGGCCCTATAAAGGCCCTGCATGTCGGGCCCTCAAAGGGCCCTCAATTTATATCTGCAGTGGGCCCTCATAGATTTTGCAAATTGGTCCTATAAAGGCCCTACATGCCCGGCCATCAAAGGGCCCTCAGTTCGTATCTGTATCCGGCCTTCAATGGTCCTTCAGTGGGCCAGCATATAATACTGCACCATCCTACCATATATAAACTCTCACACCCTTCACTTCTAAAACATAACATATTAATTTTTTAAAAATCAATGACAAACATAGTCAGCATACAACTTACAATGCAAGATCGATGATCAATTGTGATAGTGTTTATTCTAGGCCTTCTCGGGGAGGAATTCCCCATCCAAAGTTTTATAATTTCCCCCAAAAGTGTGAGGATGGGGGCTTTTTTTTTTTGGAGAGAGGGCAAAATGTAAAGATGACAATTTATTTGGTTGCCAGGGCATTTGAGAAGGGTAAATGAGAACTTGAGAAGGGTAAAGGATATTA
>CM030864.1:7976105-7993605 GCA_018105865.1 Metaphire vulgaris | reverse complement strand
TCACGCATCGAAGCGAAGGAATTTACAAGACACTGAGTCATGAGTTTTAGTTGTTCACAGAAAGAACCTAAATGCAATGGTTGGTGAAGTAGATTGATTGCAAATAATTCGTAAAACATATTGCACGTTATCACCGTCAAATGATTCCCGATGTCGACGACTTTGCACGATACCAATTGCCGCAAACTTGAATGAAAAAGTGGGGGCACAACGACTATTCCCGTCACATTCCCTAGCCTAGTCCCTCAAAAAGTGGCGGGGGATTGAGCATAGCGACACAATAGAAGTTTACGCCTATGACGATACTGTTCATACAACGATTGTCTTGCAATTGGCAAAACTGTGAAGAATCTACAATCGTGCGCTTTCGTATTTGATTTCCGCTTCGATCCGCTCGAATGAATTCGGTTCCATTTGAACGGAAACGGTGACGTCACTTTCAGCTGCCGAAGGTTCTCTCGTTTCGCTTTCTTGGCCTTTTGCGTTCGTTTCTTCCGACGGATTCTTCTTTTTCTACAGTGAATCAAAGTTTCATTAATTGGAATAATAATTATTGTAACGTCCAATTGAGATGCCATGACCATTACCAAGGAGTTATGTCTTTACGTGTATATTGTCTAATGCAGTCGTTAGTGTTTTCTCTAGCGATGTCACTGCTATAATAGAGGATGTTTCAAGATAAAGGCTCCTGTCTAATCTGTTTTTCGAGTTGATTCAAGATTTTCTTAACGCGTTTATTTTACTGTTCTAATATGATGTTGCTCTAATATGATGTTATTTACTCGCAACACCCCATGAGTCAAGGTAAGCGAAGAGACAATTTTTCTGAGACAGACAGAATATGAAGAACATTTATATACACGATGATTGGTTTAGAAATTGTTCTCCTAAAGCTGAACCATGGTTCTCTGTGATTCAGTCAATCCGGTTAATCCGGTTAGTCTCGGAGAATGTCCGAGTTAGTCAATATCTAGCAAAATGCATGTCACGACGCTTAGAAAATACGAAACAACATTGTTGCGTAATTACGAATGAAGTAGGTTTTTGTCAGTTAATTCACCGCCAATAGTTTATTCACCGCCAATAGGGTTGGTTTAGAGTTTGGGTTAGGGTTAGGTTTAGGGTTAGTGTTAGGGTCTGGGCTAGGGTTAGGGTTAAGTTGGCGGGTGAGATAACCGACAAGCCCTTACATTTACCCCTTGTTGGCGGTGAGTTAACCGACAAGTACCATGAAGTACAATACAAACGCAGAACGTTTAAGTCATTTTCACAATCAAAATGTTTCCGAATATCGAGGGGTTCCTCCTACCTTAGACGCCAAAGCCGTCTTCGTCAAAAGCGACTGGAAAATATCCTGAATGGCTCCAATCACTCCGGCCAACCAGGCCAATCCGATGAAGATCCAGATTCCGACAGAGATGCGATACACCCAACAGGCGCCACCGACGCAGCTCCACGCTAAAAACGCCAGGTCAGACAAATATTGATCACTCTCTCGTGTCCGGTAATAATCGATTTATCGATTGATTTTTTTATTCCAAAGGCATCACTAAATTGCTGCCACAGGAGTGTTATGATGTTCGAGACTCAGGAAAAATTCTGGTAAAAGGCACATGTTTGCTCGATTACTCATTTTGCTTATACTCGATTTCGAGTTCATATTTCGATTTCAGATTTCGATTGCTCATACTCGATTTCGAGCTTTAAGTCCAGCGCTGATCTCCTGTCTTAGGCAGGCATAAAGCAGCGCCAGGCAGATGTCTTACGCAATTAATCTGGAGTAGTTTGTCGTTGCTTTCTCCAGACTCGAGTTTACCTTCGTGGAATAACGCTGCGCCTCATTTATCACCGCCCTCTAGCGAGTGAAGGCTGAGTCGACGCTATGGCTCCTACGGGATCTCGTTCCGTCACCCTTATGCTCAAGCGTGTTACCAATCTTCCGTCTTTCCGCCCCAGTTATAATCAGCAAAATTCAAGAGCCTAATGACCGCTAAATTTGACTGTGTTTAAATTTATTTCCCAATGTGTTTGGAATAGTCATTTAAATAATTTTTAATAATTGCAACAATTCACGGTTGCTCTTGGCTTATAATTGGAATGCCTTTCTTTCTCAGCCATTCAACGGTTCAGGTTGAGCCTGATTAAGAGTCCTCCTATCTGATTCATAAATAAAATATGTCTATGTCTGATGCCGCAAAGATATTTTTGGCTCCCAACGGTGAAGAATAGCGGCGCATCGGCCAGGCCTCAGCGTTTTCAATAATGTTCATGCTTCTGTGATGAGGTGTTTTATGTCTTATTATGAGTCCGGAACAGAGACAATCAATTGGATGAGACGTTTAGCGGATGGTCAAAGATGTCCGCATGTATTGGTAGATCCTGATATTTTTGAGACGGGAATATTCCGTTTTCATAATTATGCTTTTTTTGTGTTTATTATGGAGAGATTGTTTACATGAGCTACATCCAGATTTGAGGACATTCATTATTTCATGGAGAAATTGTTTCGTCATTTGAATGGATAAGTCTGTTGAAGGTTTTTATCGCTTTGCATTCAGTGTTATTGTTTCTCTCAAAAAATTAAAATCGAAATCGAAACCCAGACCGAAATTTTAAACTACTAAATATAAAACTATTCTTTCTTAAACTACCGATGAGTAATTCCTACCAGCAGTGAGGAATGGATTAAATCTATCCCGAAAAATATCGAACGCCGATCATTTCAATTTGTACAATAATTATTGTCTATTAGTCCTAATTATATTTAATTTTTAGTGCAAGGGTTGTGGACAAATGGAACAGTCTGGACGCAGAAGCAGTAGGCTAACAGTTGAAATAATAAACGGATTCAAAACTAATTTATTGAATATTGATTCGTTGAGTTAGTGGTTTTTACACAACCTTCGAAACCACTTTATTTCACGTTATAATAATAAATAATAATAATAATAATAATAATAATAATAATAATAATTATTATTATTATTATTATTATTATTATTATTTTCATCATATATATCTTTGCTGAGATAAGCAGCGTAACCCATTTGCCCGCACGGGGATGATCCAACGTTAGGTTTGCACGTAGAATGAACTTACATAATGAATTATTTTTAGAGCGTGAGTACTGCTGTCTGGCATTACATTGAATTTTTTCCTATCCTTGCGTTGTAGCGCATAGATTACTACACTAAGAAAAAAACTGAAATGTTATGTTAAATAGCTTAAATTATAATATAATTTCTTTTAAGAATTAGATGCTATGATTGCTCAAGAAAACAATGAGAATATTGGAGTCTAAAGCGTGCAGTGATTATAGGACCCCACAAACACCGGATGCAATATTTCCCGATATATTATTTCAGGTTTTAAATTTCTCAGTATTAGTTAATACGGCCCGTAACCCTAGAGGCCAGACCATTTCATCACAATTGTACGGAAGCCCGATGACGACATTTGGTTTTTACATATAAAAAATGCAAAAATACCAACAAATTGAGACAGCGATAATAAATGATCAGTGCTATGCTTCTTTGTAAAGGCGCAGTCTAGGACCTCGTGCATTCAAGCATAAAGTCCCTTATAAGAAGCAGGGCACTGATCATCTATCATTATTTGCTTAGATTCTTTTTTCAACCTTGCGCCCAAATGTACGGTAGCTGCAAGAGCATATAGACATGTTGAAAATTTTGAAAAATTCGCATGTGCAAACTTTTGCGTATATAAGATAAAACATGTTTTCACGAGAAAAGTTGGTTTTCACGATTTCCTGTCAAAAGCATAACGCATCAGTGGCGTCGCCAGAAATTTTGGGTTGGGGCAAAAGGGGGTTGGCGTGTAAGATTTCTTACCTCACCCCACACATACCCTCCACAAAAACTTTCTCACCGGATTTGCGCGAATCTGGTAGGTGGTCTAGAGCAGGTTGGGGGGGGGGGGTCAGTGGCCTTATCCCCCACCCCCCGGAGCGCGACGCTAATGTAACACATCAAAACCAAATGTCGTCATCGGGCTTCCGTACAGCGGCGACGACGACCGACGTCTCAAGGAACTCACCTGCCACGTAGTCGCCGAATCCAACAGTGGCCGTCGTAATCACTCCGTAATAGACACCTGTTCCGAAGCTCCATCCTTCCAGTCGCGTGAAAATGGCCGCTGGAACCAGCAGAAACAGAGCGACGCCGATGGCTCCCAGCGTCAAGGTGTGGATGATTTTGTGGACATGAGGCCTTGAATCGCAGACGCGGCACTGAGCGGCTTTGGCCGAGAGGTTCTTCAGTACCTCGCCGATACCCAACAGCATCACCATAGTGAAGGGAATGCCGATGATCGCATAGAAACAGCAGAAGATCCGACCGCCAGTTGTTTTCGGAGTTACGTTACCATAACCTTTTAGTAAAAATAATTTCCATTGTTAGCCAACTGAAAGGGGGAAATATAATTTATTGTAACAAGGTTTAAAGTTATATCAGTCCGATTAGTTAAAATAAGAAATCCTGCAGACGGATTAAATAAATAAATATAACAAAGTTTAAAGTGGTTCAGTAGGCAGGGCCATATTAAGGCGGGGGCTAAGGGGGCTGTGGTCCCCCGGCCCATCATGAAAATAGGCCCACCGATTTTCGAGATGTTTTTTGTTCGTCAGAACGATTTTCAGCACGATTTGGTGGAAGGGAGATAACCTTTTTTGCTTGTCAGAGATTTTCAATATAGGCGACGGCTTTTTTCTCAGCCCCCCCCCCCGGCCCACTCGGACCTTAATCCGGCCCTGTCAGTAGGGTATGCCCTGTGTGAGAACCACTATGTTTCGCCCTCCAATATAGTATCATATAGTACTTAGGTTTATTTTAAAATCATTTCCTCTAGTAGCCACTACAATCTTCTCATCCAATTCGTTCCATCCATCTACCACTCCACCACTAAAAAGGCTGTCAGTATTACTGGACCTCTTACCTATTGTTGTAACAACTGTCATCGCAAAGAAGATGGATCCATGAATATCCCAGTCGTTGGTTTCCTTCGACTGCAGTAATCCGCTTCTTTCAAGAGTGAGAATGCGATTTGTGAAGTTCGTGAGATCTTCCACCGACATGTAACGATGTTCCTCTGAAGAGAAGAGACGAGACAAGATTTCACGACGGATGAACATGCGTTTTGTGAAAATTTTCCAATAGCCGATCGTAAACAACTGGTCACTTAGGTATAGTAAGTAAAATCTCGTGTGTGAGCAGTACAACAGTAGCTGAATTCTTAGGCGCTCAGCCTCTTCAAATAGATAGCCTATATTTTCAGCCAGCCAGGCAGCCCTGTATAGACTAGGTAGGCCTATATTTTCAGCCAGGCAATAGTCAACATCCAAAAGGCAGTGAGGCTAAAGTTGTTACAGCTATGGAGGATATGATTTTAGAAAAAGGAATGATTTAAGCTTTAAACTTAGACATGTGTGACAATGGGCAGCACAGGAGCATCAAACTAATGGCTTCATAGCGCCAAATCAAAATCAGCCGAAAGATCCAGGTCAAGATTCAGGTTAAATCCGATCGGACATACGGGCGACAGTCATTGGTGGATAAGCCAAATCAAAAAGATGGATTTTTAATCTTGTTTAAAATTAATGTTTATGATGAATTTGCATGCTGAGGCAATGAGTTCCAGAGTTTGGGGCGGTCACTGGGAGAGCAACTAATATAGGCCTCTTCAGTGACTAAGCCAGCGACATTCACAAGAGAAACCGAATTGTTGATGAGCATCAAATCGCCGAAAGCATTTGACCTAAATACTGCGGAAATTTAAATTACACATAAGGTTTGTGTCTTGTGTCTATTTAAAGAAGCGCCCATCAAAAGACGGTGGACGCCTGGCTCCTATGCTATTGCCGTTGAGTGCAATGGAATTATATCATGAGGAAAATTAAGGGGTTTGTAATAGATGATTATTATTGATCATTTATTTCTAAAGGTATCTGGTCGGTTGCCCTAGATCAGGGGTATTCAACCAAATTTCTTGAAGGAACATATATATTTTTATGAATGGTGCCCAAGGACCAGGTGTACATTTTTTTAGTTAAAATCTATAGTTCATAAGTAATAAAAACAGGTATGTTGAGGACAATACATTAAAAATATTTCGTATGTGACATGTGTTAGAAAATGTTATTGATAGTTTCAGTATCTTCGCAGGCCATTTAAGAGCCCCTAGCGGGCAGGATCTGGCCCGCGAGCCGCCACTTGAATACCGCTGCCATATAGATCTTCGTTTACCTGAAGAAGGTCGATTTCATTCAGTATTGAATTTCTTCGTAAGAGCCTCACCGCTGATGTTGTTCAGTAAAGCCGACAGATTAAAGTTGCGCTGCGCCGCTTTCTGTTCTTGTTCTCTGTTTGATTCCAAGGCCCAGAAGATGAATCCCCCCGCAATCAGGTAGATAATCTCCACCAGAATGATGATCAGCAGCACCACGGCGCGCATAGCCTCCGCTGCCTCTCCTTCTCCTCCTTCGTCTTCTCCTCTCTGCGGCGTCAACTGAAGTCATTTACTGCTTGGGTTAAATGTGTAGAGAGGAATAACACGAAATGCTTCTTTCACTCAACACTTTCCAGACGGCCTCCACGATAATCAGCGCCCTGCGATTTCGAACGATTCATCAAGTAAGAGAATGATTATTCACCTGTCGGTTTCTACACGTGCGTCTTCTGACTGCATGCGTGTTTTTAAAAATGCAAAGGGACAGAAGGGGTTTCGAGAGCAGACAACAGCCGGACGCACAGCGACAAAGGGCGGCGGGGTGCCCCGGTATCGACCGGTTGCTTTCAGTAAAGCTCTGTCTGTTCTCGTCTGTTGTGAATGTGCAACGACCCAGTTAAGTATCGCCGTATGAACAACTATAGTCAGGCTAGCCGTGTGTTCAAAATCAATCTTGTCTCCAAGTGCTTGAACATGCGCTGAATTCTGAATTGCCCAGTTTCTGTAGAAAATGACTCGTAAAACCAAACGCGCAAACGGTAGGTCTAAAGTGAATATTATAGACTGGCAGTAAGCAGGAAGAACCAGGAAAAACACATCGGATACAGTAAGATTAAGCAGAAAACATTGCAGCTAGAATAACATATTCTACACATTGTCTCTTCAATATATATATATATATATATATATATATATATATATATATATCCCTCCCAGTGGCGTAGCCAGGTGAGTTGGGGTTAAATCCTCATTGTTTGGCCGACCAAAACATTTTTAATGCGCATTATTATCTGTAGGCTGAGGGGCGCCAAAATCGGGTTTAAGGTACACAAAAAGAAAAAAGAAGTAAATAAAAAGTATCAATATAGTTGTATAGGCCGTCCGCGCTCAAATAACTATATAACTAACTTAACCATAACAATAAGTGGCGACCTTTTTTTCCTTGGCAAGGTTTTCCGAAGGGTTGGAGGAATGATCGTCGCAACCCCCTCCCCTTCGGAAAATCCTGGCTGCGCCATTGGCCCTAGACGTTGTGTTTAATTTAACAAAGCTCTTTTACTAATTTCAGAATCAACTGGCATGAACAGTGTCAGTGAACTCTGCGTAAGACGTCAGTTGGCTACCTCCGGCTTCTTAATGACCGAGTGCATCTGGATAAAGGGTACACCGGTGCAACGACCTGTATTCTGTGTAGGTGTGCTGCTGGAGTGACATCCTTGATCTTCCCGAGTTTATTTTTGGTAGCTGTAGAATAGTAGTGTAGATAAGGGACTGTTCCCCCAGAAATTTCAGACAGTGTTTAATGGACTAGGCCGTTTTTCCGGGGAATTGCAGTTTTCTCCCCGGCTTTTTCAAATCCCCGGAAATGTTGGAATAACGTGGGGGGCATGGACTAACAGCGGGCTCCCAAAGGGGGGGTCTAGCAGAGGATTCCCCGGCTTAACCCTAACAACCCTAGAAATTCCAGGATAAAAAGGAGGTGGCGTTTTTTTTTTGAGTTCCCCTCCCCCGTCAGTCCAGGAGTCTAGATTAAACACTGCCTACAGACTGTTAGTCTGCGATTAACAATTCACTCAGAGGCAGTGAGTGGCGGGGCTCCAAATGGAATAACTGCCGCGGGTCGAAAGTTAAGTCAACGTTCAACGCATCGGTCTACAGTTGCTATGTTTTTGGAACATTGATTTGCGTTCATTTCGCAAAATTAATGATAATTGCGGCAATTCTCGGTATTTTGAAAAATTCACGGAATTCACGGCAAACGACACACAAACCACGGAATTCACGGCTTCCGTGACTTCGTGACATTCTACAGGCCATACGTTTACTTCAGAAGTTCAGATACAGCGTAATAGGTAACCATAGAAGTAGCCTACGTCGGAGCTCGACGCCACTTAAAACGTATTTTTACGCACAATGCACGTATTTTGGACAGGAAATGCGTATGATACATATATTTTTCCTGGGGACTTAACGTACGGTCGAATATAGTGATCGTGTAATTGCCTATTATTGAATATATCGACATAGGTATACAGGTCTGCAAAAAGCGATGACTGGATAATTGTGTGTGTGATTAATCCATTTTCATGGCGAAGTTTCTCCTATTCAATCCAGAAATCGAAGAAAATCAATTTTATGATAGAAAAACATCTATCCTCCATCGAATCTTAATTTATTAAGCAAACGACATTTAGACTTATATTGATACTCATTTAAAAGATCGCCAAACGCATGGCTGATCATATTATCTAACAGAACAGTCAAAACAGAGATTCAGTCAGAGCTGGGAGGAAAGGTGCTCTGCGGTAATTCGTTTCTCATCGGTGCTACTCCGCACTCCGCAGTGGCCTATTTATCTAATCTAATCTAATCTTAAACTTCTATAGCGCCACTTTCATAATGCACAGAAGCATTTTATTATTTATTTGCAATTTAAGTATTTTCTCTATCATTTCGGGCTGTAGCCAAGTCCATCTATTCGCAATAGGCAGTCTTCACGCGTTTTCTAAGAATCAGTGTTGGGGAGGATTTAAAATCAATTGATTTAAAATCACGATTTATAATAATCTGTATTCGTGACAAGCAGAGCATCAATATAGTACACAAACAAGGAATAGCACGAATCAACTGAACAAAACTAAATAAAATAAACTAATAATATCTATCTATCTATGGCAAAGTCAGACCAAAGTTGAAGCCGGTTTGCATGGAGTGTGTGTCAAGAATTGTTTACCCCGCAGATATCTTGAAGACCCCATACTTCTTTAGCGCTATCGTATGGATTTAGCATCATTCGATTATATCTAATTATGTAACTAATTATGTAGTTCTAAACACTGAACAATGATGAATGAAGAAACAACAGAATAATCGTGTAATCTAATCTTCAATGTTTTGTAGAGATTTTGGCGTATTTTTATATGGCTACTGAAATCTGATTATGTGAGAGCGGCGCCTACTTAGCCTAGATATGGGCCACGTCACCGCATTTATATCTTTAACGATTGTTGCTCTAAATGTGTTCCGTTTGACCTTTTACCTATATTTTCCGCAATTCTTATTCGTACCAATTGATTCCCGAATATAAATACTATAATCGTATCGTAAATGTAGATTTTTAGGTCGATTATTAGTTGAGTTTGAAGCCGTTTTGTGCAGTGCAGATTTATGCGACTATAAGCCTATGTTACTATGTGACCTATGTCTATGTAATTTTCGAAGACTCATTTGCGGCAGCGACTGCGCAATGTCGCGGCATTTCGCATAAATAAGACGATCAATTTTAAGCGCAATACTTAAACAACTAGTCCGCCTTAAATAAGTTAAACGGCTAAACGTTATCTAACAGTGTACCAAAATTTTCAAGATTTCTGCAGGGTAAACATTTCTCGACACACAATCAATGCAAACCGGCCTCACTTTCTGATACCATAGACTCCGTCTTGTGATATTAAAGTCTATGCTGTATACACAGACCTGAGAAAGAATAGCGTCGAAGAATCAGCATAGAGAAATAATGTTAGAACGCAGAAAATGGCATTAACAAATAGTAGTTATTTAGTAGTTAAGTAGTTAATTACTGCACAGTAACTGCAATAGTGGTCTTTTCGCTTGAAGTCTGTTTTGCGTCTGTATTTCCTTATGCAATGCAAGATCATATTCAGAATTGACGTTTTATAATACACCTGAACAGAGCCTCCGTTTGATTGGGCCTACCAGGTAAATTCCAGACATTTGTATTTAATGCTGCAAAACAATTCGATGCTATGCTCATAAAGTGTTAAGCGTTTGAGAAGGAATGCAATTGAGTCGAAGTAAAATTGCGCTCAAAGACGGTTAATTTAGTCGGTAAATTGCAACAAGCTATGACTAATCACCATTACTTAATATCTGGTAGGGTCTATTTTGTCTGAAGCCGATCGCTTGAGTCAACAAAAACTGATGCGCAGCCTGTGACGGATCGAACAGTCTTACATTTTCTCGCTAAATAAGTTGGAAATCTAATCTCATTCTAATTTCTTAGGGATTGGATGTTATCTAATAGAATAATAAGGGTTTATGTCTATAATGCCGCTTATCAGAATTGACGATTTACGGCGTTGTTATAAGTTTTTTTACCACCCGAAGAGCTAGGCAATTTGCTGCATCTCACCACCGAATACTCTAACACAATGCACTAGAGCAAACTATTTCTGCTTTTCTAAATCAACGTATGCAGATGATCATACTGCCTAGTCAACAGTTAAATTAACTATACTAATTTCAACTTTTCATATATTCAAAATAACGCAACCTATTGTTGATAATGAAAATAAATGTTTATGTTATTTAATGCCAGCTGAAAAAGGAGTAGGATAGATGGATTGCTTTCCTATTCCTTTTAAATAAATCGGAAATTGTCCTTAGTTTTATTTTGAATCAAGTCATTCAATATTATTGCCAGATATCTTGAAGAGGCTTGTAACCGTGTTCTTTGACGTTATTAGCTTTCCGCTTACATTCATCAAAACAATTCAGAATTTTCGGATAGAGCGCGGAACGAGCCGAGTGTCAAATTATGTAGAATTAAACAGCAGATGACCATTACAGAGTAAATAGCATTTGTGAAAATGTCAAGCGTAATTATAGGTAATCGGATGCTGGTACATTTTGTCAAGCGCTTGGAAGCACAGACCTAAATCGCTATGTCTGCCAGCGCATCACTGGTAAAATATGTGCAAGTAAGGTTTACGCTGGCATCATGACTCATGAGTGGAATAATGTGGCCCTCAACAACATAATGTGGCCCTCTATGCTATGTACTGTACATGAGTTAGTACCTCGCTCGCTGATGCCATTCTTAGTATCAGCGAGTCGTGTGAAATTCTAAGCTAATACGAGTAATGGACAAGTCCTTGCAATCTGCTTTGAACAATACGAGGTAGTTTATGTCAAATTAATTATGGAAGAAGCCCATGTAACCTCTATTACAGAGAGTCAGTAAGTAAGTAAACACGAAATTTCTAAAGAGCATCTATTCAGGAGAGAATTAGACTCGAATGTTGCTGCTTCAGCTGCAAGGCCTGTGCTGTCACAAATCCAACCGTTCATAAGATTTGCTATCGGTTTATCATTTGTAGCCATCGATTTCTGTTATTTGCCATGGCGCACGATAATTGTGTGGATATCTTTCTCGTCCCAGTCAGTTATATCATCTAGCCATCTTCTGCGTGACCTTCCTTTCCAATTGTCCCCTCCTTAATGCCGAATGCCACATCTTTATCAGACGGTCATCCAACATCTATGTAGTGATTTTCACAAAGGCTAAATTAGCCTTTCAAACCACTTTAAATCACGTTATTATTATTATTATTATTATTATTATTATTATTACTACTATTACTACTACTACTACTACTACTACTACTGCTGCTGCTACTACTACTACTACTACTACTACTACTACTAACTACTACTACTACTACTACTACTGCTACTACTACTGCTACTATACTACTACTACTACTACTACTACTACTACTGCTGCTGCTATACTACTACTACTACTACTACTACTACTACTACTACTACTACTATTACTACTGCTACTTCTATTATTATTATTATTATTATTATTATTATTATTATTATTATATTATTATTATTATTATTAAATATTCCCGAATAGAGTGAGCTTTTTCCCATGGTATTGATTTTGATGCTGATGTTTTTGGTAAACGCATTCAAAGGCTGTCTCGGAAAACTAGGTTATTGGATGTGGAGAGTTACTACAGTGGTTTTCACACATGCTTACTAAGCCTCCTAAACCACTTTAAAGGAAACGTTCGTTTTCTAATTGAGGACTGACGCATAGCGAAAGCGATAGGAAAACCCATAAACCCATTGGGTTTATGGGTTTCCCTGGTAGAACACTAACAGCGTTCAGTAGTGTTAGTAATTGGTAGCTTGGTAGGAATTGTGCTTCCAGAGTTAAGATCTACTTACGCTAGAAGTAACTGCTAATTCAGCACTGATCTTCAAACTGCCGAAAAGACTGCACAAGGTATTATTATGATCTTTCAGTATTAACCAGGGGCGGCTGAGGGGCGCCCACCCCCTGCCTGCTGGAAGCAGCTTCCCCTTCCATGTCCTCCCTCTCCACCCTCAGGGCGCGATTTGTAGGGGAAGGGGATCCCCATTACTCAAGTACATCCCTTCCACTGAGGTGGCTACTGACATCTTAGCCAGGTAAGTAAATCTCCCCCTCCCACTGTGACTGTGACAGATAAATGCATTCACCGTCAGCAGAGGTAGAAAATTTTTTGGCGCTTCGTGCCGAGCATGAGTAAAAGAATGAAACGTGATGTTCGGTGGTAACTGGGGACAGGTTTATCTTAATCTTTGAAAAGATTTACCCATGTTGTTGATTAAACCATTTACGAGCGTAGGCCTATACTTCATCATGGCCAGACAATAAAACTGACAGATCATTATTTGGTGACAGAGCAATAGTTTACCTAGCAGAACTGTGTAAAGTAGATCCGTCACTAGCGTTGAACAGTGTTTAACCTTGACTCTGGTCTCCGGGGGGAAACTGACAAGGCCGGGGGAAGTCAGATATGGGACTGCTGTTAGTTAATGTAGTATGCCAAATTTCCGAGAAGAATTTGAAATTTCTGGGGAAGGGTGATTCCCTGCCCCCAGAAATGGCCTAAATTAAACCTTGGCCTTGGATCAGTTCCGACAGTACAAGAAGAACAATGTGAAAGTACTCGGTAATGTGCTTGTTTCAGCACTCGGTAGAATTCAAATTCTGCCTATTTCGTCAGCAGCTGAATGTGAGTGGGGCTTCTCGTGCATGAATATAAATGATACACTAGTTAGAAATCAACTCGGTATTCATACACTTTCATGTCTTGGGTATGCGATGGGTGACATGCTGCCTCAGAAGCACCAACTGACAAAAAACCTGAGAAGACATCTGTGTCAATTCCTGCCATGGCAACTCTGTATTAGTGCTCAATGATGCTTGCTTGAATTTAGTTGCAGATTTTCAATTGTTGCAACTTGCAGTTGCACTATTACATTTATGTTCTAAATAAATGGTGTGTGACAATTTATACAAATAATATTAAAAGTTAGAGCAAAGTACTGTGCATTAAACCATGCATTTCCCATGTCCCCACTGCTCGTCATCCCCCCACTGCTCGTCACGTTCCCCTAATGTTCCTCCCACTGCTCCGGGTTACAAATCGCACCCTGCCCACCCCTAACGTGAAACCAAACCTAGGGAAAATTTCCTCCCCTAGCTTTTTTTAGGAAGCATTTGCTTCATTATCCCCTCTGAGTGGGCGCCTCTGGTATTAACTATGATTTTTAATGGACTTCTAAACCAAAATTATCTGCCCTTTTACTCTTCTCGCCTTTATTCACTTGAGCGATGAGTGCATCAGTGCACGGTTAACTAATTAGGTTTTAGAAACTAACAATTTAAAAACAGTGCCAGATACGAGAGATATATTTATTTATTTATTTATTTAAAGTTAAGATTTATGTGGTAAATCGTCCTAGGAGAATTACTTGAACACATTACATAGTACACATTACATAGTACACATTACATAGTACATGTACATGAATAATTAATAGGATTTAACAGAATAGCTCATCTCGAACAGCCAAGTCTTCAGTCGCTTCTTAAATATGTCCAGAGAAGGTGATGTTTGAACACAGATGGGAAGACGATTCCAGGCTTTCGCTGCGGTAACCGGGAAGGCACGGTCGCCGGCAGTGGCAAGGCGTGTGCGCGGCACGAGGAGTGCTTGAGTGGAGCCAGATCGCAGACGCCTTCTACTGTCTGTGTCTGCCGATCTCGCACCGGAGATAGGAGGGGCCGATGTCGTGCAGGCACCGATAGACGAGGGTTGCCAACTTATACGTTATTCGCTCGGGGACTGAGAGCCAGTGTAGGTCGATCAACAGTGGCGTGATGTGGTCATACTTCCTTGATCGATGGATCAGGCGTGCAGCCGCATGAAGTACACTCTGGAGTCTGTCGAGGAGGTGTTTCGGGAGCCCTGCTAAGGTGGCGTTACCAGAGTCGAGTTTAGTGATTACTAAGGCACTGATCAAAGTCTTCAGGGCAGTAAGAGATACAGATTTTCATATGCTGCGAATTAACCGCAGTGCTGCGAAGCAGCTGGCGACGGTGAGTGTCACGTGTTTCTTTCTTCGTGGCGGTATTATCGATGTAGATGTCGAGATTTCTGACATAGGGGCTTGGATGGATATCGTAACCATTAATCCAAACCGGGGTGGATTGGAGCAGGTGCTGCTGTCTTCCGGTTACCATCCATAAGATTTCTGTCTTCGCAGTATTGAGCAGTGTTATTTAAGTTATGGTTTTTCAGTTTCAGTTGCAGTTTCAGTTAAATTTTTTATAAGTTAAAGTTAATAGTTAGTGATTATTCAGTTATAGTTACAGTTAAATTTATCTCAGTCTCATTTCCCATTTCATGTTATTTAATAAAAATGCAAAACAATACACTTGTGGCATTTTGCCAAATCAGTCATATATCATAATATTTAATGTTCATCTTAAGAAATGCCCTATCCTCCAGTCCCTGCGTTAGTCTGTTTCTTTTCCCCGCTGTCAAATCGCCACAAACTGAAAAAACCCTTTCGACATAGGCTTCTGATGCTGGTGCTGCCAGAAGGTCCAATGCCAAGGGAGCAAGTAGAGGATATTTTGCCTCCTGTTCGACCCAAAACCTCAATCCGTTTTCTTGTGAAAATTGATGACTGGCTCGAACATATGTATGCAGTTCGTCGTCAATAGAAGATGAGGCGGACCGGACACTGGCAGATGGTGTTGATCGCCTGAATGTATCCTGGGCTAAAAGTTTGAATCGCTTCAGTGGGGGCGGACCCGGCAGACCATCGGTCGCTTCTGCCGAGGTAAAAAGTTGTGTAGTGTGTGCTCTGGCTTCAGCCATGTTTGTAACCTGTAGAATTGTAGATCACACCACACGTGCTTAAGTCAAGACCTATCTAATATCAAGTTGAATATTCTAAATTTAGGAAGCCGAATATCATATCATTGCTCATATACTGATGCAGTGGCGCTATTTTCAAGTATGTTGTGAACTGGCTATTGTAAACATAAAAAGTAATACTAGCAATGTTACTGCTTTTTAAGGCCTAAAATAACATCCGCTTTTTCTGGACATGTAATTTTATGCTTTACATAACATTTGACTCAAATAGACTGTTGCCTTATGTCTGCTACATGAATAATGCAAGAAAAAGTTAAGCAAGTACCTTCTGAACGATGTACCCCTTGGCTGCCAATAGCAGGCTGTTCATATCATCACGCAGCATGACGGCGGACACAGTGGGGTCTAGGAAACAGGCTGCCGCAGGTAGAGGACTGAACCCCACTGAAGTTGGATCCAGGAAAACACAGAAACGTTGCTGCAGTGACTGATGTAAAATATTGGCATACAGCATTGGCAATGATGGGTCCTGAAGATGAAGAGACAGCTCTAGAAGTGAAGGAATGACAGAAGATAAGCAGAGAGTGTCTGTTTGAAGCGCATTAGTCTGATCTTTGAAAGCGATTAGAAGTCGTTGAAGGTCTGCTAACCTAGCCCATTCTGTGTTTGTCAGTGAATCGTGTTTCAACTGCGTTAAAACCTCCTCCAAGGGAGATCGAATTTCCAGCAGGCGATCAATCATCAGCAAAACTGAATTCCACCTTGTCGCACAGTCTCGTCTCACTGCTTTCCACAGAGAGCTGTTAATTTCTCATTTGCAACTGAAGATATCTTTATAAAGCGAACCAGTTCCTTTACCTTTGCAAGCAAGTTTAAATAAGACTGGTGTTTACAAAGCTCCTTGACCACTAACTGCAAAGTGTGTGCTATACAGGGAAACCTGGTAAAGTCATGAATTGATTCAAATGAGGGCTATCTGCTTCATCGTCCACTTCATCATCAGTTTCATTCCCCTCCTCAATAAACTCGCCTCCATCCTCCACTCTTGCAGTTGCTTGTGCCGTTGCATTCTCCGGCTTCTTATCTTCGGTCTCTTCTTCGTCTGTTTCTTCATTTGCTTTCATGTCTTTTGCTATTCTTATTGCTTTAATCATGTTACTACCATTGTCTGTGATCACTGCCAGGACCTGGGATCTGTTGATTTCCCAACGTGTCAACGTTTCCATTAGCTTTGTGGCCAGCATATCTCCAGTGTGAGAATGAGCTATTTGGTGAAGATTCAAGAGCACGTGAATAGCCTGGCGCCTAGAATTATGAAAAAAACTAGCAGATATGGCGAGAAAAGAAGCAGTCAGACTTTTTTGGTCCAGCAGTCCATGGATATAAACAGACTATGGGCTAGTTGAAGGTCTTGTTTGATTCTTGTCGCCATTTGGGTTGTTGCAGCTTTTAGCATTCTTGTCATTTTGGATGATCCTACAAAATGAAGTAATATACCCCTTTCGCGTGATTATACTTAGAGCCCATTTGAAAAGTAAATATTGCTTGACAAGACGTAACACACTAGTAGTGTGTTACGTCTTGTAAGCAATACTTAACAGTGCTTGACGATCTTGGCATATATTCAACTAATTATCAAAACAAGTAAGTTTAGTTCAGTAGCGAAACTAAAAGGTCTGCATTATCATGGTCAGGTTTCACATATATATAGAAGATAATTAACAAATTACTTGGTAACTTGAACTTTTCATCTGTAACTTCATGATAATGCCGGACATGTGGATTGTCCAGGAATTGCGTTGATATACCAGTGCTGGCAAATATTTCTGTCAGAAGTTTGTTGCGCAGAACTGACTGTGGTGCTTCATCAGCCCATTTTCTGTTCAATTGCTTTGGTTTGAACATATCCACTATATTGGTCTGCACTGTTTCAGTGCATGGCGTTTTTAGCTAAACAATGAAACAAAATTACACACTACCTATCTGCTGTAATTCACCTACGAATAATCATTGCAGAATTAACATTAACACCGTGTAAATCTATGTCCAGACTTAGTATGATA